>NIZV01000147.1:0-101305 GCA_003947045.1 Fusarium ambrosium
AGGAGGGGGGAGGGGGGTGGTGGCCGCCGGGAGCAGCGATGGCACCGGCAGCGGTGATGAGAAGGCCGACGGCGGAAGTGACAAGCATTTTGATGGTTGTAGAGCGAGTGTTTGGAGAGTTGGTTGATGATTGTTGTGTTGAGTGTGTGATGAGAGTTGTTCAAGGTGGGAGATAGCACCCCTTTTATCCTTTTCTTGATATTCCCTGTGAGACTTTGTCGTTTCAATCCGTTAAAGACTACGCTGGTCTGATCTCTCCAGATCTCGCCCTCTCCCCCACCACAAACGTTGCAAAACAAACCGACCTCAACCTCGTATGCACGCCCGAGTCCAAACTTGGCCATTTCTTGCCTCAATCCAGCCTCAACTGAAGTTATTGAACTCATTGACGACCTCAGACATCATTCTGAAGACATGCAGAGCACCTCTTTGGGCACATCCACCTCACGATCCATTTCTCGTATTGAGGCCTCGGTGAAAAACAGGATCTACGCACGGTCTAGATTCGTCCAACTTTTTCGGTGAGAGTTTGGGTGCATCACGGTGAGATGACGATACATGTTTCCATGACCGGCACCGATGTTCCGAACTTGAGAGCTGTTAGATTTTGTATGTCTAATGTCTCCGGGAGAGAACGGCGTTTCACCTGAAGTTAAGCAACATTGTAACTGTATTTCGGCCCGAGGGGCAAAGGGAAAATCTTCAAAGTCCATGCTTCCGTCTCGAAATGCAGGTACTATGGCTGCAACGCAAGAGATCCGAGCCCAAGGCTTCCCCTTGAGCTCAGAGCTCAACACAGTTGATTACCTATACGAAGTTGCATTTCTTCAACAGCAAAGTCCAAGCTGACCTCGCATCCCATCTTGCTTCGGATCTCTCGGGGCCAAAAATAATCCAGAGTTGTGTAATGTTTGGTCATACTTGTTCGATGTAGATGTTTAGTGTTTCAAGGCGACTGGCTTGCCCTTTATGGCACACAGTCTGTGTGCTTCTCCCTGTGGCGAAGCGACAAATACGGGACTCGACTGTCTTCAAATATCTCTCGTATGCCCATGATATTTCCATCTTCTTGAATCTCAGCATCACCACTCCTCTCTCGTTTCTGATCCAACGAAAGCTTTCACTCTTTTCTTCAGACCAACGTCACCCCTTTTACCCAAATTCACTCGCTTCGCATCATCACCATGCATGCCTCGACTCTTCTCTACGGCCTTGTCTTCCTTCAGGGAGCCATGACGTCTCCGGTCGCTGAACCTGTTCAGGGGCCTGAAGTTGAGCCTCGAGCTGTGGAGCGTCGGACCCCCACTTCTGGTGATATCCCCTTCCCCCGCTTCCCCTCCCGTAAGCCAAGTGAGTTAGACGTCTTTGAGCTTTTCAAGATCATTCCTAACGAGAGATTTCCGGTACAGAGGGTCATCAGGGCAGCGATTGTTCCACCGGTGGTGGTTCAGTCTCTCAGTCCAACCTTTGCTCTGCCGGTAACCCGTACTGCTGCACCAGCGACGGCAAGGGTGGTAAGTAATGCCACAGGGTTTCTAATACTGTAGAGACTCACTCTTCTCAGGAAACGTCTGCTCCAACTCGTCTACCTGCGAGCAGACCGTCATTTGCTGCAACAACAACAACGGCGTGCGTAATCCAGTTCTACCATTCCCCCTTCTTCAACTGACAATTATTTTTAGTACCAGATCTGTATCGGGGACATTGACTTCAACATGCCCATCACCATCAACATCTACGAGTAGGGGTGAGTGGGACTGGTGTGGAGAGGGGCAAGCAGTAGTATAGTATTTCGAGACCTGGGACTTGCGTCTCCATGACCCTTAAAGACTGGGGATGCCGACCGGATTCTCTAGCTCCATAGTCTTGCTTTAGCATCAATCTCTTCCACATTAAAGTTTTTGCCCCTTCGCTGGTCCAGAGTGCACGGTTCATGAGGCTCAAGGTGGGCGAGGGGACAGGAGTATGCGAGGGTTATAACCAGCCGTTACCAGCGACAGTCCGAAATCAAGATCAACAAATGAATTGAGATGGTCGTTTCCTTCCGTCTCAAGTGCAATCTCAGGGGTTACGCGTTCGTAGTCACACCAGGGCGAAACGTGAGTGCCTCAATGTCAGCCTCCCAGTATTCTACATCTGTGCACAGCATACTGATGAAACGTCGAAGGAGAAACAATCCAATAATTGATGTTGACCGCAGCTCGTATCTGCAATCGAGTGAATCTAAATCCATGATGAATATTAACCAAGGGGCAGGTCAACGTACGCCCAACAGAAGAAATTGACCAAGTTGACGTCAAAGCCAATACTAGCCAGGCACACAAAGCACATCCTAGATCAATCCCCAACCATTATCGGCTATCACGGGAACCCCAAACTTTGATCTTGACGGTATTTGAAGCCGGCGAGGTTCCGCGCCGGTGCCGAGTCCCGACATCCGTGCGCTTCGGGCCCCTCGTGGCGAAGGGCGATGTGACGGTGACAATTAGATCCGGCATTGCTTCCCGAGAGCTGACATCATGTGACAGATTTGTAGCGTTGCGTTGACGGAAAAGAATGCCGCTGGTAGATTTGGAGGGAATGACATTTTGGGGATAACTTTATGCATAGTCGTTCACAATCTGATGGGAATTATGCTGCGAGATATGCTATGGTCTGGACAAAAAAGTATGAAGTTATAAAGATAGATTCTGGTAGCAGTATAAACATTAGGAGTAAGACGATTGCGTCCATATTATACGCTTATAGTGGGATGCCAGTGTGAGGCTGGGAACTCAGTGTTTCTAAAATCACTGAGTCTTCTGCACTTTTCCAGATTGGATAGATTCAATTTTGCCCAAGTCCCTTGTCAATTTGCATTACCCCAGAAAGAATCAAGTTCAGGGTCCGATTCGAGTCGGAGTCTTGAATGGACGACTAGACGATGCTTACTTTTCTCTCAATCGCTCGCATGTGAGGCCCCTGAACAAGAATCTGGTGCTCTAGGGTAGTGACTCGGGCCTCGCGTCGGGGAGAGGTGCACTATGCCTATTTTAACTTGAATCGGCAACTAGGGGTGTTAAATTAGGCTCATCTACGCGAAAAAGATGGATCCTTATCCATAGCTTGTGGGGTGAAATTGATGAACCTCATGGGTCGCTCTGGTTGCGCGTGATTGGAGGAGAAGCGGTCCCACTTGAGACGACGAGTCTTCGCATCCATCACCAACAACCAAGTCTCTCCTTGTGCCATTATGCTCAAAGTTGTTATGTTGCTAATCAGAGTTTAGTAATTCACCGAGATTGTATATTCCAGCTGCCTAACCCCTGCCTCCTCGGTATAGTTCTCTTTTTACCCTAAGACTTTACCCATTCTTGGTTCTTGTATGTTTAATTAGAGGAGGTAGTTTTGTATCCTTTGAGAGGTAGAATAATCTTGCAAAATACGGCTAGGTGTAAGTCTTCTACTATAGACAGTAAAAATGCTATAAAAACGGCCACTATCTTAGCATTAGGAAGCCCGGCCCTCGATGGGATAACTGAACCGTTGCTTATGCCTTCGGTTCCGGTAGCTTCTCGGTCGCCAATGTCAGCATCTTCCAAAACGCCATTGACGTCCATGTCCTCATCTCGGTTAGAAACGGCGGTGGCGGGGTGACCATTCACCGGGGAAGGCATTATCCTGAGTGCGTAGGAGACAACACCAACTGTTAGCATGCGTTGGGATGAGTGCAAAGAAGATCCCCAGGTCCGAAGGGCAGATCAAGTCAGTGAGAAGCGGAGAATAAAACTACGCAGGAGGGTTAAAGGAACATACCTCTGGAAGGATGGAAAGAGAGAGTTTCGAGTTCAGGAAAGAATACAAGAGTCGCGTGGCTAGGGGCCACAAAATGATTCAAGGGCATTTTCTAACCCGAGGGGCGGGGGAAGAGGGTATTTGACATTGGTTGACGGTGGTGATTGACGGTGGTAGAGGGACGGTGTAAGGCGATTGATGCGGATGCCAAGTAGGCCGGTTGTGATTTTTGTCAACGGCCTTGCAGTCTCAGAGTTCGGACCGTTATGAACGTAGAAGTATAGGCTAACTTGGCCTTGATGCACCAGCTTTCCGAAGTACCTAATATAAGGCACCTATTGTTAGATGTTCATGCCCAAGTTTAGCGCCTTCATCGCTGCTCTTCGAATAACAGAGTAGGCCTTAAGATCAACCTGAGAGGAAACTCGATGTGCTCTGTATCTCTAGACTTGTCAGAGATGCTTTGGATGTCCAGTCATATTGTGGAATGCGCCAAATTATCTTGTCGCTCGGCAGATAAATCCCCCAATAATTTAAGATCTCCCTTACGTCAGACGTTAGCTGCCATCCTACGCAGCCCTGGCTCCCGCACCCAACAATGATAACACGCTCCTCTTGCGCAATAATACACCGCTATTTTACATAGTGGCTAGGGGGCACCCTAACCAAGCGCAGTGCTCCAAGTAACGAATCGTTAAACTCTCTCTTCGAGCTTCGGCACGATGGCCCTTCAACTTCAGATCTTTGAACCTGAGCTGTGAGAGAGCCATGATCGTGGCCTTCATCCTCGATGAAATCGTCTCGCTTTATGGAAAATCCGCAAATAGCGTCGTCCCCTGTTCTCCTCGCAAACAGCCATTTTGCCCAAGTTGCACCCGATCTCGTTCATGTTCTTGCCCCATCACATGAGTGATCCAGTTGGGGGTCAACTCACTTGCTTCAAATCATGTCTCATGACATGAGTCTGATCCGACGGGATCGACTCACTTGCTTCAACATATATGGAAGGAGAAATTCAAAAACTGCTTACCTCCTTCGTTGGTACGTGGCTCTGCAAAACTCATCCAGCCAACACCACCAACCTCATCTTTCACCATTTCCAGTTGCCATAGCCAGTTCTGTCTGAAACTAGATCCCGCTCCTTGTCTGGAATTTGCGCGCGTGAGAGCGTCCTTGTATTCTTTGATCCTCCTTGTTGGGGACTGGTCCGATCCCTCCGGCGCCACGTCGACATTTTTTTTCAAGGTTTTGGATCTCATTGAGGGCCGCTGCGTATTGGCCATCGGCCGCCAGGCAAAGTATTAAGTACTCTTGAATGTAGCGCACGTCCTCGTGGCGTTCACCAAGACAGCTGCGGGCCGTATCAAGGGCGTCTTGAAATAGTCCTGCTGCCTCCTTCGGCCGTCCTTGTAACCCAACAATGACACCACGCTTCGCCCGGCGAAGAGCCGCGGTCGGATGGTAGTTTCCAAGCCAGAGATCGGTGAGGCTTTGTGCGTCCGAATAACAACGTTCAGCTAGGCGCAGCTCTCCTTGCCAGCGGTAAAGCGTAGCCATCGACTCAAGGAGAAGTAGTATTGTAGGCTGGTTCTGCCGCTTCTGTCGCCTTTCAGTCAACAGAGCACGCTGCAGCAGAGACGCGGCGCTGCCGTAGTCACCGCAGCTTGCTAGGTGGTTTGACAGATCTCGGACGATGGAAAGGAATGCAGCATGGCATTTCTTTTCCTTGTCACCATTGTCACTATCCCCGTCGGAGTGATCGCAATTACCCACCCTTCCTAGCAAATCTTCCAATTTCGTCGTTGCGGTTGCCACGCGGCCTTGACACGCTGTCAATGCAGCCTCAAGTCGAAAGGTGTCGACAACAATGAGCTTGGGGGCCTGATAGGTCTTCTTCTTTATCAACCTGATTGCTTCGCTGCACTTCTCCTCCGCTTTGTCCACAGCTCCGGTTAGGAAGTAGGTACGAGCCAACCTGAACTCAGTTTCCACGCCAATTGAACAGTCAGTTATGGTCAAGTGAGATGGACACCATAGCCGCCGCCGATAGTCGCTCTCGTAGAGAGTTGTTGCTGTCGACCACACCGAGTGACGCTCACATAGCTCTCCCAGAATGCTTAGATTCGCATCAAGTGACCACAATGATTCATTAACATTGGCGCACCAACGAACAGCCGCCGAGCAGTTTTCAACTAGTGAAGTTTCCAAGTCCCATTGCTCGATGCGGTCACTCCATCTTGAAGTCGTTATTGTCGACCTCTCAAGGCATGCCCATGCCATGGTTGCTAGATCATGTGTCGACGGCCTGTCAGGACTTGATTGCAAATGAAGTTTACACTCTGTCCGGATGGCCCTGCGCACGCGCAAATATCGGAGGCGCGAGCCGGGAGTGGACTCCAGGATCTGCTTCGTAATGAGATGCCGCAAGGCATGCTCAATTTCAGGCTTGGCAACGGCTACATCAGAGTTAGAAGGGTCTCTCATAACTTGATAAGAAAATATCCATGCTTACCAGTCTCTGAGGGGGCTGCAAGAAAATCACCACAATGGTGGAAGACTTCTGACCATATACCTTGAGTGCTCTCGTCCGATAGGACCAAACAGAGACTCAAAATACGGAGCGCAACCTCACCCAGTTCCCCCAGCACCAAAACGACAGGCACAATACTATCAGGCCGTTTAGATTTATATTCAACGGCCGCAGTGCCGGCATCATCCTGTCGACACTGAGTGGTGTAGATAATGTGGCATTTGCTACCAGGCGAGTATCGCAGCAAAAGCATTCTCTTCATTAGGACCCTCAAGATCGAGTCTCTCGTTCGTTCCGTGCCCGACATTGGTCGCATGAAACTTACCTCCTCCAGTGGCACATCATCAATGATCAGCAACCATCGGTCATTCTGTGGTCTCCCTAGCCAGTTTGTGACCGCCTCGACCGTGGAAGTCAACATTTCTGGGCTTGAAAGAATCTCACTGTCAGCAGTTTCACTGATCCCTTCCACGCCGAGGACCTGGTCGGCTTTCTCTAATCCTATCGTCTTCGAGTAATGATCCAGTATCTTGCGGTAGATCCCTAGGACGCTCACACCGATAGAAACCCGGGTGGTTGCCTTGATAAAAAAGATGGACTGGTATGGGTTGTTCCATGGCTTAGCAAGGAACGTTTTGGCGAATCCCAATGCATGGTCCGTTCCGCGGTGCTCCGAGTTGTTGAACACAATTTCCCAAGGCTTCTTTTCACTCAAAACAATGGGGGGCATCCCGGAATGAGAAGATATATGTTCTTTTGAAACAATGTCCGAGTCGCGCCAAGAGGGTGATCGGTCTGGGGTACGTTTGCCCATGCTAGTCAAATTGGTTCCAATGGCAAAATCGGTGAGCTCTTTGTCAGGCCCTGTTTTGGTAAGATGTAAGCAAATGAGAGTTTCAGGTCTGTGAGCATCATTACTGACCTAAATGTGTTGTCTTGGGTTCGGGAGTGGTAGGATGGGCACGAGATGATAGGAGATGCTGTCGAATCTTCCCAAGCGCCTGACGTAGCTCTTCTAATGGAGCGAGGGTGCCACGGCCGTCATGGCTGGTGGTGCTTGGGCTGATGTATATTGGACGAACCGGTAAACCCCCTACGATAGACTCAAAACAGCCCGTATCATATGCGAGAGCTCTTGCGCGGGAATAGAACTCATCATGCCGCCATGTCGACTTATGGACCTGCTCAGGGGAGAGGTTTGGTTGAACTATTTTCCAGATCGCTTCGGCCAGGTTGTTGGGTGATGATTCGTGTGGTGTGCCCAGAAAGACTATGCCGGTGGTTGATTTGAAGATGTCTTGTTCATTCTCCTTCTCGGACGTTGTTGAAAACACGAGGGCATTCTTTAATAGGATTCCACCTAGTGAGTGAGCCACGAAAATGATCGGGCGCTTGTTGCTTGGGCTGTCTGCCCTCTGATCCACGAGGCGGTTGAGAAGTTGCTTGGTTTCGTAGAAAAGGGTTCGTCTCATTAGAAATTCAGACGACCGTAACGTCGTATCATAGTTATACGCCATGATGTTTGCTTGACAGAGTTCAGGTAAATCGTGGCGAAGAAAGTTGACTTGATGGCCTTGTTGATCTCTGCTCGTCCATGCTGTCTCCTGTGACGTTTTCAGGCCGTGGATGAAAACGATGTCCACATCGGCGTCCTCCAGCCGAGCCTCCACTACCAGCCGGAATCTTTCCTCTGAAGTAGATCGGTGTTTCCGAGGTTGAAAGCACCGACAACTACTCAGGAACCGATATCCTTTACCCATCTGTTTTGAACACAATTCAGCAATACTGACAATGCCCAGTGCCGTGACGACGAGATCTATGGGCTCCATCGGAACCCAAGCGCGCCGTGAGGATTGGAAGACCAATATTGTTGAGTATTTGACAATGCAGTCATTGAAGGACCACGGCGGCGCGGGCGCTCCAGCATTTGCCGTGAGGGGGGGCAATGGGTGATCAGGCTCGGCGTTACGGGGGGCCTCATGGACGCTGCCGAGAGATTTAAGGCAACAAGGCAACTATGCTGCATTGTCACACCTGCTGAATTGATTCATTGGTCGAAATTCTACCCATCTTCCGTGAGGCAATTCCATCCGAGAGCCCCGTGTTGGCATACCCCAATCACAAGAAGACACAGGTCATTTTCACGGAGTCCATGGCACAAATTTGTGACACAATTGTCATCCCTCGAGCACCCTAATGGGCAATACACCAATCAAAGTTCTCAAGAGGGAATTCTGACCTCACTTCCGCGCGTTGGAAGAAGGTAGTGTAATCATAATGTCTTAGCACTGGATCCTCCTACACCGCCTACAGGCGGGTATAAGGGTAACACTGGGACGAGATACGGCTTTGAGAACCCTTGGACACTCATGGATGGACGATCTAAGCCCACCTGGTTGCCTGGTTGGAGGCCTCACCTGTACCTCTCAGCCCCAGGAGTTTCAGGAGCCAAAAGAAATCACGGCTGCCAAGGAATCTCAGCTGGTCGAAAATAGCCACGTAGCCGCTGGCGGTCTGGCCTCATTTGCTTATCACAACTTAGCAGAGGTAGTTGGGTGGTCAGATGGCAGCACACCCCCTCTGCTGCACGGCCATATCCTGCATGTGACGAGGTTAGGTATCTCGTTAACATGCAGCAACCTTACCCATCCTCCTATGAGGAGACATGGAGGAAGCCACGGCGGCAAGAGTGGCCGCCACCAAAGTTTCAGCTCCCAACACCTGTCAGGGGGAAAACAGTACCGGATCTTTTCTGTTGCCGCCCCGAAGGCAAAACGCGCAGTGCCATCACGAATTCGTTAGTTATCGCACATCGTCACCCGAGCGTTTACATCTATGTCCAGTTTTCTATTGGAGCCTCTGTATTGCTAACGTGGTATCGTGATTCTAATCGTAAATTCATGCTCCCCTCCCACCTTCCACCATTCCCAAATCCCTTCTAGCAAGTAGCCTCGGTCCTTGTACCCAAGGATGCTCATCAGGGTGAATGTCGCCCGATTCCCAAGGCACGTCGGCATTACCGACAAAAACAAGATATACCACTTGGGTCTTTGATAGCCATTTCTGCAAGCTAGACACACGCGCCAATGCCATTTCCAGTTTTTCCCGCTGTTGGTCTTCGAAAAGGTAGTCAAAGTCTGTGAAAATGATCATTGACGCCCTGGTCTTTGGGCCCTTGCCGTCCCACTTCCCTGTTCTCTCTGGACCTTGCTTGCAAGAAGTCACCCATGGGTGGTAAAATAAAAAGAAACTGAAGATGCGCCTCAGGCATTCTTTATAATACCATGCCGGAGAAGTCAGGTGCTTGCTGTTGATAATCGTCACGTCATCGACGAACTCGGTCAACTTCCAATCGTCAACGGCATCTTTTAGGTCTTCCTCCTGCTTTGGCGACATGGGTGAAGAGTCCGTCTGGATGAAGACGTTTTTATGTTCCACAAGCTGGTCTTCAAGCACCATTTGACCAATACCCATCTTAGATGATTTAAATGGGTGTGAGCGCAAGTGATTGAGAAACTTCTCTTGGGATTTCGAGGGGCTGTGCCGTTTCCGCCATTTAATGAACTGGTCCGGGATGTGAACGCCCAGGGTCACCCACGAACTCGACTTGATATCCTTTTGATTCGATGGCGATGACCGCAAACTGTCGCTGCCGGTTCGCGCGCGACGGTACGCGCCTGGTAGGGCGCTCGGCTCAGACTCTGGCAGCCCCAACGGCTCTTCGTCATTGTTGCGAATATATTCCCTACCAAACGCTGAGGCCGAACTGAATGACTGCCCGGCAAGGACCAGTGAGGAGTAGAATGCCTCATAATACAACCTGGCAGTCGAGCCCCGAACGGTGGAGGCCATGGCAGTCACCGCATTGACTTCTCCGTGCTTCAGGAGTGTATAACAAAGATTGCTGATGGGTCCGTTCTGCGCGTAGGCGGATTGACATGAATTGAGAGCCACAAGCTTGACTTCATGTTCTCGGAGGAGCCCGGCAAGTGTTTTGGCGGAGACGAATTCGAAAGAGGACGGGGAGAAGTCGAGCGCGTCGTCGCCGGTGCCCGGAAGGTGTGATGAGCGGTACGGCAAGCCGAACAGAAGTTCGGGTTGGTTGTTGGTACTACGATGTGTTAAAAGACTTGGTTCATCCTAAAAAGCACGGGAAGATGCACTTACGGATTGATTCTGCCGTGCAGGTCGAAATGGATCATGTCGTACGGCATCCGTGATAATTTTGCAGTTTGCAAATGGCTTTTTAGTGCATCTATCCCACCTGATCTTACAACATGGATGGTGAAGGGACGCCCTTGTTGACGACGGAACCTGGCGAGTTCACGTAGAGTGTGGTATATCAGATCGGGGGAGAGATCTGCGTAGTGGTCATTGGGGTGAATTGTCGGCGGCGCAAGTTGCCAACTACGCGCAACAACCAGCAAGACGCGTGTGGGTATCTTTTGGTGACCTATCTGTAGAGATGGATCGTTGGACCAGGAGCCATTGCAGATGCGCGTAACTCGAATCGTGTAGCCGCAAGTCTCTGTGAATGTGTGGTGCTCAAGCAGTTCCCACCGAAGCCCATGGATGCTGCAATGTTCATCCTCGTGGATATTCTCGTAGACGTATATTTCGAGGTTTCCCTTGCTACTTTGGAGATCGGTCAGCTCGTCCAGCCCCAACTGCCGCCCGATGCTGCCGCAGTAGGTTTGGATGCGTGTCTGCCTGGTATCATCGTCGGCACATTGGGACAGGGTACGTGCTTCTGGGGAGGAGAGGAAGGAATCATGATCAGTGTAGCTTTTTGAATCGTTGGGATCTTCAAGCTCGACATGTCGTGAGGCTTGGCCTGGCTCGTCGACGTTGACCATCCACTTTCGCAAGGGTCCTCGCGAGAGGCATTCTGTCGCGGTTATTGACAATATGCGTTTAGTGAGGCGGCTTGTCGACGAGGCTCCAAGAGACATGGTCTCCCATCTGTCAAAGTACAATACAGGCCTGTAGCAATAGCAAAGAAACAGGAGAAGATCCAGAGCCTCAGCAGTCGAGGCCGCAGCGAACTGGCAAACGTGACCTCAGTTGACCCAGTCCTGCACCAGATTTCTGGCATCTGAGGAACCTGGGGGGAAACAAAAAAAAACACAGGCCTGGCTCCCACCTGTTTCCTGCGGTCGTAGCAGTGAGCCAGTCCAGTGTTTTTCCCCTGCGCGGGGAGGACCCTCTCCTGCGTTGTTCATCTCCCGTTGGATGCTCTCAGCCTGTCAGCAGAAAAACCCAACACCCCCTACCACACCATCGGCTCGGGGCGTGAGCACAACCCAAGCCCTAGCCGCCGAACATCTCCTGCAGCAATCCTGGATTGGCACGCCGGCCTGGTGGGTCCAGATTTGAGGCCTCCTGGCGGTGTTCGAAATCAAGGGGACTCCCTGGTAGGTGATAAAAAAGACTGAGCCTAGTCTAACTATAGTGTGTTCGATGCTTTCTGTCCTCCCGTTTATTTCGTATACCACCTGGCCTCCTCGTCGGCGGGGGGGAGGGGTTCCACTCCGGTACTTTGACGGGGCGACAGCCGGGTTGTACAGAAATAAGGCTGGACCAGATCAGTCTGAAGTCGATCGCTCCCTCATGGTCTAGCATCCGACAGTGCTCGTAGTAGTCGTACCAACTGACTGCTTCAGTTGCCCGCCATACGCAAATATCAAGACTGACCTGAGTGCCCACGCCAAGTATGGTCTATCACGACCCGAAGACGAAACCCTATCATCTGCTAGACAGTGTTATTCCCCTCGACGATGACGATGAGCTTTTCGATCGCTTGTTGGGCCTTGTAACTGAGAACTCGAAACAGCCGCTCAGCTCATGCCGCCCTGAAGCCCCGTTCAAGGCGAGGGATTACATCCAAGCCCCGAAATGCCTATATCCGAAGAAAGCGATCGAATGCCAAGATGTGGAGTGGCTCCAAGAGAACAACGTTGAAGAAGAGGCCAAAGTACAGTTCAAACAGTTCCTCAATCTGTGGGGGAGTCACACGAAGAAGACGGCCAACGCTTGGAGCTCGACCCTTCTCCGGCGGATCGAGATCCAGGAGAATCCCCGAGACAGGATCAAGGAGCTTTTGAAGATTCCTGAATATGAGCGAGGCGTTCGTGAGCTGATACAGACTCATTCCGGTACTGGGAAGCAGCGCGACTTGGCCGTCATCACCGGCTTCATTACCTGTGTGGACATGGCCGTGAACAAGGACGACGAGAACGCTATAGCCGGCGGAGCATCCTTGGAACCGGTATCAGAAGCTACTACCGGCATCCCAGGAGCAACGATCACTGTTCAAGGTTCTGTGAGGAAGACGCGTCACCAAGCCATTTCAGGCGCCTACAAAGGCGAGGTGGTCGTGGCTTGCTGCTATCTGTCCATCTTCGGGGAGGTGACCAAAAGCGCCTCTCGTTTCAAAGCTTGGTGCCAGGTTAAGTCGCAGCCTTCTCGCTGGCAAGTGGGCGAGGAGCCGGTTGTTGTTCAGAGTGACGATGGCTGTGCGATATACAGGATCAAGAGGAAGGCTATCAAGGGAAACCTTGATCGTCCTCTTGGGGCAAATGCTGAGCTTCCAGGTGATGGAGAGACTTCTCAAGGCAAAGAGCTCGCGGAAGATGAGAGAGACGACCTCAGGTTTATAATTGGAGCTGCTGGTTCTGTGGATGAAGATGATTCGGAGTAACAGACGGGAGGCCTGTACTTAGTGTTTCCATTTCTAGTGTCTCGGTGTTGGTTTTCTCTTTGTAGTTTAATTTATGATCTTCAATCCCTTGACTCTTCCTGCGTCGTATTCACATTCATGATGCGATGCTACCTTCAAGTTCTACCAAGCCGCGATGTAAATACTCAACTCTGGTACGCTTTTTGGTTAAACAATAGTTCCTAGAATATGTAACTTCGCCGGCTTTCTATCCTTAACTTCAAGCAAACGGGGAACAAACACAGACAAGGGAATCTTACAAATCACGAGCATGTGTAATTAGTTGATTATGTATCAAGCGTTCCTATCTCTGAGATCTAGTAATAAGCAAGCTGTAGCCTACCTGTAGAAATCATCACTTGATGGCGCACATGAATCCGAGGCTCGCTCCAAGTCGTCGATGACTATGATTCGATACGCGTTTGCTAGCGTGCCAATTTTGTAAACTGGGACCGGTACCAGAACACTGGCTTAACCTAGTGTTGTTTGTCTTTTCAAGTATTATCCTTCTGCTGAGAATCGTATCGGGCTTGAGTCCGTGATTGTGTGGAGAGGAGTCCGGCTTGGCCAGACCGGCGATTACCGCCCAGAATTTTCTACTCTACTCCTTCTCATCTTTGGCTATCTGAAAAACGAGCCAATCTAGATCATGGCCCTCAAAGCTGTCAGGGCGATCGTGCAGGAAATTCTGCTCCTTGACGAGACGTTGCCATCAAGTCTATTGAAATGGGTGAACTGGACTGTATAACGAGCCGGTTCCGCTTGAAACGACAAGTCTTGGCATCCATCGCAGTCTCATGATAAGACATGGCAGTTTTTGAGTCAATTTGGCTTGAATCAAGTCAATTTTAGTGTCGATTCGAGCCGTTGATGTATGAAAGCGCCATGGATGCCTCAGGCTGGGCAAACTCAATTCCTCTTCCATGTCCCACCATGTGCTATGGAATGGCACTGGCACGTGGGAGAATGTCTCCAAAGCCAATGAATTACCCAATTCTCTGGAAGGGGCTAGAATGGAGTGTCGGACATGCCCAGAAACTGTCACCTTTTCTCCTTCCCTAAGAACAGACCCCAATCTTTGACCACCGACTTGACGTTCATCAAACAGCCCATAGCTGATCCCGGCACACATTAGAGACTGGCGGATATGAAGGAATTCCCATCAGATCATCGTGTCATTCACATGAATTTGGACATGGAACGATCTTCTAGCTGAGTTATCTCGGCTTCAACTATGATAAGAAACACATTTCCAACACAACATAGCATCATATCCCAATGCAAAGACAGTGGCCTTGGACATGGAACCAGGGCGACATAACCCTCTTCGGCGCCGATGAAGTCCAAGGCAAAGGCTTTGCCAAGGCATGCAAGTCCAAGCTCCCATCAGGTCAATTTCCCTTTCAGGAAAACGTACAACAAATCGACCAATATATCCAGAAGATGAAGAACGCTTTAGCATTCGCCATCAATGGCTGTGTCTACGGAGTTCCTCACTCTCGACTTAAGGTCTAGCGAGCTGCCGATGAAGAATTGGGGCGTCTGGACAACCAATGACATCGCGTCTATGTTCGTTACACGCGAACAAGATCAGGGTGACACCTGAACTAGCTGAAAAAGATCTTCCCCGAGCGGGACAAGCTTGAGCGGTCCATCAAGCGCGCACAGTGACATCAACCCAGGACTGATCCACCCAAGATGTACGGCGCGGGTACAAGGTGGCTAAGATGATCCAGCCACAGGAGTCGGCACAACCACAGCTCTGACACTCAACGGCACGACGTATCGGACTTATAAGGAGAAAGAACCCATCTTACAAGAGAGTATTTTGAGAGGCTTGGCCCAAGGGTTGCCACAAGAACACTTCAACCCAAAAACAGCTACTGGACATGATGGCAGCTCAGGCCCCCTGCACCACCGCTTCAACAACCCAACCACGTCTCGGAAGACGCAGCCCCGAGGACGGGGATTACCCACGACCGTCCTCATTGCCGCTTCAGCCAACCCACTCGGCCTCGGGTGACTCGAGCCCTGGGGGCCATGATGGTCCAAATATAGGTATGCAAAGAAGACGTGGCCTAGATTTTACGTCGCCTGCCCAAAGGGAAAGCCGCCGGCCCCGACGAAGCCCTCATCCTATGCTACGATACCATCGCCGATCACCTCTTCCATGCCTTCAACAAGCGCCTGAAACTTTCACACCATCCGGCGATCTTCAAACACACCACGACACGTCTTCTACGAAAGGCAGGCAAGTCCACGAAGCTCCCCAACAGCTGGCGACCTATCGCGCTGTTTCCCTGCACGGGCAAGCTCCTCGAAAAGATTGTATCCGTTCACTTGAACCCCTCCAAGTAAACATCACCTTGCCTATCCAGGAGGCGGCCTGTACACTGCCGTTGAATCTGCCTCATACGGCAACGGATGAGCTTCTGACCTCACCCAACCTTGTGAATCCGGTCCCGTCGGAAGCTCTGACCCGAGAGTCTCGATACGCTGAATCTGACCCTCAGCCGGTCGTGGACTACCGTGAGGTGGCGTCTTGACCTCATCGCGCGAGGTTGGAGAAGCGGCGCTGCCTGATACTACCGTTGTCTCGGGGCCATGTTGATCTTCAGGAAAGGTCATTTGAAGACAAGATACGGTGTTCTGCGCAGTACTTTGGGCTTGTTTCTTGGGCTCTGGACGGTGCCATGTTACGGCAGGCCTTGGGATGGAGCTCATCGTGTTCCTCAAGCTTCTCCCGAAGCTTTGTGGATGTGTCTCATCATCATCTTGGTCGTGATATCTCCTCCCCATGCGGAATCCTAGGACAAGTGCACCGCCGATTAGAGCGACGGCGGCGACTGAACCAACCACGGCGCCAGCGATGATGCCTGCATCGGGCCCTGTGTCCTCCTGATCGTCGATATCTTTGTTTGCTGTGTTATCCGTCTCTGTCGGGGTCGAGCCAGAGCTTTGGGTAGGATTTGTAGTCGTGAGCGTGCTTATGGATGGCTCTATTGTCTCGTCGGCCGTCGTTGTCGTCTCTAGAGAAGAGGTTCTGTCTATCGTACACAGTTAGCATCCATGTGAAACCGAGGTCTGCCCAAACAGGTGTCTACTCAAGGGAGGTGAACTTACAGTCTACTGGGCTCTCTAAAAATATGGTCTCAATACCGCGAGAGGTAATGTTGATCGAGTTTGCACAACTAATCAAGTACCGATAGTCAAAATTATTAAATCGATTATAAGAATCATACAGCGTGATCGTGGTGCAACCGAAGTCATCTAAGCTGAACCCCTGATGTCAGCTTGTGCTGATGAGACACTGAGGAAGGGGGGGAAGATACCAGCGCACGCGGGTGGCCGAGCCGGGCAGACCTTCACCCGTAACTGCCACATACTCGCCGTCGCAAGATGTGCCGACGGTGATCGCATCATCTTCTGTTGGATCACAGAAGGCATATGTTCGATCGTCGTTGTCGAATGTGGTACTGGATCTGAAAGGGGCACCGTCGCGGCAAGACTGTTCGATTGCTGTGAGCGTAATAGTTAGCTTAACTAAATGCGTCGGGAAACAAGATTCATGGCAGAGGCAAGACGTACCAGTATTGTCCTTTATATAGTACCCGATAACTGGATCACCATTTTGTGAGAAAACTGTGTGAATGCAAATTTGAGATGTCGCTACCAAGAAAGCGATGAAGCTGCGATATCGACTCATGTTGCGTCACGTAGAGCGGGTCAGATCGGGAGAGAGAGCAAGTAGCATTCATTCCACAAAAAAAAAAAAAAAAAAGGTCCAGGGACAAGGGGAAACAAGGCCTTTTGAAACCGCGCGGGCTTCTTCCCAACCCCTTGTTCAATGACCCCCCAAGCTGTGGCGTCCAACCTGTTCAGCTGAGAGCCTCGTTGATGCAAGGGCTGGCTGTGATGAGCATCAGCCGCAGTCTTGGCAGAGGCAGGCTGCGTCGATCTGAGCGACACAGAGCCTGCTTTTACCGCTGCGGCTGCGACTTGAGGTTGATGATTGGTTTACCGTCTAAAGTAGGGAGGAGATGGACCAGGGATGTGATAAGAGCCGATCATTTGCTAAGCCTGGGCTGGCAGAGTTTTGCTTCTTGCTGTTACTGTAGAGAAAAGCTTGAAATGTTCTATGTATATGCGATTGCTAGGTATTTACAAAGACCCAGGTTGTTACTCTACCGATCGTGTCCTAGGCTCAAGCTTCCACATATTCATCACAGGCTCATGAACTTGTAAATAATATTTGCATCTCACACTTCATTTATCGAGAATCGTCCAACTATAGCAACTCTTAGGGTCACTACAAACTAATTACAATGTCAACCTCCTTGTCCGGGTCCTCTTACTTTCCTCTCAGCTACGAACGCTGTCCTCACGGTCGTTAGTTTCAGTCGGCTTGGGTACTACTTTTTGCTCAAATAGGTCAAGCTGAATACTGGACCAAGTTGGTAAGGGGGGGGCTAAGGTGCAGTGGCCTCCGTTGCACTCGTAGACGTCGGCACCCCTATACTTATTTTGCCATTGCTCTACAGGCCATTGTTGACGCTCCTCAACAATTTTGTCAACATCCCACGGTGGACCGATGTTGAAATTGCACCGGATGACTGAGGCCTGGTTATTCAAGTGGTCCATGCCGAGTAGTAAGTGTTTGCCTGCCCAGGAGCCCACGTGGCGGTGCTCTCTGGCATTGCCAAGATGTGTGTTGAAGCATCGTCCAAAGGCCCGCTCCGTGGCGACATTCCGCTGAATAACATTCTGGAAGATTTCCGAGCTGAGGTTGATGGCTGGGTTGCCGTCAAGAATGAGGGTAAAGGAGCCAGCAGGCATGCCTGCATCCATCACAGCCAGCGCCTCTCCGAACCAGGAGCCTAGAACGCGTGCCATGTTTTGATGACCAAGGTAGCAACGGCGCTCACCTTTTATGAGATCATTCACCACTTCCGGCATCGCATCTAACCACAGGGGTTGCATATCATGGAGGATATTTCTCCATAGACCAACATAGCGCTCAACTCGAAGCCGTGGGTTCCCCTTGCAGAACGGGATGAGGCCAACTGCGTGGCATTCTGGTTGACCTACGGAAACGTGGTCTTCGTGAAGAACAATATGTCGTAGGTTGAGGCGCTGGGCAGGACTTAGGCGCCCAAGAAATCGGATGGCAACAGCCGCTGCTGAGAAGTGGAAGGCTTCGCGGAAACAAACATTGTTTGATTGATAGCGTCTCTTCTCAGAGTCCCTCAGCCATGTGGGATGTCGCCCATAATTACGCACGACTGTCTCCTCATCCAGGGGATATCTCCATCTCTGAAGAGCCTCCCACACTTCTTCATCCTCCAGCTTACGGCCGATTCGAGCGAGCTCGTCCGGCGAAGGGATGGCCCAGGGATCGAGCCGAAGGCCATTGAACTCGTGAGGCTCGAAGCATCCAAGGGCTACGTCGACTAATTCCTTAAACCTTGCAGGGTCCTTCTGACTGAAAAGATCCAAGGCGTAAGTGACAGCTTGTTGAAACGTGGAGTGGAGTCGGTCGTCGTGGTGCCAGCCACCCCAGAAAGGACGACGAAGACCATAGTCCCCTATGAGGATGCCCCGACCGTTGTGGGGTGAGAGTTCTTTGAGGGCGGTCTCCGGGACGCGAGAACTAATGCTGAGGGGTGCGTCGCCGGTCCAGGCTTCGGCCCCTTGAAAGAATACTAAAAAGTGAGGGAATTTGAGAAGAATTTGGGAGCGTGTTTCCGGAATTTCCGGACTGGCGCCTCGGTTGAGATGCCTCACCAAGTCGGCCTCGATCTTGGAGTGAAGAATTGACAAGTACTCGAATCTACCTGCCAGTCGGCTCCAATCCTGGTGATGTGCAGTC
This sequence comes from Fusarium ambrosium, assembly GCA_003947045.1. Lineage (NCBI taxonomy): Eukaryota > Fungi > Ascomycota > Sordariomycetes > Hypocreales > Nectriaceae > Fusarium > Fusarium ambrosium. The sequence goes on from NIZV01000147.1 coordinate 18,892, forward strand.
GAGAATGAGACATGGTTCAGCTGTAGAGGCAAATCTTTGGCTTCAGCTGCAATCAAGCGGCAGACGTACATCAGGGAGAGGTCGATAGGCTGGCCGTCGGCAGTAGCGAGCTTGCCATTGTAAGGATCCTCGCGATTAAAGACATAACCGCCCTCAAGCTTGAAGTAGAAGTGATAGATTAGACGTCGGAGCTCGCTAGGGAGGGACAAGAGGCAGACTCGAGGAGGCGGAGGGGAAGTTGACATGGTGTTGAGAGAGGGAGACAGAGAGTGAGAGTGTGTGGAAGGAGAGAAGGAATCCACGAGAGATTGGGGGGTGAAGCGGGGTTTTATAGGCGTCATTCACATCAATTAATGTGCATACGGTTGCCTGGTGGGCCACCTATCACGGTCAGATCACCACACACCGAGACAAAGTTTTCACGGGAATAAAGGTGGCACATCTGTCTTTATCGGGTTATCATAATTCATTATTATCTACAATGATGACAAGAAGCCATCAGCCACAACAGCAAAGAACCCAGTCATTAAATAATACATGACGGTATCAAAACCCCGATACCGTGAAACACCACGTACCCTATTATTTTGACTTCCAATCGCCACAAAGAATCAGATGAAAAGGTGCGTCTTCTATACAAGATGACACATTTCATTATCTTTAGAGGGATGAAGAGCCTGCTTTCTCTTGGTATCGTCTGCTTATAGTAAATGTGGCAATGGAAGCATACCTGCATTGCTCCTCTGGCTAGCCATCGACACCTTCATCTTCATCCTCTTCTTGTCTATTAAGATTACCACTACTATTTGACAATCGCGCGCTGATATCTTTGAGAGGTGATGGTTGAACCTGATCAACTCGGTCTGGCAATGAATGAGCATGGTGGACTGAGCCCCGGGACAAGCCCGAGTTGTACTCGAGGCTCTGCTTTCCTTACTCCTCCGTCAGAACCTAGGGGAGCTTCTACTTCTAGGCGTAAGTTAAGATTTTTCTCCGAAAGCGATCGTCAAGGCATTCCATCCATCTCTAGGTACACCTCTAATTGGATATCTCTCTCATTAGGGAACGGACCGCGCCGATAACGTCAGGTGCCTTGCATCCCTTCTTTCTCGTTATCACGGCCCCTCCTCTCGGCTTTTTTTTTTCTTTCTTTCTTAAGCTAGATCTCCAGGTTCAATGCGCTGTGGATCAACAGATCACCTGTACGACCATCAAGTGCGTTGTAGGGGTGTTTGCCAAGATCCTTGGACCAGGCTGAGTTCCTCGTGGTTTCTTGTGCAAGATGCTATCGGGATGTTGGCAATTCAGGCAATGAAATGATTCCCATGCTGTTACTCTACATTTGATCTGATTTCCCCCGTTCAAGTACACAAAAAAACTGTGCGTGCCTGGTAGTTGGTGGGAGAATGAAGAAGATCATAGAGTGCGTCTGCTAGAGAAGATTGAAGCATCATAATGGCCTCACAAGAAGGTGAGCCACACCGGTCCCGACTTTATTTCTCTTTAAGCCCAGGTCGTCATTCTAATGAGTTTGAAAACATTGTTGAAGGAAATTTGCTTTCTTTTTAAACATCCCTTATTTACTGATCCCGCTATACCACAGACAGGATATCCTTCACATACGCATTCACGTTCGAATAAATGACCATTAGGCACATTCCATATATTCGTTAACCTTAAAGGGACAGCGTATGATCAAGTCTACAACCAAACAAACATAGCTTGAATTCCCCTACCTCTCATTCCATATTAAATACCTCCAATCGCAGTATCCCGTTGTCTATTAACTAAACTTCATCAACATCTTCCTCCCTTGTCGTCACCACAACCTCCTTCTGCCTCCATCTCTGCACCAAAGGCAATCCAACCCCCGTCCAAAGCGTCAAAGCAACCACCCAAGCCAGCGCACTCCCCCAACCGTGCGTCTTTTTAAACTCGGGAGCTTCTCCAGACGCCAGCTGAACCTGCTGGAACGGGATAACCACGGCCTGACCGACAGACACCATGAAGCCTAAGATAAAGGCTCGCTTCTGCTGGTCGCCTCCGCAGGCTTCGTTGGCCCAGCCTGCTAGGAGGGGCGTGAAGCAGCCGTAGCAGCCGTGCATTATAAAGACTGCCATTCGGAGCTTGTGTGGGACGTCCCATGCTGTGAGGATGGCGTAGTTGAATATCATGAGACTTCCGACGGCGCTACAGACAAGAGCACGGCCACCGAGTTTATCGGCAATATAGCCCGTAGAGATCATAAAGACAAAATTGACTGCTCCGATACATGTCGGGATGTTGTTGATCTCGGGGACCGAGTACCAGCCTGTCGACTTGAGGTAGATGGCAAAGTACTGCATGACATAGCTTTGAAATGTTAGAATGAGATTCAAGACAGAGGATGGGAGTATGTCACCTTCCGCAAGTCAAGGTCCAAAACGAGTATGCGGCTGTAAACGAATACACCTGCCAGGAGCCAAAAACGCGACGAAGCACCGACCAGTCCATCTTTCCAGCTGGCTTGCGGCCCTCTTCCTCGATACGCTGCTTGGAACGTTCCTTTTCCCATTCGTTGAGATAAAAAGCGGTGGTGGTATGGGGTGTGTCAGGAAAGCAGAACTATCGTGGTCAGTTTGGATGAGCATATCTTTGAAGAAAAAATGCACTCACAAATCCATAAACAGCAACTGGCAGAGCCAAAATAAAATCAAAGATGAACAGCCATCTCCAAGCAGACATACCACCTTTACCGTGCATTCCCGTGAAAAGAGCAGCCTGGAGATACCCAGAGAACATCTGTCCGATAACTCCGCTCATGACAAACAGACCGCTTCGACGAGACAATTCGCTCTTTCGATACCACGAGCCGAGGCAGTACATGACACCTGGCCAAGCCGCTGATTCGAAAAGACCGATAAAGAAGCGCAGGACGTAGAACTGGTAGGCGTGGTTGCACTTGAATAGGGCCAGTACAAAGACCGACCAGATGAGGAGGCAGGAGGAGAGCCAGATTCGGGGTCGGAGAACGGTGATGATGAGGTTGGCAGCTGTACCTCCAATGATGGTTCCTAGTAAAGTCAGTATAGCTTCTCATAGGAAGATCTTCACTCTTACCAATTGAAAAGTAAGTGTTCATCCACGAAAGTTCATTTCCAGGACCAAAGCCCAACTCCTCCGACATTCCAGACACGTAGGCGTTTGAAACATTGTTTCCGTCGAGCTGATACTATTAGCAAAGATTTTGTCTATCTGGCGGTAACACGAAACAAACCTGCTTAATGAAAAATAGCAAGCACGCAAAACTCAGCAAGAACCAATCAAGCTTGAAAATGAGCTTCTTCTCCTCCTTGGATGTTCCAGGCTCATGCCAATGAAACCATTGATCCTTGCCCACCGCAGGGACCGTCGTGTCATTTTTCAAGTCGACAGCTGCTGCAGATGTAATAGATGAACGATCCTTCGCACTGACATGTGCAGTGCTAATCGCATTATCGCCTTCAACAGCGTGAGAAGTCATCGTTGACAATCAATGTCTGAGGAAACTTGACAAGAGGTTGACACATCCCAGGAGCAAAGAAACTTATATCCAGATTTCTTTCGGATGTATTGACGAGTCCACTAAATAAGAAGGCTTTTGGTCTAACCATTTCTAATTCGTTTGGCCGATTGCGTGCTTGCTACCAGGTCGTTTTCCGCTCCGGTGTGAGTCCGGGCATTTTTCCAAAGGAGGAAATTTTGAGATGTCGGGGTGGTGCCGCGATCCATGCCACACGGACTTGACCCTGGCTAGCGTAACTTCAATGCGACGGGGAATAACTCGGTGAGTCAGAAGGTAGCTGGGAATTTGTGTCTTGTTGGTTGCACTGATAATGCAGTATTATCGTGGAATACGGTAAACTCGGCGGCGAGAGCAACACCACCAAAACAACCCTCAACACCCAAAGTAACTAATCCCTAACACGTTTTCATCACTCTTGTCGTTGTTCAGCAGAAATGGTCAATTTCATTACAGTAAACGGAGCCAAGCTTGCCTATGAGCTCAGCGGTCCAGAAAATGCACAACTCATCATTACCCTCCACGGCGGAAGAGGCATGGGTAAGACTCTCGTCCCTTTGAAAAAATAATAAATAAATAACAACTTTTCTAACCAACTCAGGTGATCACAAATCCGATTACAAAGTTTACAGTCGCCTAAACGACCGATTCCGTGTCCTCTCATTTGACTACAGGGGACACGGGCAGAGCTCTCGAACCAAGCCTTATACTTTTAAACAGCTGGTTGATGATATCGAAGGCGTGAGAAAGCATTTCTTGGGACCTGAAGAGAAGGTCATTATTTGTGGTGGTAGCTTTGGAGGGTTCCTTGCTCAGCAGTATGCCATTACCTATCCAACTCGACTTTCGCACTTGATTCTACGTGGAACGGCACCATCTCATCATCGTAAGTATCGAAAACCTTGATTAATGCATAGAACTGACGATGCATCAGATGAGGAGGGCGCTATTAAAACCCTCGAGGACAGAATCAGCAAGGTTCCCAGTTTCTCAAAGGAGATGCTCAGGGACAAGGTCTTTGGGGCATTCCAAAGCGACGAAGAGTTTCGACTTGTTCATTTTGCCATGATGCCGCTTTACCGGGAAGACTTTAATGCCAACGCAGGACTCAGGGCTTGTCTGGATACAGTCTATGTTGCGGAATCTCACAGTACGTCACGAATAGCGACAACAAGATGACTTGGCTAACGCTTTCAGACGACCTCTACTCGCAGGAAGAAAAGTACTTTGACTACACTGAGAAACTTAAAACTATCACAGCAAAGACATTGGTTATTGTTGGTGATCAGGATTGGATCTGCCCACCAGGTAATGTTGCTAACCCTATATATGAGCCTTGGCTAACTTGGCAAAGATAATTCAAAGATCATTTCGGAACGGGTCAAAGATGCGGAATTATTTGTGGTTGCTGGTGCCAATCATAGCGTGCACGTTGAAAAGTCGGACATTATTCTCTCTAAGATTAGAGACTTTTTAGATCAGTAGATAGTTAAGCAGTATGTAACATATCTTGTACCGACATTCACTCCCAGCTGCAAGATAACCTCTATGTCAAGAACCCCGCTCATGCTTTGCATTATCAAGATAGGTACCTACCCTTGATAAGGCACATGTCAACGCGGGGAAAACTCGTTTTCCTGACGTGATAAGATGTGATCGGCAAACTCTTCATCTTCTCCGCAGCACATGAACTGACAACCCGGAAAACCATTGCCCCAACCAGAACGACAACTGACTCGGGGGAAACTCAACTCTCAGTCGAGCGATGTCGGAATCGGCCCGCCAGCGACATGTCCAAGTCAGGTCTAGCACCAGTGACTAGAAATACCAAAAACAGGGATCATATCGGAAACGCCCCGACATGGGGGATCCATCACTAGTCAATATTGCGCCATCGGACCTCACTGGGTTCTGTGAGTAGCCGATTCATCATTCGGCTAACCTGTCGCTTTTTGAACTGATGGTTAAAAACCAGCATGCTATTGCGTTGAGACTGGGTTGGGATACACACACCGAAAATGGCAGACATTCGCGTTTCCATCGACAGGGGAGGCACATTTTGCGACGTGATCGCGACGGACAGTCAAGGGTCGAGTCCTTTTATTTTTAAGCTTCTTTCGGAAGACCCTGCCAATTATCCAGATGCTCCTACTGAGGCTATCAGGAGGATTCTGGAGAAGTTTGAAGGGAGGATAATTCCTGTTGGTGAGAAACTTGATGCATCACGGATAGGTTTGTCTTTTTTCCAAGTATGCAAGGTTCACTTTAACTCACGTGGAATAGCATCGTGTCGAATTGGAACTACCGTTGCTACAAATGCTCTTCTCACGGGAAACGGTGAAAAGTTTGCCTTTGCGACAACAAAAGGTAAGTTCTTTATCCCCGTTGTCAACCAAGGTCTAACAAAGTATAGGATTCAAGGATGTTTGCGTTATTGGAGATCAGTCGAGACCTGAATTATTCAATCTCAGCATACGAAAGGCTTCTGTGCTCCACTCAGATGTGATTGAGAGCGATGAACGAATCACGATAGAGGACTACGATCTTAATCCTCATCCACTGAGTCAAGAAGTCCTTGGACAAGATCCCAACCTTGTCAAAACGCCAAGCGGAGAGACTGTTCGGGTCATCAAGAAACCCGACGAGGACGCTATTCGAAAGCAGCTTTCAGATCTTCGAAACAATGGCTACACGTCACTAGCAGTCTGTTTCATGCACGCCTACATCTTTCCCGACCACGAAAAGCTCGTCGCCCAAATCGCCAAAGACGTCGGCTTTGAATTCGTCACCATTTCTTCAGAAACAAGCCCATCCATCAACTTTCTCAACAGAAGCAACTCGACCTGCTCAGAAGCCTACCTCTACCCCATCATCCGAAGATACGTCGACAACTTTGAATCTGGCTTCAAGATTCCACCTGGAAGAGTAGAGTTCATGTGCTCTGATGGTGGACTGAAGCAGGCCAGCAAGTTCCGTGGCAATGAAGCTCTTTTGAGTGGTCCGGCGGGTGGTGTTGTTGGCACAGCGAGATGTTTTGATGTCAACAATGGCACCCCCGTTATTGGCTTTGATATGGGTGGTACAAGCACAGATGTCTCGAGATATGACGGAAAATACGACTTTCTCCAACAAACGTCTATCGCTGGGAGAACCATCAACTTATCTATGTTGAACATTGCAACAGTGGCTGCAGGAGGTGGTTCCATTCTCTTTGCAAGAAACGGACTTTTGACTGTTGGACCAGAGTCAGCAGGTGCCCACCCAGGTCCTGCTTGCTATAGAAAGGGGGGTCCTCTGACAGTAACGGACGCCAATCTGTTTCTCGGGCGACTGGTCTTGTCTTCGTTCCCAGCCATTTTTGGAGAGACTGGAGATCAAGAGTTAGACACAGAAGTTGTTCGACAAAAGTTTCAAGAGATCACCGCGGACTTTAATCTTCAAACTTCTCAAAATCTGACACCTGAAGAGGTGGCTTCTGGTTTTCTCAATATTGCCAACGAGACAATGAGCCGACCTATTCGAAATGCGACAGAGGCGAGAGGGTACGCTCCTGAAAGTCACAACCTCGTCAGCTTTGGAGGTGCTGGTGGTCAACACGCCTGCTCTATAGCTGATAAGCTGGGGATCAAGCGAGTTTTGATTCACAAGCTGTCTTCTCTCCTCTCTGCACATGGCATCGCGCATGCGGAGCTACAGTATGAGACATATGAGCCATATGCGGCCAAGCTCAACGATGATGCCATGGACGGCGTCAACCAGCTTTTTGAATCTCTGAAGAAGAAGGTTGCTGCTGAACTCATCTCCCAAAAGGCCTCAGAGGACAGCCTTGTATTTGACGAATCACTCGTGTTGAAGTATTTCGGCACCGACACAAACCTCTCCGTATCAAGGCCAAAAGACGGAGACTACGCAGCCGCCTTCAGAGACATCCACATACGAGAGTTTGCCTTTTCCATGAACAGACCAATCATCATTGAATCAGTCAAGGTCCGAGGAATAGGAAGCACAGGAAGTCAAGTACACGAACCGACGGCCTACCAGGAGATGGCTTCGAGCAAACGATCACCTTACTCGAGCCAGACTGCAACGCAGAAAGTTTACCTAGATGGCTCTTGGAAGGATACGAGCGTTTTCAAGTTGGAAGATATTCCTGAAGGAAGCTTGATCAACGGCCCTGCGATAATCATTGACCAGACACAAACGATTCTCGTTGAGCCGCTTTTCCAGGCTCATGTTCTCTCAAACTACGTGGTTCTAGACAAGACAACCGCCGAAGAGTCACCAAGCACCAAACCAGCGGCCGTGGAGATTGCAACACCCGAGACAGTTGCCGCCACGGACAATCTCGATCCTATCCAGCTCTCCGTCTTTGCACATCGCTTCATGGCTATCGCCGAACAAATGGGCAACACCCTCCAACGAACCTCAATTTCAAGCAGCATCAAGGAACGCCTGGATTTCTCCTGCGCAATCTTCTCGCCCCAAGGCAAACTTGTTGCCAACGCCCCTCACATCCCCATTCACTTGGGAAGCATGCAATTTGCCGTACAAGCCCAACATCGCCATTGGCTAGGAAAGCTAAAGCCAGGAGATGTTTTACTTACGAATCATCCTTCATGGGGAGGCACTCATCTTCCTGATCTTACGGTTGTCACACCTGTGTTCGTTGACGGTGAGATTGCCTTCTACGTCGCTTCCCGTGGCCATCACACAGATATCGGAGGCATGGGAATAACAAGCATGATGCCCGAATCTCGATCTCTCTGGGAAGAAGGAATCATTGTCCCCACAATGAAAATTGTCAGCGGCGGTGAATTTCTCGAAGACGATGTAAGGGCCACCTTCAACAAAGTGGGCACTTATCCAGGATGCAGCGCCACACGACGTATCCAAGACAACATCTCTGACCTCAAGGCCCAAACCTCAGCGAACCAACGAGGTATCATCTTGCTTCAGAAGCTTTGCAATGAGTACACTCTCGAGGTGGTACACAGGTACATGGAAGGAATTCAAGACAATGCCGAGTTTGCCGTTCGACAGTTCTTCAAGGAGTTGGCTCAGAAACATCCCAAACCTCTGACGGCAACGGACTTTTTGGATGATGGCACTGTCATGAAGGTCAAGATCACCATCGACAAAGAAACAGGTGGTGCGATCTACGACTTTGCTGGCTCTGGACCTCAGATGTGGGGTAACTATAACTGTCCCATCTCCATCACCCATTCCGCCATCATCTACACGATCAGATGCCTCGTCAACCTCGAAATCCCTCTCAACGAAGGCTGTCTAGCCCCGTGTGATATCCGCGTCCCTGTAGGCTCTGTCCTCAACCCGACTCCTGCCGTGGCCATTTGCGGATCAACGCTAGCTAGCCAGCGTGTGATTGACCTTATTCTTCGTGCGTTTGGTCGATACGGAGCGAGTCAGGGGTGTGCCAATTCATTCGGCTGGGGTATGGGTGGTAAGAACCCGCAGACTGGTGAGATTGAGCCTGGATGGAATTATGGTGAATCGATTGGTGGGGGAGTTGGTGCTGGTGAAGGGTACACGGGAGTGGATGGAGTACACGTGAGTTATCTGGCCTTCTTCACACAACATTACTAACGCGGATTAGGTTCACTCTACAAACACTCGACAAACGGACAGCGAGGTGATAGAAAAGCGAACAGCCGTTCTCGTTCGCAAGTATAGCATCAGAGACGGAAGCGGAGGCAATGGCCGATGGCGCGGTGGCAACGGCATCACTCGAGAGATTGAGGCCCGAACAAACCTCAAGTTCAGCATTCTTAGCGATAGACGGGTATACCGTCCATATGGCATGGCTGGAGGTCATGCAGGACAGAAAGGTGAGAACAATGTCTTCAGGTTCAACGAGGAGGGTGAGCTAGAAAAGATGAATCTCGGAGGAAAGGCGATTGGCCATCTCAAGCCGGGTGAGTATGTGCAGATCAACACGCCTGGAGGAGGAGGATATGGGAGACCAGAGGGTGAGGAGGAGGAAGAAGGATTTGATGACTTTCATAGAGGATTCGTATAGATTGGCCTTACACTGAATAATGCAACACAATCCTCACCAAGTCACTTCCCCATCTCACCTCATCATCTACTCCCCAGCCCCTTTCCAACTCGGAATACTACCTCGGGACAGATTTTTCACCGACAGAAAAACACCTACTCATCTCCTTTACGTTGAACCGAAACTCGGTCATCGATGTAGTCATTCGGAGCTCCGTAAATTACGGGTCTCGGTCCCACCAACCTCGGAGCTCGACTCGGACGCCCGACAACCCCAGAAATGAGACTTGTCCAATGACGTTGCCTCGGATAGTAATGCGGGTCGTTGGTTCAGAGATGGACCTATATAAACAAAAGAGTCAGCCATTGGTGTTTCACGGATTGTTCTTCGCCTCTGGATCACATTACCAATTATTACTTCTCACGTGGCACCATCAATATGAATCAGTCAGTTACACGTCATCTTGGACGATCCCTCCGCCAACTTCACTCAACGTCGCGTTTCCAACTGAGAACCATGGCATCAACCACAAAGGATGGTTGGTCCGCCAACCAATACGTCAAATTCATCAACGAGCGAACGCAGCCAGCTGTTGATCTTCTCTCGCGAGTCCCTGCAACTTCACCCAAGCGAGTCGTCGACCTCGGCTGTGGTCCGGGCAACTCCACTGCTGTATTGGCAAAGCGCTACCCAGATGCGGATCTCTCGGGAATTGATTCCTCACCTGACATGATACGGAAGGCCAAGGAGACGCTGCCAGGTGTGGCTTTCGATGTTGCCGACCTACAGACGTACAAGCCTGATGGACCTATCGACGTGCTCTTCTCCAATGCCGTCCTTCAATGGATTCCAGCAGGCAGTCGAATCCAGGTGATTCGTCAACTCCTTGAGCACCTCGCACCCGGCGGCTCTTTGGCAGTCCAAGTCCCCTTCAACCTATCTGAGCCTTCTCACGTCTGCATGAAAGAAACGGCCTTTGCACCCAACGCCCCCTGGGCAGAAAAGCTCCAAGCCGCAAACCCCGTCCGAGAAGAATTCCCCGATCCATCTGAGCTCTATGACACACTTCAACATCTCTGCGCCGACTTGACAATCTGGAAGACGACATACTACCACACCATGGAGAATCACGAGGGTATTATTGAATGGGTCAAGGGCACAGGTCTACGACCCTTCCTCGATCCTCTGACAGAATCAGAGCGAAAGGAGTACACGGAGCAATACTTGGAGAGACTCAGAGCTGCGTATCCCACGCAGAAAGATGGAAAAGTTCTCTTGCCGTATCCTCGATTGTTTGTGGTCGCTACCAAGGCATAGATGCAACATGTATTGTATTCATTAACGGTAGTAAAAACGCCGAGCCCCGGTATCCTGATTGAACAATATTCTAGAGAAATTCCATATCCCATGCTCCATGCTCCATGAATAAAGAAAGAATGCGCATTACACGCTCTCAGCGTAGGTAGCCTCCTTTGCAGGTGTCTTGTTCTTCTTCTCAAACAACTTTTGTCCCACCTTATCCGTGAGGGCATCGGCCTTTTCGCCAAGAAACGTCTTGAGACAACCATAAGTACCCGAAACCAACCAAAGAATGACGTTCACGAGGTCAATCCAGACAGCGACCTTCATAGGACCAGTAGAAGCACCCTTGTACTTGTCGTCGCCGTCACGTCCGAGAAAAATACCAGCAAAAATGCCGAAAACGATGAGCCATAGGACAAACAGAATGAGGTCCCAGGCAAAGGCGCGGTATGTCTTGAACAGCTTGAGCTTGCTGCCGATGTATGGAAGAGCGCCGAGAGGAGTAATCGCAACAAAGAGGATGGCCGTGGTAGCTGACAGACCAGCGACAGTGAGGGCAAAGTACCACTCAGGCGAGAAACCACCATTGTTATCCTTGTCATTATCGCTAACGCGATGTCCGTAAAATCCACAGGCAATGAGCGCAAAGACAAACTGCAGACCACGGCATACCATGCGCGGCACGACCTCGAAAGTCTTGAGCCATGCCTTGCCCATTGTCTTGCCCGTCTCGGCGCCCTCGTTGAAAGCGTGTCGGCCTGCCTTGCGACCGAGTTCGCCCTTGTCTGCGTTGCGGAACTCGTTGGCGGCGCCAGCGATGCCTTGGACGTTTTGACCGAGTTCGATGGCGGTTTGGCCGGCCTTGATGGCAGAACTAAGCTTTCCCTTGGCCATTTTGATGTAGTGAGTGAGATGGGTGAAGTGAAGAGAGAGTCGGTTGGTGGTTGAGTTGAACGAGTTGTGAACCAGAATTATTGAAGAGAATCTGCCAGCAGTGTGTGTGGAAAATGAAAGAAAAAAAGAAAATGGTAAGAAAATGGAATCAGTGAGTGAAAAGCGAGAGATGGTTTGCAAAGTGAATAAGAGCAAGACAAACAGTCATATAAATACAGCCCACAAAGAAAACACGCGACAAAACATCGAATCACTAAACAAGTCCACGCAAGACGGTTTCTCAGGTTAAACCACCAACAGCCAATGGTGCCAAACGAGGCCGGAGACAAAGAGGCCAGGCGTTTGAATGGTCGTCAATCAAGCCCCAATCGTTTGTGTTTTGCCGCCCTTGCAGCGCGACCTAAGAGGCGCTTAGCGAAACGTGCGTTACGCGCTGTCGTTTTGTTACGGATAGGGGAATTTGATTGGCTAGGGGGTGCCGCGACAAAGCATGGGTCTTTTTGGTTCTATTATTGGATTAGACGCTGCCTTTGTCGAATTCTTTTCCTAATTCCAGGGCTTCTTTGTATTGCTCTCCCAGAGACTGAGAGCTTGGACCACTATCAGAGGCCCATGCCTGAAACAATGGTATTTTCTCCGTCATTGGTGCTGATTTGAATCAAGCGCTGATCCAATTGACGGAAATGCCTAAAAATAGGAAGCCGATTGTTAAAGTGGGCCTGTCAGCCTCATGTCAATTCCCCAGATTTATGGAGAAAGGCTTGGCAACTGAGCGAACATACCCTACAGCTGCATCAATCAGCAACTGTTTTAATAGAAAAGATAAGGTTTCTTAAGATTAATCCAAAGGCATAAATAATTTAAGACGCTTTTAGTTTAAATACTTTATTCCTGAAAGGTGATTTTACAAGTAGTATTATAAAATCCCTTAATATTAGTATGTGCTTGGCAAGAACTATTTATTACACCTTAGGACTAACATTTATTGCATTTCTATAATTTCTTGCTCCTTGCACTCGCACCCCCAGCGGAAATACACTAGCATAGATTGTGACGGTTTCGCGGTTGACTTTATTTGGCGCTGCCTGGTCAAGGTGCTATCCACACCTCATCATGGGCGAAGATTGTTAAATGAGGACCAGCATCCTGGGCGGGGTTAAAAATGCAGTGAATGCACCGATCGGGTACGCGAAGATGCCGCCGGCATTTCAGCGGGGCCGTGCATTGATTGGTTTAACATTGGGCGCATCGGAGAAATAAATATCCGTGATCCGAAAATGGAGTCCGGAGTTTACCATTTCTCCCCGGCTGACACCTCAAAAACACGTGCATGAGACAAACGACATGGCAGAACCAGACGCGGACACCCCTCCCTTGGAGGCTCAAGGCTCTGATGAGGGTCCGCCATCAAAACGACAGAGAGGGTTCATAGCCAGACAAGTGAGAAAGCACCAATCGTAGCATTTCACGCGACTGACCTCTTTAGGCCTGTGAGTACTGTCGGCAGAAAAAGACGAGATGTGACGAAGATTTTCCCTGTGGCCTTTGTAGGTCGCTTGGAATCCAATGTCGCTTCGGTCAGAGGAAAGCAACAAGGTAATTGCATGCCGATAACCGTGCGTCTGAACGAGGCTGAGATTTGCTAGGAATGAAGCCTCTTTGGGCATGATTGTGAATATGCTTCGACGCATTGAGGGAAAGATTGACGAGGATAGAGCCATCGACAGAACTTCACTGACTGATAACCGATTAAACGCCACACATTCGAGGACCATTCTCCCGAGGTCGCCTGCAAACTCGAGCGAAATACTGGGCGTGCCGTCCTTCCTGCAGCGACGTGAATCAGTTGTCGCAACACCTCCTTCAACCACAGACCAAAGTCCACCCATATCATTCAGTGCCCACCAAGTCCTTTTCTGGCCCGCTATTCAATCAGCATTGCCAGAATCCGTCAAACTCTTGTGCCAAGTCAATGGCTCCGACTACAGTACGCGTTTAGAAGCATCTCGACCAAACCTGCAGCTCCCATCATCTTTAGACCTGCAGTCCGATTGGCTATCGGGCTTGAGTGTTGCGACTCTAAAGGAGTTGTCTGATATCTACTTTTCAACATTCAACCTCGCAAATCCCATCCTCGATCAAAAGACGTACTTTCAGCGAACGTTGGGTGTCGCCATTGATGGCAACTTTGGCATCTGTATAGAAAGCTGCATAGTGCTGGTTGTCATGGCACTGGGAGTGATAGGACAAAAGGCTTTGGTGGAAGGTGGTTTTGCATCAGCCACAACTCCTGGAACCTCGGGGCTTGCTGGGGTCCAGGATGGAGATATGCCGGGCTTGGCATTTTTCAATGGGGCCAGAAAGAGGCTGGGTTTCTTGGTGTGCGACCAAGGGCTTCAAGCCTGCCAGTTTTACTTACTATCGGGGTAAGTACTCGAACCGAGCGTTCTTGAGGAGCGAGCTAATGGTTGGCAGTCTCTTTTACGCCGAAGCTCTGCGACCTATTGACTGGTGGTCTATGCTTAACAAGGCCAGCGCTTGCAGCGCATATTTCTGGAACAAGTAAGTAATCTCGAGTCACGGATAGCAGCCTCTAACAGATGGTAGTCTATCTAGGGACCGTGACGAGTGGATGCTCGACATGCAATCACGGCTCTTCTGGATTACAAGCATGTTTGAAGCCGTTCTCACACAAGAGCTTAATCTGCCACCGAGCAACTCACTAGAGCTCGAGGAGCACATCGCTTTGCCAAAGTTCATATCAGTCGAAGATATCCCCTCGTTTGGGTCCTTTCGTTATCCGGGCGATGACCCTTTCTTTCACTATCACTTCTTGTCCCAGCTCGCACATCGACTTATCCTGACGCGGGCCCGTAACAGTCTCTTCCATTCAAGTAAGCCGATGACCTGAATTTTCTGGATTGTACTTACACATCTAGACCCAACCGCCGATTATCCTCCGGAACCCGTGGAAGATGAACTGATTCGCCAACTGGAGCAATGGCGACAAAGGCTTCCTCCAATGCTGCAGTTTGACCCTAAGGCCCCACTGAGCCGGGCAGATTCACCTTCAGATATTCTCGTAACTGCTTGGCTTCACTGTCGGTACTTTGTTGCAAGATATCACATCGGCCGACCGTTGTTGTGAGTAGCAACATCATTGGCTCAGATCATCACTGACACCATTTAGGCATCGCGCTCTGCAGCGCCCGTCCTCTCTGACGGAAGGCCACCTCCGCAAATGCCGCGATACAATAGTCGCGGTGTTGAATTGGGCATCGATTCTTCAAGTAGCAAACTCGATGAAGAGTTGTAACCCTCTACGATTCTTCGTCAGCGGCCAGTAAGACACCTTCCAATGCCAATTTTCGTACCATTCTGACACATGCTAGACTCTTTGGTCAAATATGCGTAATATTCGCCTTGAGCGTTTCTCCATACCAGCATATTCGAGATATCGTGTCGGACGTTGACTTGAAATGGAAGTCATTTGCATTGGGATATCTAGAGGAGTCTGCTGCTCATAGCCCGACCATTGAGCAGGATTATCAGATTGCCAAGATATTATGTGAAGATATATGTAAAAACTAGATTCTCTCAGGAGCAGAAAACTGGAAACTCAAGCATTAGTCATTTGATTGGCGGATTGCCCATGACCCAATCCCATCAATTGAGCCGAGTCAATTGCTATTGTATTGGGCTGAGTCAAAAAGTCCAAACTGAGCGGTATAAAACCCGCCATAGTGAAATACTGATTTGAATTTCACACCCGGCACTCTAATACCTGCACGTTTGTTTCTGTAAGGTATCGAGAAGATGGCATCGCGTATTCCAGTTTTCACAAAAGATGCCCCGGCCCCCATGGGTGGCCTCCTCAGCCAAGGCATCGTTGCCAATGGCCTTGTCTTCACCTCTGGCGCCATCGCGCAAGACCCCACAACTGGCCAAGTTATCGATGGAGACATTGAAGAGCACACAGTGTGTAAAACTCTCCTGCATTAAACACTACTAACCTGGATGATCAGCACCGGTGCATCAAGAACCTGGGCGCGATTCTAGAGGCCGCGGGGTCTAGTCTGAATGATGTTATTGAAGTCACGATTTACATGGCTAGTTGTGAAAGGTTTGCGAGGATGAATGAGGTTTATAAGACATATTGGGGGGATGTCAAACCTGCGAGGACGTGAGGCAACCCCCCAGGATTATATAGGATGTATGCTAACATGCATGCTTAGGACCGTGTTCATGTCTGGGCTGCCGCCCAAGACTTTACTCGAGATGAAGTGTGTTGGTTTGATTACTAGACAAGAAGTTACCAAGTCCAAGGTATAGTCGATAAAGAGACTTTAAAGAGCAGGGCCTTGTCTCGCGGGGATTGTTACAATAATCACTGCCTATTTCAAGCTTTAAGGCAAATATCCATATGATTATATCAAGCAATTTCGAATTATTGTGCTTAAAACGGGCTCACAATACTCCTCTGTGAAGGGTTTGGTCTTGCTTGCCACGGGTATCCTTGAACATTAAACGAGGGAGTGACTGAACCGGTTTGATTAGTATCCCTATAAAATAGCAAGGATAAAAGGGATAGCTCATCTTACATTGAGAATCGAGAGATGAATGCCTTTGTTGGGTTCTATCCACGCTCAAGCGTATCGGTGTTTCTCAGACACGTCCGGTGCCGCATCCCCAGCCCCAGTCTCCTCAACCCTCCCAGTCCCATAATGCGACGCCTCCCCAGGCGCAATAGTCCCAGGTTCCCGATGAAGAGTCTCAGCCGGCCTATCGCCCTCAGACATAGGTTGATTCTCCTCCGCCGCAACACCCTCCGTGGGAGGAGCAACGCCCTTGCGCTTCCACTCATGACGCGCAAGCATCTCATCAGCTCCCCGCAAATCTTTCTTTCCCTTCTCCGCAATTGCTTCATTTTCTGTGCGTGACTCGACTGTTGTCGGATGATCCGGGGTTTTCTCAAAGGCTTGGTCGGTGGCTTTTAGGACTTCGCCTCGGATTGCGTCGCCGGCGCCTCGGATGCCTTTGAGGCCTGATTTGACGTCGTCGACGAGTTTGGACATTTTGGTGGTATTAGGCGTCTGTGAATGATATGTCTTGCGTATGAGGTGTTGAGTGCAATCCTTGGCTTGTCCCTAGTGTTAGTTTTATATCCTTGGTGTGGATCGGTCGGACGGGTGAGGCAGAATGACGTCGTCGAGTTGATGACGTCTTTTTTGCTGATACGGCACTATATGAAAGCAAGTTTTTAACTTTGCCATGGTATCAGACTATAGACCAGCCTCTGAATGGAATTGGACTAATCACTCAAAGCTCACTCTGCTTCTGGAGCTGAACGAATGTGGCATGGCATTCAATAACTTTGAAGTATCTCTCAACAATGTCAACCAGACTGCCTCTACTTAGCTCGAATTTTGTCATGTCAGGAAAAGAGTATTTCATTGCTTGCTAGGTTCATACTGATGATTGTTGCCGTAACGTCATGAATGCTTTTTCTCTCCCAAATCACTCAGCCAGCCGCAATCCGCGAACTGCAACCCGAGCCCTGACCGCCACACCAGCACCAACATCAAATTCCTGCTCGAGACCCATATCAGGAGCCCCGGCCACATCCGCGTACGGAACTTCGTAGCTACCCGCCTCATCCTTTCCGTTCATCAGCGTCAGCTTAAAGCTGGGAGGGTCGGCAAGGACGTCGGCCGTGATGGGGAATCGGAAGGCTGAGTCAAAGGAAGGGTTGAAAATGTCTGTGCCTGGGCTGTAAGTCTTTGCAGGAGTGATGAACTCCTTGTCGCCCCATATAACCTTGACGCTGGGGTTGAGCTCATCGCGTTGACCCGAGAGGCCGGAGACGCCGGCGATAAGCACAGTGGCAAGTCCACAGATTTGTCCCTCCTCTTGGCTCTCGGCCGAGATACTGTCGGTTTCACCAACAAAGTTGAAGAACTTGGCCTGCAGCGTCACCCTGCCCTCGGTGGGCTGGCCCTTGTGGACAAGATTGAGCTCCTGGGAGCCACCGGCTAGAAGAAGCTGCTTGACAGTCGTGGTAGCGATGCCAATATCATCGTCACCACCGAGATCGTCGTCATTCACGTCAACAGTGATGTGCTGGTCGTAATCCGTGACGAGAAAGTCGTGTGTCTCGTTCCACTCCGGATCATGGCTGTTCTTCTGAGTCGAAGTACGCCACTCCTCCTCTGCGCCGACGGTTACATCGCAATAGCAGTCAGGAACATCCTTGACCAACTTCTGCAGAAGTCGCTTGGCTCCGCTCTTCTTTGGGCCCGTGATCCCGGTAGCTTGGCCAATCGTGAGGCGAATGACACCGAGGTGGTGTTGGAAGGTCTTGAAGTAGTCGTTGGAAGAGTCGAGCTTGACAAGGAAGCGGTTGGGGAGGACCGCCATGGAAGATATGATGTTGAGAATGACCTTTCGAACGGCCTTGTCGATGATGGAAAAGTCGGCAATGTTGGCGGCGTCAGTGAAGTCGAGTTCAAGAGTTGGTGGATTGATGAATGCGACCTGGGCGGCTCCGATCTGGTGATTTGGGTATCAGTGTCTGGGGACAGCATCTTGATTCGACTACTCATACCAAAGGGATGATGTTGGTCAAGGGGCAGAGCAAGACTGACAGTCTTCCCTTCAACTTGACATGCTCGATGCCCTGTGAAGTTCATATCCGGTTAGATAGAGAGATCAACCTCGTTCGGAAAATAGTGGGTACTCACAATCTTGGGCACCATGCTGCCTTCGAGCTCAAAATCGCACTTGCCGTCCCAATCCAAGTCCATGTCAAGCTTGATACCTTGGAGGTCGGTCTTGTGAACGTCAACATGAGAAAGACGGAGGGGAGTGGGCCCAAAATCAAGCTTCACGAAGCGTAGCGAAGAGAGAGGACCAGGAAGCGTGGCATCGAGTATGGGCTCGACTATTTCCTTGATCATTCTGCCGCCAGCGACGTTGATGTTGGGCCATAGTTGGGCGATGATGTCGTTGAGGAAGCCTTGTTAAATGTGAGCCAGATGATCCAGGGACGCGCACGAGGAACCGGGGACTGTGTAATCGTGAACATGAAGACCGGAGGGAGGTGTCTCACCTGCGGATTCCGTACCTCCAGAGGCGGTCAAGGTGTCAACAAGAGAAGCCATGATGGATGAGGGCACTGAGAGCGGGTTGAGGGCGGTTCGATTGATGAGCTGGAAAAAGGATGCAGAAAGAAGAAAAAAGGAAGAAGAGGATCTCAAGAGAGAACAGAAATAACGACTGGAACAAGGTTATGATGCTACGTAGGAGGTGATTAAGAGTGACGATGGAGCAGGAGGTGTTGCGGGGTTCGGGCAATGTTTGGTGCCCGCTTATCAGCTGATAACCGTTGGTCGCGGCCTGAGGCACTGACGTCATTGTTTATTCACGGACCTGCCACGTCGCGCAGACGCGTTGACGTCACATTCGTCACTGAACATGATCTGAAACGTTTAAAATCAGGCATTGGCAGAGTCTAGAATAATCTAATAGTACGTATATATGATTTTCTTATAGGTAAATTAAGTTAAGCGGCGAAATGTTATAGAGCTTAAGATAGGATAGAAATTAGAGTTTAACTATAAGTTAAGAGCTAAGATTTAAAAATAAAACTTAAGAGAGATAAGGTTATAAATAGGAAGCGAGATAAATAAAAAGAGTAAAAAAAGCTTAATTTAATATTTTTTAAGTTATTTTTACATATTATATCGCTACCTAAAGCCGGTTAAGAATACTTCTTATTACTTCCTCTACGTCCTACTAATCAGTGCCTAATAATCTCTTTTAGTATTCTAAGGCACTTATCACCTTCTAGTCTACCGTTTCAGGTTCGTTAACGTCAATAATTTTGATATCGGCATCCTAGGTTTCGTTAATAGTGCTACTGCCGTCTTTGTTGATGAGCCTTGCTGGTCGGCTGCTGAAGAGGCGCCAGTATTTCTTGACTGGCTCTAGGAAGGGTACAAGTAAGGTCTTCGTTAAGGGGTTGTCAGGTTGGTGCCGCGCGGGCCGTATGTTGACGGGCTTCTGCCCTGTCTGGATTTCAATTTGTTCGTCCACGGCTGCGTCGCTATCCGCTTCGTTGCCATAGAGGTCGGTCAGCTTGCAGGGGTAATCTGAGACTAGGTAGGTAAACCATTCCTGTCTAGTCTCTATGGCGGCGGCCCCTAAGTCGGTTGCCCATTAAGTCTGTCTCTGCACGAGGAGGTCGCGGGTGGTTATGTCGGCGGTAAGGCCGGACCTGACTTGGAGAACCCGCGGGATCTTGCGTGGATCCACTCCGAGTTTCCGGGATATATGGGTCCGGATTGCATAGTCCTTATGGGTCCTGGCCGGAGATTCGGCGTCCAGCCGGATGAAGACGCGGAGATTCTCTCGGGGTGGGGCGCCTGCAGTCGGTTGTCCCTGGTGATATGAGGGGGCTGTTGTTGTTGACGTTGTTGTTGTGGTGCACTTGTTAAGAAGATTAGTGCAGTTAGGGCTACTTTCTTAACATCTGCATGCCAAGGAAGTAAGATGACAAAGGAAGGTCTTTCTCAGGGCTACCAGATAAAATACAGCAATCTAGGGTAAGAGCGAAGAATAATCGCGACCAGTGAATACGGTGTAAAAGTGAACTCAGGATAATGTCTTGATGAGCAAACGGCTCCTCATAAATAAATGTTATATAGTGATAAAGCCTAGACCGTGCGTAATACAACAATGTCCGCAACTACTATCCGCATATCAGCAACTATACGATTATTTTATTGCTGCTCACTTTCCCCCTCATTCGGTCGGACTATGTGTGCCAAACGAGTTTTAGGACGGAGCCGACCAGGATACCATCTGGTCCAAGCCTTCCTTTCATTAGCTTACCCCTCGAAATCCAAGCCTTGAAATCTGGATGTCGCAGCCAAAGTCATGAGAGAGGTGTTTCTTTCATTCGACTAGCCTGAAAACGTGTGGCTGTAGCTTATTCACTCATGTATTATTACTCAGCTTTCCGAAACAGGCTCGTGAGACGCAGTGAAGGGAGCGGTCCAACCTCAAGCACGGCACATTATACATGTCGATGGAATGGCTCCCTACAGAGCCTTTCGATGGGGGATTGCAATCATTCATCTCTCATCATTGACGACATACGCCATAACCAATGAGACCGCTTCCCCGCCGACTTTCTTGGCTCACTCAAGAACTGCTCCTCTATATCGGCAGCCTATACCGCTAACTTCTCATCTCGCCGCCCTAGGCGGCTTCACCCTCAGGGGCCGGGGGCTGCTCAGTGGTGGGGTTGAGCGGTTTTTGGCCGTAGACCATGTGCCTGGGAGATGTCAAGTCAGCACTTCCCTTAGCTATCTCTTGTCGAGAAACCCACATATCACCAGTACCAAGATGCTTGGGATTCCGCAGAAGGGCGCGCATCTGGGCCACAAGGACTTAAGACTTCCTCGAAACTCCAACCGAGAATCTGCCTAATGGGGTATACGGCGAACCCATCCACGCTTATATCTATATATAGGCCGATAAAATGACCTTGCTTCTTGAGCCTTAGGTCCTTTGGCTAGCCGGCAATCGGGATTGTGTACTCCTTGTGCACAATCTTTTTGAAGCCTGCCTTCTTGGCAGATTCCTCTAGGATACCATCACACACCCTAAAGGTCCGCCCGATCTCGTCACCAGCGTCGTAGAAGAGATCGGCCCACTGTGTGAAGGTTCTCATGCTCTCATTAGCTCGTAGTTCGCAGTCCCTGACCACAACAGGTCAACAGCAGGAGCGCTCACGTGTTCTGGGCTACCGAGCGGCGTTCTTGCATCTCAGGTGGATATTGGGCTTAAGGTGCTGGAATCAGCTGCCAAGCTTCAGTGCCTTGAACGTTTGCCTGTATGGCTTTAGGTAGTCATTAAAGGCATCGGTTATATAATAGATATGCATGAAGTTGAATGATTTGGGCTTAAAGGTCTAATCTAGCTGGGCGTTGTCGATTTGGAACTTGAGGTTTGGGGGAACTCAAGAAGGCTGGATCGGCGAGATGTCGGTGCCGATGACCTCGGCCGAGGGGAACATGTCAGTTATGTCGCTTTCGTGGATTGTTGGTAGGGTTGCTAGACCGATGAGAAGCTATTGACATGGCCCAGATTCCTGTACCGGTTCCGATGTCCAGGATGCGCTATGTGACGATGAGTACATGCACGGCTTGGCGGACAGACGGTGTTCTCTCACCTGAGGGTTGTCTCCGATGGGAGCCTTGTACAGCTTGTCGTCAAGCACCATTGTCAGCCATTCATGTCTACAGGAATCAACTTCAGCAGCAATCACCCAGTCCCCATTCCAGTGAGACTTGCGCGACGTCAAAGGCCTTGACGTGCCCGTCATCATTGGGAGTCCCGGGCAGACGGTAAGCAGGGACCAAGCATCCAGGTGCGAATTCTTCTTCACCAGTGATCGGTCGAGTTAGAGCTCCGATGGGTCCGGCCCTGGATCTTTCGGTATCCGAGAATGCTTGACGACACCGTGGTATGAGGAGGCTGGCATCTACCATCGCTTTTGAAGGAGAACCCTCGGCCTACTCCAGCCGTTCTAGCTTTTAGACCCACCTGCTGATTGGCCGTTGTACCCGATTTGCTGGGGTCGACAGCTCGGTAATACAACGTAATCGTAATGGCGATCTTCCTACCGTCATTCCAGTTTCATAAGCAGATGGGTGTTCCTATCCCACTTATCGGAGCCACGAAACTTAATTGCCCTCCTCTGCCCCTCTTCCTCGGGCCGTTCATTCCATGTCCCGTGTTAGATCTCGGGGTCCAGAATATGGCTTCCGCTAGCTAGCAGAGGGAAGGAGGCGACTGCCTCGACTCGAGTGATAAACTGTAACGCGGCCTTCCGTATGATTTCAGGCTCGTA
This sequence comes from Fusarium ambrosium, assembly GCA_003947045.1. NCBI lineage: Eukaryota > Fungi > Ascomycota > Sordariomycetes > Hypocreales > Nectriaceae > Fusarium > Fusarium ambrosium. The sequence continues at coordinate 41,563 of NIZV01000147.1, forward strand.
GTAGGTATCGGCATATCGCAGGGAGGAAACAGAAATATGAGAAGGGGGCTGCCCTTTGCATTGATTTGAGCAAAAGTATGCTGCCTCGAAGTGAGAGAAGTTTGGCGTAGAAGGCGATTGGCGGGACCTGCGTGCCCATAAGACGTTACATATAAACACACACACACACACACCTCATCTAAACATTGTTTTGTTAGAAGTTATCCCCCCAGGGGCCATTGGAGTCTAAAGAGCCTGCAATAGACCCATGCCCCCAATCAACAGGCTCCAGAGGCACTTCCCGCGAAAACTCCCAGGGTTCAAGCAAATAGTTTTAAGGCGGTGTCTGAATCCTTGGGAAGAGCTCTGAAGTCTGGAAACTTGCCGGCTCGAGAGCATTCAAGTTCAAGTCTGGGCCAGCAGAAGCGTACAATTCGCCTGCCAAGACGAGACCATTGTTATCCCAGATGCCAGGAAAGCCGCCATGCTCTGGAAACGGGTTTCCCCCAGTTATGTGCTGAAGTACATTGTCCGAGGGACTCTCGTCAAACATGAAAGCCCAGTTAATCTCCTGGGGAGTTGGTTGCGTGTGAACGGGTTCAGTCGGCCAACTCTGTTCCATATCTCCAAATCGCACTCCCGGCGAACACTTAAAGGTTGAGCTTTGGGAGCTCAAGGTCGTAATCCGCGACTCATACTTCAAGTCGGTTCCAGATTTCCGGTAGGCGTACGCAGTTCTGGAATCTAGGCTGGACTTTAAAATCGAGGCTATAGGCTGACTGAGCGGCATAAGCGTGGCCTTGAACATGACGTACCTACACAGTGGTCTCGACCCTCTCACACAGGGATCAAGGTCATGGGGTTAGTGCACAGCCCCACTCGTTGGCTGAAAGACAGGATGGGTAGCGGGGAACCCTGATTTAGTCCGACGCTTGGATTATTTCCTGCTTGTCGGGTCAAACACCCATGGCCACATTCTTTCTGTAAAGATTTTCCTCCTATTCTCCCCAGTTACGGCCCTTTTCTACTCTCTCCTGCCATTCCACTTTCACATTCACCGTATTCAAAAACCCCAGCTTGTCAACTACCCCTACGACATGGATGACCCATCTTGGGCATGGCCAGCCTGGAAATTTGGCATGAAGAGGGGAGATTTATTCACCACGCTTCACAGCCAGTATAACACCTATCTGTGCCCCATTCAAGACCCTGATGCCTTCCATCACGATATCTTCGAAATCTCCCACAAGGCAAACTCTGCTGCCGAATTTCATCATTTGACCAACAATCGCAGTCAGCAACGCCTCCACGAATTAAATGAGGCTCTCGAATCTGCGAGTCTCGAAATCATCGCAAATCCAAGTCTTATCAGTAAGCCTCAGTGGGAACATGCTGTCCAACTCTTTCGTACCAAGTCCTTGGATTCCCTAGTTCGCTACTTCGCTTCTTACCTCCCCGCCGATCACATTTGGCATCCATCGTGTCACGCTTTCGCTCCTGTCACCAGCAGCACTAAACCCGAAGCCCATTCGCCTGACACGGAGTTTGAGGGCACCAGAACAAACCACCTCAGCAGCATTTCTGTGATAGATCAGCCCGAGTGCTTTCGACCGCAAACACCTAGCTCACTTGCTGACTATGGCGAAGAGATTATGGGATCAGGTGACGACAGGTCGATGATGCCTTATCCTGATACATCAGAGGCGGTAAAGAGTGGGAATGGAATTCCGAATAGCAAGAGAGTGTACCACGCTGAGAGTTCACCTGCGAACTTCCCCGTCAAACAGGTCGGGCATGGAAGCAGCCACTCGGAAAGTCAGACGGATCGTCACGTTGCTTGTCGGGAGACAGTCCAGCCCATGACATTGGCGTCTTCGGTCACGGCCACACTGGATTCAGGGCCGTCGCGAACCATAATAACTTGTTCCAGCTCTATTCAGCCTACCAAGGGGGCTCGGGCGGGAACCAAGCGAAAACGCCCTTGAGAGGTATCAACTCGCACGAAAGCCAATCGTGCGTCGCCTAAGATGAGGATCACAGGGAGGAGGAGGATTGGCTAGGTGTCATATGACAGAACTAGACCTAGAAAAAATTTAATTCATCGATAAGATTTGCATTCTAGATATGGAATAATACATGTTCGGCTGTTCAAACGCGGCCAGTGTTTCTAGGTCCGTCCCGGAGCCTTAACTTCCTCTCACCATCCGCTCTCGATGTCTTCAAAACATGCACCATCACCTCATACACTAGCATTGTCGTGGCAGATGATGGTATGGCGCGGATCATACTGGTGCCCATGCCGGCATATAAGGCATGCCAACCTTCTTCACGCAAAATTGTCCGAGATGTGCTGATAATGCCCCGGTATTGAGAAGGTAGTCCCTGGCACAATTGACCTTTGGTACGGGATGACCCTTCTCGCGATTGGATGTAGTGGGAGGCCAGGCCTGAGATGTTATCTAACGACATGGAGGGCTGTATTCTTCGTTGTATTTGAAGCCTCGTCCTGATGACTTCGTGGGGATATGTGGCAGCGCCGGCACACATTTTGCTCAGGGAACTAGATATTAAAATTGCGGAGATCTCTGATCTGCCGCCTTCTTCTGTCCATCCGCCTAACCCTGACCCGGTAAAGCTTCTTTTCAGCTGCTCGTACAGAGGAAACTGAATTGCTAGGTGAGTAATCCCGAGTAATGCTGGGGTAAGCCCCGAATAGAATGCAACCATTCCCTCTTTGCGATAGATCGACTGAGCGACATCAAGAGCAGATCTACTACCTCTGGGGATGCTGGACTGGGTCATGAGCCGAGTCTTGACAACCCACAATGGATTTGTGGATATCGTAGAGCAGATGCCAGCAGATGCTGCTGAAACGGATGAGGCTATCCATGCCTGCTGAATATCTTTGTTCGAATCAGCAATCTAGAGTGAAAAAGATGATGGGAAGGGGGAATCAATGCACCTACCGAATCTCGTAGTCAAAACTTCGTTACTCTCGTGATAGACAGTAAAATACACTGTCCATCTAGGGAGGTACGCCAGCATAGCTGGCGCTAAGCCTCGGTACATGCCCCTGAAACCCCCTTCACGCCATATCAAGCGCCCAGTCCCAAGCAGACCTCGATCCTGCAGCGGGCGTCGGACGCTGGCTGAGGCTGAAGCGAGGCTCTGTGCTGGGAGGCCCCCCGCCCCTTGCAAGTTGGTTTTGATAACATCCAGAGGACAGGCTACAATGCAGGAGGCCAGCCCGGCACTAGCGCCAGAAATACTCTGGATTGTAGAAGTAGAACAACCTGTCGCAATGTTTTCTAACCAGGAAATCGACTCGCATGAAGATTGGTTTGGAAGACAGGAATTAGGACCTGTGGAGCCCAGCTGGGGAGAATTGGTGGGAGACATCGTGACTGCATGTAGAATTTTGACTTAGGCATTCACCTAATATACTGCAAGCATCTTGATTTTGTCTGCAGTGGGCTTGGTACATGGAACTTAACGTGGCGGAGTTGAGCATTCTTGCATGATCACCAGCATCCGCCTCGCTATGAGTCAGATCAGATTTTGCCTGCTTGCTAGCATGCGGCAGGCAGAACAAGGCAAACATAGTGCATTTGTGGCCTCCCAGCCATTCCAAAGCGGCCATATAAGGAGCGTGATGCCGGTGGGGAATCTTGTGGTTCACTATGTACTCAATAAGCCTTCGCAACTTACTACCAGCGGGCCTCAAACTGGTGGATTTCCTTTTCTCATCTCACGATCATGCCGCCCACTCTTGGCGCGCAGAACAAGTGCTGAGATTCTCAAAGGTAAAGTAGTAATACTTACACCAAGCAGCATAATTGAAAACCTCGAAATCTCCCTGGTGCCTTGTCACGATCTGCTGTGTCGGTTATCCCGGCTTCAACTATAATAAAGAACACATTTCCAACACATCATAGCATCATATCCCAATGCTAACACAGTGGCCTTTTTTTAAGCCTTCCGGCCCTGGTGCCTTGTCACACTGAGGATGGGATGGAGTCTTGCACTATCAATTCTTGGTGTTTCCGAGTGGGAAGGCACATATAGACGCTCCAGCGCTCCAGGTTTTCGCAAGAGATGTAAAGACGCCAGTCAATTCTTACAAGAAACATTACTTCGTTTGAGTTGATCTCCTTCAAGTGTAGCCCCGATATCCTAGCCCATGCCCTTGACGAATAGCTCTTTTCCTGGGTATACTTCCAACCTAACATAATCGCAGCAAGAAACATACGTCGTGGACATTGTATAGGTCCTGTCATAGCTAGAATTTCCGGTTGGGCGGCGGCAGTAGGATTTGGGTTGAGGGACATCGACTGTAGTAGGTTGAGGTAGTAGCAAGCTGCCAGAAGGGTAGCATATGTCGCGCCAGACGTTCGTAACATCCTTTCGATAAAAGCCCTTAAGGGAAGGGCCCCTGGAGGAGTTGGAGTAGGGCAAGGCCAAAGAGCCACAAGTAGGCGATGAGTAGAGCCTGAAATTAGCATGTTAGCCATTGTTTGTCGTGCTGAAAGGTGTTTGATACCTATTAGGTCACCAACAAAGCCGTCCCGGCCCATGGCAAGATGTCGATTCATAGCAATATCTAATAGTCTGAGTTAGATGGCTATATGAGGGGACATGTGGGGTAATTGTTGCAGAATCCCGTGGCTTTCAATAGCTATGGAAGTCGACGATGCCCTTGTTAAAGAGTTGCCGAGAGCTTAGCTTTTAACGCTCAATGTGTTACCCCTCTGCTTAGTCGAAAAGTACACCTCATTCAGACTTATGGCATAGCCGTTTTATTACCGCACTAGCGCGCTCTAGGCAGCAGCCTCAACATAACTTGGGTTGCATTTAAACCGCCCATGGACATTGCCTTGCCACGTCAGCCGTGTCCTTGGCAATCCAGCGATTCCGTTCGAACAGGGGATATCGGGTGGTGACCGACGCAGCTGATTCACCGGCAGATGGGAGGAGCGATCAGCATTGAAATTCCGATTGAGGGGTGCATGATATGACCGTTGTTACATTCTCATGACGTCATTTGTACGATCCGCATTCCAATGTCCTGCTCCAGTACGTATCCAGGTGATATCTCCAGCTTCAAACCGTGTACGAGATACATAATAAAACAAGCGGACAATATTTGCAATGTGCAGTTACATGACCCAATTCAGCTAGGCTCATCCTGATCCCACATATAATCTGTTCAAAGAAGCTCTCCATCATTTAATTCCCAGTCTCTCATTCCTCCGACTCTGGCGTATGCAGCATGCAATAGTAATACCAGACTTTATGCAAGGGTTTCTGGACGAAAGAATAGGAATTTGAGGTCGCAATCTCGGTTGTCATCAGTACCGTAGTGGATGAACCAGATAGCACCATTAATTGCCTTATTGTGTATTGGTACATAGAGTTGGAATAGAACCGTAGGGTTGTCAGTTGATGTGTGGACTGGGAGCAAGGCATGGTTGGGAATCCCTCTCAGAGGGAATTACAGTACTAGACTACCCGTTGCTCGCCACACTCTGTGCCTCACGTACACCAAATAACATTACAGACCCCTACACCCTGTAGTCAACAAGTGGGCTGCAAACCTGCCTCATGACCTTTGACTACGGTGCGAGACCGGTCGAGACTGATTGCAGATACGTCACTGCTCATGGATTGGTTGAGCTGAGAAACCTTAAATTCCTACCCCAACGCCCATCAATTTCCTCTCTTATCTACTTCGTACTCCAGTAATAGACTCTTGAGTTTCCTGCCCTGCCTTGCTCTTCTACTCACCCGAACTTGCATATTATTCTGCGAGTATGGATTCACCTAAAGATACTGAAACCCCTACTGAGAAGGACAAGCGTGTCCACTATTTGTATGGTATCTCGCCAAGGACGCCAAAGTCACCGAATCTTCTCCATCGTCAGTTAGAGGTACTAATATATCCTATAAATTCGCAAGCCAGGCTAACCTAACTACCAACACTAGGAAAGAAAGTACTTCGATTCAGGTGACTTTGCGCTCTCACAGGCCCAGAAGTCTTCCAACATCGGAACTGTAACTACCGGCATCGAACATCCCCTCCGAGAGAACATATCCCATCCATTAGCTCCCGTGCCAAGCTCCAGCAACGTGGAGGATTGCGCCAATGAAGAATCTCGAGGTGAAATAGGGACTGGCGAGTTGCGATCTGATAGTCACCTTAAACAGGAGATGGCTTCTCAAAGTTAAGGCGAACCTGGAGGTACGAAGCAGGAGAGCAGTACATAGATGCCAGCTTCCCTCCATCGGCCTTATAGGCAGGTTTATAATCTCTACTCAAGCTGGAAACTTTCGTATTCGAGCAGTCTAAAATATATTTTCCGTTGCTTCCAGCCAGCGCCGTAGATCGTTTCTTCGACCGGGGGTATCTCATGCTCTTCTGACCGCCATGCATCCGCACAATGAACTGCAACATTGCTAACTACTTGCCGGTTCTCCTCTGTCCACAATTGCGTGCCGGCACTTTGTTGATAGTTGCTTTTGGCTAATAAATAATACACTTGCTGTTCCAAGCTCTCGTAACATTTATTGTCGAGAGAGTGGCCTGATTCGCCGTGCAACCGTAGCCCCGCACACTCCTGGCCGCCTTTTGCCGCCTACATCTTCAGCCTTACAACCAACTTCAGCAGTCCAAGAGGCCGCCTGGTTGATGAAGGGGCATTCCGGCGCAGCTCTGCCCTGTTCTATCCTTGAAATTCTCCCGCGGACCTGGGGTCTTGGATTCCACAGCTCGTTCGTTGATTTTGTCTCGACACTACCCCCCCGCACATCCAAAAACCCTACCATCTCTCCCTCCCCGCGGTTAGTCTATCCCATGAAACGGTGGTGCCTGGATGTGTCTCTTGACACTTTCGAATCTTGCTGTAGCCAATTTCTATCCCTTCGACTGTCAGGAGGCTCCCAGTTAGGTCACTACAGGGGTGTCCACCTAAATTAGCCTGTGATAGAAGTCCCAACAATATTTCGAGTTACAAATCGCGACATCACACTGCTTGCATCCCCCCTCTCTATTCAGTCATGCACGTACAGGTTATACGGGGTCTTAACGAAGGGATAATGATAATACTCGGCACGCCTTCATGGCTCATCTTTCCCAACACCGCTACGAAGAGATTCTTAAGTTTTCATCGGACGCCAAGAACTATGACTTCGTCTATAACCAAACCAGCTGGCTGCTGAGACCCCTATGCAGCGTGATGGAACTGATCGTGTAATCTTACTATGGTTTTACTAAGGATCCTAGCTTCGATGCTTAATATTAGCGCCTTGTAATCGGTATAGAGAAGAGCTATAGAAATAATAAAGTTGAATTCAAGGTCACAAATATAAGGGTAAGAGATCTACTGCGTAATCTTGAGTATACAACGGAGTTCTCAATCCAGTCTTGGCAACGCATCCCGCGACACTGCCCCGTTAAACCTCCCCAGGTCAACAGGGGAGGTTGATGTTGTATTGTCCCAACTGGTAACGTTGAAGATGTAAACTCCTAACTGGGAACCCTTGACCAAATCGACCTTTGCAATAATCAATAAGGTATGCTAGGAATAGTGGAGATCCTCTGCCTGGTTGTAACCGTCTCTGTAGTTTTGCGATTCCAACTCCATAGACTGAATATACAGCTGTGCCTCGTTTTCAATGTAATTCTGCATTAGGGTGCAGTTGCAACCCGTGTGCTGCAACAGTTGCATCTTGAGTTGGAGAAGCTCTTCATTCAGGTCATCCACGCAGCTGGTCAGCGTTCTATGGCGTTGCTCTATCGCCTCTTCGTCGGACTGGAGCCTCGCAAGATCCTTCTTCTTTCTTGTGCGAAACTTGTTGGCAGCGACGCGGTTTCTCTCTCGCACTTTCTTTATTTTCGCGTCTTGTTTGCGAATATCGGCGCCGCTGCTCATGCCCATCTCATTTGCGTGAGTATGAATCCCTCTCCTGCTCGGGTCATCGTTGTTTTCTCCTCCTCTGGAATCGAGCCTAGCGGGCTCAGGAGCTGCGCGCTCACTAAGCTGCGTCTTGCGTTTTCGTCTAGGCTTTTTGGGTGGCTCTTGTGAGGACTGGAGCGAACGAGTCACGGTTGAAGGTGGTTCGTCAGGGACCGTTACCAGGCGCTCGGATGATAGAGCATGGTTCTTGACGGTGGCCCCGTAGAATACAGAGTGGTCATGGGGAAGACGGGCTTGCCTGTATGAGGCAGTGAAGTCAACATCATCCTGGAAAGCGCCCAGGAAGGGTCGTCGGTCAATCCACTCCGAACCCTCCCATCGCGGGTGGGACGGAACGGCCGCGCTGCCTACAGTGAGCTCGTCTCCAATAGCCTCGTTCGGCGTGCAGCCGTGCAGCAGTGTCACCCCTTCCATATACGGAAAGGAGTTCATGACAGTATCTGCTTGAGAATGTCAGGCCATACTGCTCATGCATGGTTGTAGAATGAAGCTACCGTAGCTCATTTATCTGCTGAGGCTTGTAGCACTGGCGGAAGGATGCTCTGATAGACGGCAGTGGCTTGTTGGATGGATTAACAAATGTAGAGACGATCGTCTAGTAACTCTTGGTAACCTGGTGAAAAGCTAAGAACCTTGAGTTGGAGGCCAGTTTTACTGGAGGTTGATGCAGGGTGGAATGAGGGTATTGTTGTTCCTGGATCTCTGGGGCCACCAAAGTCTGTACATACGTAAAGGAGGCGAGTTAGTCTAAGGATCATTGCAAACCGACGTTCTTGCGCACTGTAGGTCGGTGTGGCCCGACGCTCGCCCCTCGCTGGAATACAACATCCACATCTGCATCGGAGTGTTCGCCGGCCTCTGCGATTGGACCAAATGCCCGAACCGCATCCAGACCCCTGGCTGGTCACTGGAGGCGAGGGAGGCCTGACGCGTTATGACGCGTCGTGCCGCTTTTTTTTCTCGAAAGCTCAACGCTTCCTACCAAGATCAGCCGCAAAAATTCGATCGTCGCACCGAGGATCCCGAGGAGGAGAGTGGCTTGTTGTTTTATTCTGGGCGGGTCCGTTCTGATCCAGGCTTAGTGTACAGGCCGTTGATCCAGATCGTCGGGTTTGCAAGTGCAAGGATCAGAGTTACCTTTAAGACTGGTCAAGGATCAGAAAGTGGAAGGCAGATGCTTTGTTTCCCTAGGGCCGATGCTGGCTTTGCCAAATACATACTTGCGGCGCATCGGGCCCCCATGTTATTCTTGGCGGCGAATCTCATCTCACAAGGTGCGGCTATCATCCTTCGGCTTGAATTTCACTCTTACAAGAGACAGTTATGAGAACATGCTGGCTTTTAAAGCTGCTCGCTTAAAATGATGATGATCAATAAATAGCTTTGAGACGGCCAGACCCGTCATCACCCACACATCCATTTGAATCAGTTTTATCTACTTGTGGTTGTCACACCACTTCGCACTTGACGTCAGTATTAGGATTATTAGGATGGGCTATATTATCTTCAACACCGCAGGCCTTTCCAAGACAGTCACTTTAAAACCCTTTATCCACTTACTGGCCTCCGTCTTCCCTTGCTGCATGGCCACTACCGAAATCACAGCTTCAGCTCCGACATTTCTAGCATCAGCTACCACTCCGTAGACGGTTTGAGAATACGCCAATTGTTCCAGTCCACCATGGCTGCACTACCACCAGCTTTCCTCTTTCCGAGCGGTCGTTTGCTTAGATATAGCTCTCGCATATTTCTGCTACCTCTTAGTTGTCACAGCAGGCTTAGTTTGCCATCAACCTGTCGTTCAATGTCCTCCTACCTCGTGAGTCCGAGGGACCTACGCAATGCCATGAAGACGAATCCACCATCCGACATCTCCCTCGAGCCACAAGTTATTCCCTTATGCGCCTCCTGGTTTCCAGTCGATGACAATGAGGGTCGCACCGGTATCCAGACCTTCCGTCAGAAACGGATCCCGAAAGCTCGATTCTTAGACCTCGATAAGGTTATCGACACGCACTCCCCTTTTCCTCATCTGCTACCCAGCGCTGTGGACTTTGCCGCCTCCATGAGCGGGTTGGGCATCCGTAAGGAGGACATTCTGGTAGTGTATGATACGAAGGAGCTGGGCATCTTCTCGGCACCGAGGGTAGGGTGGATGTTGAAGACTTTTGGCCACCCGAAGGTGCACATCCTCAATAACTTCCGGCTGTGGGTGGAACAAGGCCTTCCGACAGAACAAGGGGAGATACACAGCTTCAATCATTGTACCTACCCGGTTCCTGAGATAGACGAAGGGAAAATCGCCAGCTACGAGGAAGTTCGCGAAGCAGTCATGGACCATAACAAGGAGGGTAGAGAGGGCATACAGGTTCTGGATTCGCGATCCAGCGACGACTTCAGTGGAAAGTATGCGGGGCCACGGCCAGGCTCACCGTCAGGACACATGCCCGGCTCCATAAACATCCCCTACGACTTAATGCTGGATCCGGAGACCAAGGCATTCTTGCCACCTGATCAACTGATGAAACTGTTCAAAACGAAAGGTGTGGATCCTCAAAAGCCGATTATCTCGAGTGGAACAAGCATCACGGCGTATGTGATGGAAACAGCGCTGAATGAGGCCCAATGTGGTTCTCCCGATTTACGCAAGGTTTATGAAGGAAGCTGGAGGTGAGTTTCTAGCCCTCTACTGCCCGCACCTTCTACTATGTTTCTTCTTCGTGACTGTCAAAGGCATGGCTGACTATCTAATAGTGAATGGACGCAAAGAGTACGGGCATCGGACTATTTGGTTCGGAAGACACAGCCTTGAGCATAACGCTTGATATATAGTATGGAGAGCACGTCTGTTTTATTGACTGAGATCTGGATTCGGGCCTCGCTGTCTGCGGCGAGAGCGTCTTGAGCCTTCTCAGACACAAAGCTGCTGAGAGGCCTTGGTGGCTGCTCTAGCCATGTGCACCTTGCATCGCAGTCGCTTGTTTTGGTAATTTACGTACACAGCAGTGGTCTACTTGTAGCGTTTGCAGCCCCAGCAAGTTCATTGTGATGAGACGCTCCGGTCGGTCCATCGGCAATTGCTTGCGTTGCCAATCTCCACGCGTCTCTTTACTGGCGTCGATAATGCCACCGTGCACTCGGCAGAACCATCCCTGCCAGCAATTGCTTTCACATGCCAGGTTTAGCACATGCTTGAACCAAGGCAAGTGTACAGTAAGTAAGTGGGACAACGACGCATGCAAGGTCCCAACAAATCGACTTGACTGCACTGTACCCAACAAAATATTTCGTTATTATGACGCCAAGTTACAGATTCACCAAGATCGGGATTTTCTAACATAAGTTATAGTATCACAATTTCTACCCTTTATAGAAAACAATGGCCGCCTGAGCCAGAACTTGGAAAGACGTCGCCCAACAACATACCTGCGCTACCATGGCGGGAACATCGCTATGGGACTACATTTTCATTCGCACATGCATATTCCTCCTACACCTCGTCGCACCCCTCAGCGTCGTTTATTCGCTGGCCAGTCTGCTGGTCCGTCTTCCATTTCAGCTGCCGCGAGAACTACGGGCGTGGCTCGCTCTGGAGGCTCTTTTCTATTTGGCCGTCTACCTACCGCTCAAAGAATACCTCCAGAGGGCCGCAAAACACCCCGTCCCTCCCTGCCGCGCCGATCGCCGGAAGCTGTTCCTCCAATGCCACAACAACGTTCCCGACCCAGCCCAGTACCTAAGAAAATGGTTTTGGGGTGCGCCAGCGTCTGAGATTAAGCGTGACAACGTCAAAGACTTCTTCCGGTGGGCATTCTTGAACACCGGAGAGCATGATCCAGTCTATGATGAGGAGTTGGAAGAGTATACTCAAGAGATGGAGAGGTTGCTGGGCAGGAAGTTGGAGCTTGGCCGCGGAAACGCCAAATGTCTCCGGTTGACTCTCGACAAGGTAGAGATGTTGCATCGGAGCTTAACGTGGTATCTAGTCAGTTACTCATAGGACTACTTGCCCAAGCGCCATATCATGTACGCCAGGTTGCTAACTCTGCTCTTACTACTCTAGTGTGTGTTTGTTGTCGATACGATTGCGTCCATCTCTTTACGATACCACTCGTTCAACCTTTACCGCACGTCGTTTCGGCACTTTCTCGCCACCTTTCCCCCACGTCCTTTCACTCTGTTCGCGACCTGTGCCTCCCCTGCGAAGAGCCTCACCTACTGGCACCGTCCACATACGTCCAAGACAAGACTGCCTATTCTGTTCATCCACGGCATCGGCGTGGGGCTCTACCCATACATAAACTTCTTGGCCGACATAAACGCCGACGCTGATGAGGAACCCTCTGATGGGCAAGTTGGGATTATCGCTATAGAGATTATGTCGGTCAGCTCTAGGATAACATACGAGGCAATGTCGAAGGAGGAAATGTGTGATGAGATTCACCGCACATTGACCGCACATGGGTGGGAGAAGTGTGTCTTGGTATCACATTCGTAAGTACCACCCCCTGGAGTGATTCCATTCCCCTACGTATTGACATTGACCGTGTCAAGATACGGAAGCGTGGTTGCCGCGCAACTCCTCCGTAGCCCGGAGATCTCGCAACATATCGGCCCCATCTTATTCATTGACCCCGTGTCTTTTCTACTTCATCTACCTGACGTGGCCTATAATTTTGTATGCCAGCTCTGTCCCCAGGCTGAAGATATTGGGCTAAACTCCGCACTAGATATGTAGAAGGCCAAGTCAACCCAACGAGTATCTACTCTCTTACTTTGGTTCCAAGGACATAGGCATCGCTCACACACTATTCCGACGCTTCTTCTGGGCCGATAACTTGTTGTGGAAGGAGGACATCCAAGATCGTCCGGTGACTGTGGTCTTGGCCGGCAGAGACAGTGTGATCGACACGAAATCGATTCGGGCATATCTGCTGGGGTCTGGCAATTGGGCCCTGGAAACTACGGATTTGATGGATCTCGGGCAGAAAGATGATGGGTTGGACGTGATCTGGTTTCAAGATCTGGATCACGGCCAGGTCTTTGATGAGAAGAGGACGAGAAGCAGGCTGGTTGAGATTGTCTGGACGTTTTGCAGGCTCAAGTACCCTTGACCATAGGATGTCTTGAAATCAAGGACCTCACCCTCACAAACGTTCTGTGATGTTGAAGAGAGGAGCTCTTTCTCAGCAACTGAATGGCTTTCTCGTGCTCTTTGAAGATTAGAAATGGTACCTCTAGAACGAAAGTCCGACGACATACCTGCCGACAAGCGCCTTGAGCCTCTTGCCCCTACTAACGCGAATGGCACTGACGACGGTGGTGATGATACCAAGTGGCCCCATGACGAGGAGAACATTGTCTGCCCATCCCATGCTCATACCGAGGAATTGCTTGGTCACCTGTTCGCCGAAAAGAGTGAGTAGCGGAGCCAAGTCGCTGAAGAGGTCGTTGGAGAAGTCATCCCCCTCAAACTCGTCGGAGCTGATCGAGGCCATGTTGGGGATTGTAAGGATGCGTAGTAAGAAGAGGGCTTTGAAAAAGAAGAGAAACTATTTTCGGTGACCTGTGAGAAAACAAACCTATTTGTGTAGCACGACTTGGAATCAGGCTGTGGTGGCCAGCCCCTGGTGGCTGAGCAGCTGAGACAGCATGCTGCGAGAACATCCATAATTATCCAATAGGATAACCTACCAGGCAAAGAAGGCTTACATGTGTGCTTTATTTACAACAAAGTGTACCAATAAGGGTCGCAATCTGGCGCAGACCGAGAGAGGAGCCGTAACAATGCCTTGGCACCTGGGCGCGTAGCGCGCCGGATTGGTGAAACAAGCTTATGGAGGAGGGGGGTTTCCGTGAAAATACATATTTTAACAGTTTCCACACACACCGACTGATGTTCTTACTGGAAAATGTCTCACATCTTCGTACACTTCTGAACATGGACACAGGCGCAGCATGATTTCACTCAAAGGCTGAGAAAATTTAATAATATCTCCGAGAGATATATTTACTACCGCTACAGCATGATACTTCATCTCTCTACGTCTTTCCCACAAAAATTGCTTATCCTGCAGGCATCTACGCGGTAGGAACCAACAATCGGTCAACATCCGGACCCCAACCCTCCTCATCCGAGAAAATAATCGTGTTGGAACCCTGCTTCAAGTTGCAATGAAGAGAGCTGCTTCCAGCTTCAGTAGAGTGATGTCGGGTAGACAAGAAAGCTACCCTCTGAGACTGCCCATTGACAGTAACGTTGGCATGTCGCGAGCCAGTGTCTCCATTACGGAACTTGATGGTGACTGTATCGCGACCACCAGGGCTCTGAACATCTTTGAAAGTGACGGTTCCACCCTTGTCCCCTCCGATGTAACCAGCTGCCTTGCCTCCGCTGCACTCGCTGCAAGAGATGACGACGGCATCATTCGTGAGCGTAGCGCTTTCACCTTCGAGGCTAGTCTCGCCAGATCGCTCGGACCAAGTACCCTTGGATACATCGGGAGCCCAGCTATCGCGCCATTCGAGGGTGACCTTTGTGCCATCGACGGTGAGGGGCAGCCAGATGTAGGTGCTAGCGACCAAGTTGGATGACACCCAGCGGTCACCAATGTAAATCGCATTGTCAGTACCAAGAGGCAGGATGTAGCTGACTTGGCTTCTGAATGTGTTGGATCCGACTGGAGCAAACTCTGTCCATTCAGACCAAGGGCCAGAGAGGGACTTGGCGTAGCTGTAGACCTGTGAGAGCGCTAGTGTTAGTTTGAGGGGGGGTAGCTAGAGCAAAAGAGTTCTTACGTTGTCGTTGGGGTTCCAGCCCGTCAAGTGCGAGCCAAAGATGAAGTAGTATCCATTCTTCTTGAGCATAGCGGGAGACTCGGCAAAGTACTGCCACTCAAACGTAATCTCGGTGACGTTCAAATAATCTTCTGAGAGGGCCATGATGCGGGTGCCATATTCGCGCTGTTGGGATCGTCAGTACGTGAAATTTTGTATGTCCTTAAAATCACTCACGTCTTCAGTCATAAGATAGGCAGATCCATCATCATCCTTGAAAAGACCCATATCTCGGCTCTGGCGACCAAGAGGCCGAAAGCTGCCTCGATAGGAATACTTGCCGCAGACACTATCACCCGTGGCAACTCCAACGCGAGCATCCTTGTAGTCCTTGCTGTCGATGTGCAGGTATAGGACATACTTGCGGGTCTTGTCGTTGTAGATGACCTTGGGCCTCTCGACAATACGCTCAGGTCCAAGGTCGCCTGCTTCGGTGGTGCGGGAAAGGAGGGCGCCTTCGTACTTCCACTCGACAAGATTCTTGGAGGAGTAGCAGTTGACGTTTTGGAAGTAGGTTCCATCTGTCTTGTCCTCGCCGATCATGTAGTAAGTTCCGTCAACCTCACTGTTGAAACGTAAGCTTAGAAGCCGTGCCGGGGTGTTTAGTCAACATACATGAGGCCATGGCCATGAGCTTGGACATGTTCGCCCGTGTTAGTCTTGGAAGTGTGTTAATAGACTTATCGTAGATGTGGATAAGCAGTAGTCTTACCGCAGTCCAAGTTGCGCCTGGAATAATGTCCAGAGCCGCTTGGACTCGACAGGCAGAGAGCGCAGCCAGAAGAATTGTAGAGAACCGAGTCATAGTGATGACCTTGATGGGTTTCTTGATCCCTCAACCCATCTTCAAGCTCTGCTGGAGGATCACGGTGATTACTTATACTACCTACACAACTACTTCCTATCCCTTGTAAGGTGTCATCGAGGTGGTCCCACCAGAATGAGAGAAATAAAGTCAGTCGTATTCAAAACTAGCGCACCAATGAGCTCAACTAACGAGAAAGTCAATCATGTGAAAGCATTGACCTATCCCTCTGTCCGACTCCAGCGGGGAACGGACCTTCGGGGAAGCCGGAGTAACGACAAATTCCCCTTTTAGGCATCTCGAAGATGATCAGCACCCTGCCAAGAACTCCCCGCATTTTTATGATCCAATGCCGACGGCTTTCTTACTGGAATAGTGCCCGAGCTCGGCTTTTGATGGGCGTGATTTGCGGGGTAGTGATTAATGTGATCGTGGTCCGATACCTGCGCCGATGTCCGATGCATGAGAGGCTTTGATGTTACGCTACCACGCTGGGTCGAGTGAAGTTCTCCGGCCCGTGGCGGGCCGAGAAATGAAATACATCGTCATATGACTCCAATACTGACGATGCGTTTGTCCAAGTGACCTACCGTGCAGTATCATCTACGCTGTTTTCACTCCTCTACGGGATAAGTGGCGGCCTAATGTCCGGCTCATGTTGAACAATCTACCCATCTATACCAAAACCGCAGTCTCCTTCTTGGTGTACATCCCTTGGTAGAACAACGACCCTGGCGTCATCTCTGAGCTCGAAAAGGTAAAATCCCATCCCGGTAGGATATCCACAATCCCCAGCCTCCGATACATCGCATGCCCCTCGTAGCTATCACCCGTCGGCTCTATGATTAACCCGCACACATCATGTGGCTTTGCTGCTGGATCTTTCAACCACTCATTCTTATCCTCCCCGTCTAGATATGCTTTGAGAAGGACAACCCATACACCCTCTTGTTTGACGAGATCATCAGATGAATCTGAGAGTGAGTCGAGATAAAAGTCCACCTCGAGGTCATCTGGTACCGCGGCCACAAGTTTAATAGGAAAAATCCAACCCTCTACAATGAGCTTCTTCACTTTCTCATCTGTACCTGTTCCCTGTCGAACAACTTCAACCAACCTAATATCATCAACAGAAGCCGTCCCATCCTGCCAGATCAAAGGTTGGTTCATGCAACACCACGACCAAGACGGAAACTCATCTGATTTGACCGTCAGCCAAGACGGTTTGCCTCTCACTGGGACTCTTCTCCAGGTCAAACCATGCCAAAAATCTGACTCCCAATGTCCATCGAGATATTTCTCATGGTTTCCAAGTAGTTGGTTGATCTTGGATGTGATGCCCGACAATGCAATGAGTTTGTCACTCTGCTTGGTGAGACTGCGTTGGGAATACTCGCTGAGAATCTGATACCACTTGTCTCGGATCATTTCAACGCTGTTCCAGTCGTTCGAATGTGCTGCGTATGTAGGAGACAGAGGAAGGAAATAGCTTCCAAGAGATTCGAGAGTGATTGGTGTTTGAGAAGCATGCTTTCCCCACCCAGCACGACATCGAAATTTGACTTCGTCACGACCAATAAAGACCAATCTCGAAGAAAGAAGCCTTTCTTGAAAAGTCCAACCACGGCTTGCCCACGGCGAAGAAGTTGCAGGTCCTGCCTCCTCGACGCTGTTGAACGAAGGAAAGTAGAATTGGAGTTGGTTGAAAGCACCCTTCCACTGGATAATATCCTCAGCCCACGGAGGTCTATTTCTCAAAAACCCCTTCTCTGCTCCACTGGAATCAATCGGGACGATTGTGTACTGCGCCATTTCGTAGTACTGCATCATTCGCACGCTTTCATGGATCCACTCTCCAGAGTCTTGAACGATGCATAACGCATCTATCCATATGTGAGAAGCTCTAAGGCGATGAGCAAGAGAAATGCTGTGCTGCAGTGTTTGTGGCAGGGTATCGGTTCTAAAGCCATTCAATCTCTCTGGTAGATTTGCCAGGACAGTTCGAGCATCGAAAACGACCTTGGCTGGGCCCCAACAATAACTCAAGATGACATATGGGATATCCTGGTTGTTTGTCTCTTCGAGGCGTATCATCCTTTCGTCTGAAATGTTTAATAGCCTTAGTGGCGCAGCAATCGTGCCTGGGTATGAGCACTCTGAGTGATGCGTGTCTTGATTTCCCAGGCAGGTATCTAGGTATGTCTTGATTCTCCGAATAGATTGATCTGATAACGGATTTGGGTCTGGCATGGGACTGTAGAGACCTAAAACTTTGTTAGCTAGCTTCGAGAAGTATCCAGTCCAACAACTGACCATCCGTTCTGTGCTTGGCAAAGACATCTATAGGGTACATCTCAGTGCCCATACGAAGCTCTCCAGCAATCCGGTTTGGAAGCCAATCATCTCGAGAATCTGTAAACTGAACAGTTCCCAAATCAGGATGGAACTCAGTAAACTGGAGTGTAATGCGGCCGGTGTAGTTTTTCTCAGTTGGAAGCAATCGCAGTTGAGTCAAGATGACCTTCTTGAGGAAGAGACACATGTGGCAGCCGGACCTTTCCAACGCCGGCAAGTCAGGTAATTCATCCTCTAAGGTGAAATCGAGATGGACTATGCCGTATTCATCGAGATCTAGATCGTCGCGTCCTTCATATCGTGGCGGCGGCGGTGCATCGACGATGGCGCTGTTGTCGAAGGTAAGTCTCAAGCATCGCTGGCATAGTGTATCGGCTCCTTTTGACTCAAGAGTAGATGGAGGCATCGTTTAGAGTGAAGAATGGGGAAAGACAGGGGAAATAGCGGGATGTTGAATGAATGACTTGGCCACATAGGGTGCGTAAGATTGAGATTGGTGTGCTGACCGTGAGCCTTTTTCCTCGAAGCACTGCCACTTGGGTGGGACCAGAACCCTGTCAAATGCACATTGAGAATGGATACCCAGGATGGCCTCGAATATTAGGTTGCGTCGCAAGTCATCCATAGTCTCCATTTTCCGTTAACAGCCACAGTCGTTACGGCCACGACTACGACCTTTAACATTTGCATTCACAAACATGCTTTGAGAAAGCAGTGCAGAAAGTAAAAATGCGGAGGTAGAGTAGGCATTGTGTGCTTGGTGAAATCTGCACATTTTGCTCCACTATTTCGCGTAGCTTTGTATGCATATGTACCTGGTATTTCACGATATCTACCTAGGTGTAACAGCCGTCTAAGAAACCCCGTTTAACGTAACACTACCATCTATGGATCTCTAACAGACTACTATACCATAAGTCAACTGCTACAAAATTGCAGTTACTTCGATTTCAATATCTGTCAGCCGAGGCAACTCTTTCACTGCTACACATGTTCGAACCTATCCGGTCATTAGTAAGTAAGTTAAAGTAGTGCACGTCATGGATGACATACCGGTTTAACGTCCTGACTTAGGACCTTTAAGTATGCCTCATTCATGGCGGCGTAGTCGGACATGGATGTCAGGAAAATGTTGACCCGGACCTGGTAATTGACATGGGTGAGTTACCAGACGATGAAGACTCACAGGGTATACCTACCACTTTGTGCAGACTGCTTCCAGCAGCCTCCAAGACTCTGGAGATGTTTTTAAACACCTGAGTCTGTATTTAGTTAGTGTAAGGAGCCCGCCCTGGTAGTGAGTGGTGACTTACAGTGCGGTCGGCTATAGTTCCTGCGACAAGGTTTCCTGTCGCCGGATCAACGCCAGTGACACCCGACAAGAAGACCATATTGCCAACCACGATAGCTTGAGAGTAAAGTCCATTAGTTGAGGTACCTTCAACACGAATCTGCATACTGTCAAGAAGAGACATCGTGAGAAGCTGGTGTGAAGAGTGAGATGTGATGTGGCAAAGCTGAAGTGGGTGGTACGCTTAATGAGAGTCGGGGATGATGAGTGGTCAAAAGCAATGTGTGCATACAGCTTTATCGTTACGTGAAGTCCTTCAAGAGCCGTAAGGTCCGCCTCGGTAAACTAGCCATGTCGGACTCTACCGTCCTCGGCTGGACTTCTCGGGCCCCGCGGTCCGTGAACAAGATGCATCAAGAGATATGATTGCCTAGGCCTGAAAGAAGACTGACAATAGCCGTGCAAGCTGATCGGGTTGTGGATCCCGAAATCTTGATTGATGTAAGTTGGTTGGTTGATGCTACCCTGTGTGGTGACTATCATCTCCTGGGCGCAGATTACCGCTATGTCCCGGCCTTTGTATTCCCTGTGCCTTCAAGATCCTGGAATGGGGGAGTTTATGGTTTCATGAAAACCATACTTGCGGTGAGATGAGAACCGTACTCGATCTTGTTCATTGGTTATCCTGACTTCAACTATAATAAAGAACACATTTCCAACACATCATAGCATCATATCCCAATGCTAGGGAACTCTACTCAAGCGCGTGATTATTTTGTTTTGCTCGCTTATTCCATGCTGTGAAGGAGATGTCATCAACCTGGTTTGAATGCTGTCGTCTGTTCATCGATCGATTTTCTAGGTCGATTATCCCAGCTTTAACCATGATAAAGAAATACGTCATGACATCATATCCTAATGCTAAGACATTGGCCTGTTCATCGTTGTGTCATGTGATTATGTGCCTCACGGAGACGTCATTGATACCAATAAGGTGATGCCATTTTTACCACAGCTATAGTTTTGTAGACTTGTCATGGTTGAACCCCTCAATACACAGATCCTTGACCCTAGAGCTATCCTCGTATCCATCATAAGACCCTCACCTTCACACCCCATTTTGACAGACCCTAGGCGTAATCTTCATCATGACTGGGGGCGGATACTTGACTGCGCTGACCCGAATGCCTTCCCTCACATCTAGAGAAGGATCGGCGAGGTCCATCTTGATAGTTACGTTAGCCTTGGCCCCTTCAAGCACCGCATCTGGCAGGATACTCACCTCAAAGTGCATCAGTAACAGTGGCAGTGTCTTCTTCATCTCCAGCCATGCAATATGAACGCCGGTGCATGTCCTTTTGCCGGCACTGAATGCGAGGAACGCCCGACCCATCTGTCTGCGTTGATCTTCGTTCGCTTGCAGCCATCGTTCAGGCCTAAATGTGGCCGAGTCCTTTCCGTAGACATGCTGGTCCTGGTGTACGGCATCGATATGGCATCCCACGATGGTTCCTCCCGGGATGAACTCGCCGGCAATTGTGGCACCAGCTGGTGGAACCACACGATCGAGTCCCCATGATGCGATGGGAAGAAGTCTCATTGACTCTTTCAGCACCGCATCAAGGTGTGGCATTCTGTTCACCTCTGCCCACTTTGGCATTCGAGACAACATGCCGGCGGTGAGGTTGTCGTCGATCTCTTGCATAAGCTTCTCTCGCACATCAGGGTGCTTAGAGAGAAAGTACAGGGTGTATGTCAGTGTGCCAGCTGTGGTGTCAGCCCCAGCCCCGATAGTAGACATGATGATACCCAGGATCTCATCTTGCTGGACCAGCTGGGGGTACTTGGCCTGACCCTCGAGGAACTTGGCACAAAGGTCCTTGTATGAGAGCTTGTTTCCGTCTCTCTTGCGGGCCTCGAGCATGCGGTTCGCGACCCTGGCCAATGGGCTGTCACCTACTCCCTTGAGTCTCGTGGCGAGCCGACTTTTGTTGAAGAGGTAGTCGGCGCTCGGGACGGCACCCCAATGGCCCCAATGGTCAAAGCGAGCCATGACAGCGGCGAGTGTGCCGTCAATGTCGTTACCGCTGGCGAGCAACCCAAGAGAATCGCTGAAAGCAATCCGAATCAGCATATCCATGGCAAAGAATTGCAGCCACTCGCCAATGTCGGTTTCGTGCTGTTGCGATAGGACCTTGATAAGGTCTTGTCCAGTCGCCTCGATCGAGTCCTCATAGTCGAGGAGGGAATTCGTCGTAAAGGCACGACCAACAGACTTGCGTACAGCCGTGTGCTGAGCCTCTCCCATACCAATGATGGTAGGAACAGCACGGTTCTTGCTCACTGGAATAGCACCGTAGTAGGACGGTCCCTTGTGCCATGTCGGGTTTGTGCTATAGACAATGGGAACGGCGGCTGGGTCGCTGATGCTGACGTGGTTGGGTCCGATGCGTACGAGTTTTCCATGCTTTCGATGTAATGCAAGCAGCCTCTGAGTATGGCCTTTGGCGTTTTGTGATCGATATCTCCAGAAGTCGGTGAACTTGGCGGCAAAGGGGCCGGGGATGCTCGATAGACGGAGATATGTGGTAAAGAGGTGAACCAGCAAGAGACAACTCCCCAGCCCAAGGGCAAAGACGATGATGACGGGCATTTTCGGCTTGGACAATTGACAATTGATTTCATCGAAATTGAGTAGTTGGAGCTGCGTAGATATTGATAACAGTCTTGACCGTCTAGAACCCTTTATCAAGACATGGCTGAGGCATTCAAGGTCTAGCCCAACGACACTCATCACACGCCCTGGTGTCCTCGGGTCTCTCATCCCGGTATCCTGGTCTCTTTCCGTAGATGGCGGCAGGGGCTGATGAGACCCATCGGGATGTGGAACCCGATGATAACGGCGTCGGTTGGCGCCCCCAAGCAGCCACGATAACGTCAAGTGACGCACGACGAATGCGGGGTAATCAAGCTTATCTCTACGACCCGTGTTAAATCCGGGCGTCATTCTCTTTGGGGAAATAGAGCCAAGCATGCCGGATATCGTGGTGACGGCTCAAACGTGCCGAGGAACTTTCCCCTCGTCATCTCCCTCCAGGACCTATCTCATCAACCCACGCCGAGATGATTACATCAAGACATCGCTCATCGTTGGACGTGCTCAAGAGGTCGGCAAAGGCGTGCAATCGATGTCGGAAGAGACGAACCAAGTGTATCGGGGATCCGCCGTATCCGTGCATCGCGTGTAGTGACTCGGGTCATGTCTGCGTTTACACAGAGTCAGAGAAAAGGGTCACGGTGACTGAGAGTTACCTTCTCGAACTCCAAGCTCAAGCAAGGAGGGGGAACACGAGCCGCGATGCCGTCGCCGACATGACAGACGCGTCCAGTCAGGACATTGAGCTGGGGTTCACCGGCACTGATAACTGGGTCCTCGGGAGTTCTGGGCAATATCGTACGTTGTGTCGAATCGCTAGCACGTGGGATGCTTGTATCCGGGCTGATTAAGGGTCAGACTTCATGGGAAACTCGTCATCGACCTACATCGCCAACAGGCTGAATCCAACGGCCGAGACGTTGGCATGGCATAAATACCCTCATCATGAGGACACGGCCTGGCTCCGACGTTCGAATAGCCCCGAGATACCTCCACTACCGCCCTTTGAGATTGCTGAGCGACTGTATCGGGCGCAGCACGCCTACATCGGCACAATATTTGCCTTCCTCAGCGACGCCGCCTTCCATGAACGACTCGAGCAGGTGTATGCTAGAGTCCCGGACCCCAACGACCGCGAAGAGCGTCTCATCTACTGCCAGATTTTGCTTGTCTTTGCCTTTGGGCAAATGTACTCGATTAATCAGTGGGTTGGCAAGCAAGGACCTCCCGGGTTCGACTACTTCAAACATGCTCTCGATTTTCTTCCAAATGTGTACGAAGAGGGCTCCATACTCTTCATCGAAGTCCTGAGTTATGTCGCCTACTTCATGCAGACCATCAACAGAAGAGATGCTGCCTACATCATGATTGGCATTGCACTGAGGATGGCCATCTCGCTTGGGTTGCATCAGGAGGTTTCAGACCAGGACATTGATAGCGATACTAGAGAACACAGGAGACGTGTCTGGTGGTCGACTTATAGTATGGAGAGGCTGCTCTGTGTCACCTCAGGCCATCCGCTATCCATACAAGACGAAGACATCGATCTGCTTCTCCCGAGTCCAATGGCCGGCGAGGATGAGTACACTTCTTCCGTCCTCAAGTCCTACACGGAGCTGTCACAGATACAGGGCATCATCGGTGAGAAGATCTACCGGAAGAAGCAAAAGTCTGGTCTGGATCTCTCGGCCTGTGTGCAACACATCATGAAGAGACTGTCTGCCTGGTTTGATCAGCTCCCGTCGGCCATGCGTTCAAACCCACCTGACTCAGGGGCCCCTCCAAGCCGAGAGGTTGTCTCAACGTACCTCCACTATCATCACTGCATCAACATGACGGCTCGTCCGATCTTGTTGTATGCGGTTCAGAGGCAGTTAGCTCCTAGCACGCAGAACCCGAGCATGGCTCGATGGGAAGACGGTCTGTCGCCGGACATTGTCCATGTCATTGACAGGGCGATATCTGCCGCGCGGTCCAGTGCCTCGATTTTAAGCACTGCTGCCAAGTACAATCTTGTTGGTAAGTCACGAAGAAAGGAGCAGGGAGCGGTATAGGAACGTGCGTGACTGACGGATAACAGCGACATATGGCTTCATCGACGGCGAGCAGGCCTTTTCAGCCGCCCTGCTCCTTGTCATGGTTAACATTGCCTTTCCATATAAAGAGGTGGATGCCTCGGCAATGAGCATGGCCCTCGACGTGCTGCAAATGATGGCTGAGAAAGGCAACGCATATATCAGGGCCTGTCACTCTCTCTTGACCAAGATACGCAGCACTATCAAGCCCAAGGATCAGTCGAGAGCGGAGGAGGCCACCCAGACGCAGCTGCCCGAGTCAAGCGCCATTTTGCCAGGCTTGCCTCAGGATGAAAATCAGCCGTTTAGTCTCGACTTTGAAGGGGATCCTGCACTGTGGGCTGAAGTTCTTGAGTCGATTGACATTGATATGGATCGGCAGTGGGTTGAGATGGCTTTGCGGAGGGGACAGCAGTTGGACCCGTGAGATAGCATGATGCGAGAAATGAACGGGGAAATTTGCAAGGAATGCGCTATAATATTAATTGTTATTGGACAACATTCTTGCAGCAGGTGTTCCATCAATTGAAAACATCAAAAAGCGCCGTTTAGTAGGGAGCTTTACTCGGTCTGCTATGTCGGTTATCCCGGCTTCAACTGTAATGGGGAACACATTTCCAACACATCATAACATCATATCCCAATGCTAACATAGTGGCCTAGGGGCGTTACTTGACCGCATGAAATAACGAAGCACTGTTTGTGGAGAGAAATTTCCACGAAAAAGATTGTTTAGTGTATAATGACAAGTTGTGGTCTTTGTATCTCTCTATTCCGTTCAGGGTAGTTATTCCCTTTGAGAAAGGCAGTGGAATTTGCTACAACAACAATTTTTAGACACCATAGCAGTGGATAAACACCAAAACCTTTCAATCTGATAACAAATATTTACTCAAACAAATTCTAACTAGGCCTTCTTAGTTCCGTAGCCACCACCACCTGGCGTCATGATAACGACCCTATCCCCAACCTTCATAGGCACACTTCCCTTTCCACCCATGTTGACCTTCCGATCCTGTCCGGTGTACTTATCCGTCGTGAGCCACAAGTTCAGGCCAGCAGCACCCGCCTCTCCACCCTCCATACCATAGGGCCGATGAACTCGCCGCTCCGAGAGGATGGAGCACTGCACCGGGGCGAGGAACTCAATCTCTCTCGCCACGCCATCTCCTCCTCGGTTACGTCCCTCGCCACCTGTCGCTTCCCGAAGCTCGAAGCGGCGGAGGATGCAAGGATATCTCTTCTCTAGAATCTCGGGGTCCGTGGTGCGTGTGTTTGTCATGTGAACATGCACGCCGCTCTCTCCGACCCAGTTGTCACCGGCACCAGCACCACCAGCAATGGTCTCGTAATACCCAAAGCCTGGAACAAACTCGCCAGTCTCTTCATCAACCTTGCCGTCAATGCCAAAGGTCAGGTTGTTGAGACAACCCTGAGAGGCAGCGCACGCGTGAAGAGCCTTGAGCACCACGTCGGTAACACGCTGGCTGGTCGTGACGTTGCCGCCCACGACGGCGGCGGCACCCGTCGGGCTGAGAATGCTGGGTTTGGGGATTCTGATGTCCACGGGGCTTAGGCAGCCTTGGTTCAGGGGGATGTCGGACTTGATCATACAGCGCAGTGCGTAGATGATGGCGGAGTTGGTGATGGCCTCAGGAGCGTTGATGTTGCCCCTGACTTCGGGTCCAGTACCAGCAAAGTCAAAGACGGCCGAGCCTTCCTCGTCAATGGTGATCTTCAGTTTGATGGGTGTACCGTCGTCCATAAAGTCTAGCGCTTCTAACGGTTTGCCCCCGTACCGATGGTACATGTCCTTGAGGAGATTCCGCACAGCCAGTTCAGCAGTCCTCTGAATCTCAAACATGTACATTTGGACTGTCTCGAGTCCATATTCGTCGATCAAATTCTGGATCAACGCGATACCGCGTGCGTTGGCGGCGATCTGGGCCTTGAGATCGGAGATGTTGTCGCTGATGTTCCGACTTCCTGAGCACCCCTTGTACTGTGAGGGGATGTCCAGGAAGAGCTTGCGCATACGTGCCTCATTGAAGACACCGTCTGAGACAACCTTCTCTGACTCAATGGCAGCGCCCTCTTGCCATAGCTCGGTCGAGTTTGGGGGCATGGATCCGGGAAGGATTCCGCCGACTAGAAATGTGTGTTAGCGGCCATGAATCAAATAAGACAATGAATGGGGAGGGCATCACTTACTGTCGGCGTGATGACCGCGAGATGCGACGTAGAAAATGATCTCATCGGTACCCTTCTTGAACACGGGCGTAACAACCGTCACGTCTGGTAGATGAGTACCTCCGGACACGGGGTGGTTCGACACCAAGACGTCGCCGTCCTTGAGCTTACCTAGCCACCGCTTATGTTGATACCGAACGGCAAACTGCATAGATCCGAGATGGACGGGGACATGAGGGGCATTGGCGACGAGACCGCCGTCAGGGGAGAACAAAGCACAGGAAAAGTCGAGACGCTCCTTGATGTTGGTCGACACGGCCGTCTTCTGGAGGGTCCTACCCATCTGCTCCGCCACTGACATGAACCGATGGCCGAAGATTGACAGCCGAACGGGGTCAACCTGCGAAGAGTACGTAGCCTCTCGCGGAGCCGACTCAAGGTCGATAAGGACACAGGTGTCAAGCACATGAACGACAGCGTTGGGGGAGACAACGATGGTCTGTGTTTCATCGATGATGATGGCAGGTCCATGGAGCTTGACGTTGGAGCCCAGACCCCGCAACTGATGCACGGGGGTCTTGATGAAGCCAGACTCCGAATCGAAGTAGACATCTGTAAACTGCGAGGGAGCCGAAGCCTCCTTAATCTTGGCTTCCTCCAGTTGCTTCAGGGGACTCTTCTCGGATGCCTTGTTGGCCGAAGCGATAGTTCGAACACGAACGTCGTCGACGAGGATGGGCCGTTCAAAGGTAAAGTTAAACTCGCGCCGGTGTCTCTCAATAAAAGCCGAGGCGAAATCGCCGTCACCAGGCTTGAGAATCATCAAACTCGTATCAGATCCCTCATACCTCATGTTGAGGAATATCTCATGTCGAAGCTGGCTCTCAGTGAAGCCCTGAGTGCGGAGTTGCTCAGTGGAACGGTCAATTAGGCCCTGCAATTTGAGGTCGATGGTTTTCTCAGAGCCGATGTACTGGGCGGCCATGGGCTCCTGGGCTTCCTGGACGATCTCTGCTAGGGCGAGGCCGTATGCTGACAGGATTGACGAGTACTTGTGGATGATGATACGCGAGATGCCGAGGGAGGCCGCCACATTGCACGCGTGCTGACCACCAGCACCACCGAAGCAGGCCAGATGATGCGAGGACGTCTCGAAGCCACGAGCTTCAGTGAGGTTCCGGATAGGCCGGGTCATGGATTCGTCCGCAACCTTCAGGAAGCCCAAAGCGACTTGCTCAGGGGTCAAATGGGCTTGGCCATGCTCCGTGTTGATCTTATCCGTCAGCTCCTGAAACAGCTTCTTGGCGATGTCGCGGTCAAGGGGCTGATCCTCATTGGGGCCGAAGATCTTGGGGAAGTACTCGGGTAGAAGGCGGCCGAGGAACAGGTTCGCGTCGGTGACAGTGAGAGGACCACCCTTACGGTAACAGGCTGGACCGGGGTGGGCAGAAGCTGACTCGGGACCGACCATAAAGAGGCCATTTCTCCACGACAGGATGGAACCGCCACCTGCAGCAACCGTGTTGATGTCGAGCTGCGGGGCCTGGATGCTAACACCTGAGATGCTGGAGGAGAAGGTGTGGTCGAGGTGGCCGTCAAACCGGGACACATCGGTTGATGTACCACCCATGTCGAAGCCGATGATGGGGACGCGAGCTTCTTCGTCCCAGCTTGTGGAGGCGTAACCTACAACACCAGCCGCTGGGCCCGAAAGAATGGCCTTTAGACCGCTGAACTTGCGAAAGTCAACTAGTCCACCATCGGACTGCATGAACTCGACACGGCAGCCATGTGACCCAGCCAGGCCACCCTCAAAGTTGGCCGAGATGGAGTCGATGTAGGACTTGATAACAGGGGTGAGGTAGGCATCTGCCGTGGCTGACATGCCTCGGGGAACCACCTTGATCATGGGCTGTAGCTGAGATGAGAGCGCCACCGAGAAGCCCATCTTGCTGGCTATCTCGCCGACCTTGAGCTCGTGGTCGGGGCAGGCGAACGAGTTGATGAGGGCGACAGCGATGGAGCCATAGCCTTGGTCCTTGAGGACCTGTAGGTTGGTCGCTAGGCTCTCTGTGTCGAGCTCCTGGGCAACATGGTACTTCTCGCTTGTGATACCGTCGATCTCACGCAGGGTTGATAGAGCCTCCCTGGACGACCGAGGATGGGATGGGATGATGCGCTCATCCACTTCAACCACGGTCTCGAACAAGACATCGGGTCGTCTAGCGGAGAGGTCAAAGATATCCGGGCGAGCCTGATTGCCGATGCGTAGGAGATCCTTGAAGCCCCTAGTCGTCAACAGAGCCGACTTCATCCCCTTGCGCTCAAGCAGAGCATTCGTGGCAACAGTAGTCCCCATGCGCAGACACTCAATATTGTCTAACTGCAGCGGTTGACCCCGGGGCAGAGATGCACCAGTGGCAGCCTCAAGAACCCTTCGGATTCCCTCGGTTGGAGCATCCTGGTAGTTGGCAGGGTCGACTGATAGGAGCTTGAGGACAATGTCGGATCTGCCCGGGACGATGGCGTGGACATCTGTAAAGGTGCCACCGCGGTCGATGGAGATGGTGATTTTTCTGTCTGGAATTGACCCCATGTTGTGGTTTTGTGAAAGAGCTCGTGTGTTGATGTTGTTTGATGCTCTTCTGAATCCGAATATTTGATCAGAAGCACGTTTCTAAATACCTTTCTGGTCGTCTTTTGCGGAGGCTCAAGTCCGTGGTTATTCGATGTCACTGGGTATTTCCGAAGTCTTCTCAGATCTAGAGTTTGAATGCATCATGCTCTAGGTTCCCCGGAGTCACGGATCTCCCTGCGCATTGTGTCACGGTCATCTGCCGAATGCAACCATGTCGATAGGAGCGTCATCCCGGAGGCGCCATAAGATATCGGGACCCACTACCCGATGGAGCACGACCGAAGACGGCGTCGGGGACCCGTCACCACCCGGAACGACTCCAAGTCAGCGCCAAGGCTAGGGATTGATCTGGCTATCTAATCTCATCCCCGCAGTGCAGGGGACCTCTTAGCCGATTAGACAAACCTGTAATTGGGAGAATCAGTCTTATCTCCTAACCCCAGACTGTGAATCCCGGGTAGTTATCTCTCGTGGCTGGTATCTACGCGAGCTTGGCATTGCGTCCTGTGACAGCTGAGTAACGTAGCCGACTGGTAGAATGACTGTCAAGTAGTTAAAAAGCATCAATTCCGACCAGGGACAAGTAAATGTGGCTTCTCTCTGGCTTTGCTGATTGCAACCCCCATCCCCCAAGTTTCCATCACTAACTCATCACTTCGCTTTGGTAAAGATGACCGACAAGATGCAGTTCAAAGATGAACCCCAGACTCCAACCTCTGACATTGCCAATGGGTCCATCATTGGAAGAGATGTTGACTGGACCCCCGAGGAAGAAGCTGCTATCAGACGCAAGTTTGACTTTACTATCACGCCTCTGGTGACTCTGCTGTACATGCTCTGTGCCATTGACAGGTAGTGTAGTCTCCCTTTTGTACGGCTACACAACATCGCTAACAGCGCCCAGGGCTAATGTTGGGTGGGTTATACTCAGCTACTTCCTCACGGGATAGTCAACTAACACAAGCGCAAGCAACGCTCGCATCGAGGGCATGAGTGATGAACTCAATCTCGTCGGTTACCGATACAACATTCTCTTGACTGTCTTCTTCATCTTCTACTTGGCGTACGTCACTTACCCC
The DNA here is from genome assembly GCA_003947045.1 of Fusarium ambrosium. NCBI lineage: Eukaryota > Fungi > Ascomycota > Sordariomycetes > Hypocreales > Nectriaceae > Fusarium > Fusarium ambrosium. The sequence continues at coordinate 71,441 of NIZV01000147.1, forward strand.
TTCTATTGCCCAATAACCTTGACTTGCTGACACTTGCCAGCGTGGAGATCCCTAGCAACGTCATTCTCAAGAATGTTGGCCCTCGGTGGTATTGTAAGCTAACTGCAACATGCCCAGCAAAGACATAGATACTAACAAAGAACCAGTACCTGCCCTCGTCTTTTGCTTCGGCATGGTGTCCCTGTGCACCGCTTTTGTCGAGTCGTACGCTTCAATGCTCATCGTCAGAGCCATCTTAGGCATCTTCGAAGGCGGCGCCATGCCAGGAACAGCCTTCTTCCTGAGTTGTTTCTACAAGAAGACGGAGCTGTTTTTCCGCATGAGCATCTTCATAGCGTCTAGTTCTCTGGCTAGTTCCTTTGGCGGCCTCCTGGCTGCAGGACTTTCGTAAGTTTGAGTCTTCTCACTCTAGAAGTAGCTAACAGTTTCAAAGCAAAATTCCACCCTGGGGAGCTAGCGCCATGCTCATCCATCGTTGGAGGAACATCTTCTTCTTTGAAGGCTTGGTTAGTTGCTGTCCTCAATCCCGAGATCCTGTCTGATTGTATAAACCACCAGATCACGGTCCTTGTCGCCGCAGTCGCTCCATTCTTGATGCCTCAGAGCCCCGGAACATACAAGTTTTTGACTGAACGACAACGCTACATTGCTTCTGAACGTCTCCTCCGTGAGAATGCAAACGTGCGTCCACTGGAAAATATTAAAACCCATATCTGACTTTTCACAGGTCCGTGAAGAAAAAGTCACCTGGAAGCACGTGCGACGAGCCATCTTCAACATCCACACCAACGTGTGCGCCTGGTGCTTCTTTTGCACCAATAGCGCTGTCCAGGGTTTTGGCGCTTTTATTCCAACTATCCTCCGTGAGTTTGGCTGGACTTCGACTGAGGCCCAGCTCAAGTCGGTTCCTCCGTATCTCGTGGCGTGTTGCGTGACTATCGCCCTTGGCTACCTGAGCGACCGAACCAACAAGCGAGGCATCTTCATGGCTGGTATCCTACCATGCTCTATCATTGGTTTCTCTATCCTGAGGTTCTCGACGAATACCGATGCCAAGTACGCTGCTGTTTTCCTCAACGCCATCGCTTGCTTCGGCGCTAGTAGTGGATTCCTCAGTTGGGGCATCAACAACGCCGGTAGTCCTGCCGTCGCTGCCGTCGCTGGTGGCTACATGGTCATGGTGGGAAGTATGGGAGGCGTTTTGTCTACGTGAGTCAACCGCACATCTTCAGTTGTTCTCGAACTAACCTACTTCGTCAAGCTGGACGTATCTGTCGCGTGACTCACCACTCTTTCACACCGGCCACACCATTAACCTGTCTCTTCAGTGCTTCTGCTTCTGTCTGGCTTGTTTTGGTCTTGCTCACTGCATTTACGACAACAAGCTGCGGGCCAGGGGTGGAAGGGACGACAGGATTCAAGGACTCACCGAGGAGGAGAAGCTGGCACTTGGTCACCGAAACCCAGAGTTCCGCTATATGGAGTGAGGGGATGGCTAGTTCTGATTCGTTTTGTGCAGTCGAGAGGGAAGGGCTCTGGGGGTCAGATCAGCCTGTGTAACCGGCGCTGTGTCTGTACCCATCGGCCCTATTTGAACTTCTCAAGCACCTATTATTATTACCATACTTTATATACAGCACCATTCGTGTGTATTTGGTTCAACTATCATCATCGTGATCTAGGGAGGTACGGACCGCACCGATTGCCATGGCCCTTCCCTTTTGCTCTTCAAGCTGTGAATGCATCAACAGCCGTAGAGAGAATCAGGTTATTATCCCACACATCACCATTAAATACTACATCAAATCACTTCAAGACTGCTACTATGCTATGAAATTGTCGAGGGAGACATACCTCCTTGTTCAGCGGGAGGTTGTGTCAGCGGCTGAACGGTCCCCTTCTTTAGTCCATTTGTTTGATCTTCCTCGGCTCTTCGGCCCTCTATCAGCCATCGCTATTATCTTAGTAGATCGGGCCGTTGCTGGCTATCGGCAATTGCTCCTCTCGGGTCCCACAACCCGGACCGGTAACATCAAGACGCCTCCGGAACGGGCATCGCCTGCCTTTAGCTCCGAGACGACGACGGCATAGTAGGGTATATCGGAAGTTTGGAGACAAACTGAGAAAGACCCGATATTCTCCGATCAAGGCATGGACTTTGCGGCTTCAACTGTCCGTCTTCAACAGCGCAGTCAGAATCCGGGTCTACATATCTGTTCGTCACCGAGACCCCTATAGTGACAATCTTGGACAGAAGCTGAAAGGGTTAGCAAACCTTCAACACCCAAGCTGTCAACTTATCTTGTTGTCTCTCACAATATTCTCCATTTTTTTCGTCTCATGGGAGCAGTGCGCCTCTAACATGGATTCTGATAGCGTCAACCACACTCTACGAGAGTCGGCCAATTCAATACGCTTGATTTACAACAGGGCTCTCCTCGAACCTCTTTCGGTCATTGTTTCTATCCTCATTCTCATCGGCACTATCAGCTACCTTACGGGATGGAAGCCTTTGACTCAAAGCAACGACCGGGCTGTCAACGCATTGCCAGACACAGTCGAAAACACAAGAGACATCATTGACACAATGTCGAAGACTGGCAAGAATTGTGTCGTCTTTTATGGGTCACAGTCCGGCAATGCGGAAGACTATGCGGCTCGACTTGCCCAGGAAGGCAAAAGCCGCTATGGCTTGGAGACGATGGTGGCAGATCTTGAGGAGTATGATTATGACAATCTGGACATGTTTGCTCGGGACAGCGTGGCCATCTTTGTCCTTGCAACATATGGAGAAGGCGAACCCACGGACAACGCCGTCGACTTCCACAGATCCATCACCGACGCCACATTCTCCGACGGTCGAAATCTACCTCTGGACAATCTCAGGTACATTATCTTTGGCCTAGGAAACAGCACTTACGAACACTATAATCTCATGGGCCGAAGCGTCAACAAGATGCTCGAGAACCTGGGGGCTCAGAGAATCGGCCCAGCCGGAGAGGGTGATGACGGCACCGGAACCCTGGAGGAGGCCTTTATCGCCTGGAAAGGCGAAATGTGGGCTGCGCTTGCCAATCACATGGGACTGCACCAACGTGAAGCGATCTACGAGCCCATATTCGATATTGTCAAAGATCCTGGGTTAACCAGTGTCTCCCCTGAAGTCTACACGGGCGAGCCCAATGACATGCATCTCAATGGAGTCATCAAAGGGCCTTTCAACGCCCACAACCCATACATTGCGCCGGTCATTCAGTCTACGGAGCTCCTTTACGGTACCAATCGAAACTGCCTGCACTTAGAAATCGACATCAGGGGCTCAGGCCTCACGTATCAGACCGGTGATCACATCGCTATCTGGCCTATGAATGCGACTAACGAAGTTGACGAGTTCCTACGCATCGTCGGTCTAGAGGGACAGAACGACACTGTGGTCCATATTGAACCACTCGACTCAACGACCAAGGCCCCTTTTCCTACGCCCACCATCTTCGACGCCATCGCGCGGCGATCCGTCAAAGCCCGTTATCCTGGTCGGCCCAGGCACCGGCATCGCTCCGATGCGCGGGTTCATCCACGAGCGAGCCAGATTAGCAGCTCTAGGACAAGATGTCGGGCGCACTCTTCTCTTCTTTGGGTGCAGGCGAAGAAGCGAGGACTACCTCTACGAGTCCGAATGGGAGGTACGTAAACTCCAAGCCCTGCCTAAATAGATGCTAATGCCACAGCAGGAGTTCAAGAAAATACCCGGGTTCAACTTTGAGGTTGTCACAGCATTCTCTAGAGAAGGATCTTCCAAGATCTATGTTCAGCATCGGCTGAAAGAGCGGGCCGCCGATGTTAACGGGCTTCTGGAGAAGGACGCCAATGTCTATGTGTGTGGCGATGCTGCAAATATGGCTCTTGCGGTGAAAGATGTGTTGGCCGAAATCATTTCTGAGCAGCGCTCAATCCCCAAAGGGACGGCTGAGAATATCTTGCAGGACATGAGGGCTTCTAGAAAATATCATGTATGTCCGTTACTACTCCCTTTGCTTGCAGGTCACATGCTGATGAATGGGACAGGAAGATGTGTGGTAGGTGGTAGGCAGTCAGTATGTGGTTGATTGGGCCGAGCTCCGAATGAGGCGGGACAGCATCTCGGCCACTTTCAAGGTGAGAACCATAATACTGGTAGCAATAACGGTCATATTGATGAATATAGACTATGGAATAAAAGTAATGGCGGCAAGATATTTGAGGTGTCAGCTACCTCACCACACTCTTTGACAGTGTAACTTGAGGCGCTTAGCAGGGAACTTGGGGTCATTATGAAATCCAGTACTTGATAGTTTTAACCGTTGTCCAATCTTGGAGGGCATCTTCTCCCCCATCACGTCCAAAGCCACTTTGCTTATAACCACCGAACGGCGCATCTGCGCTCAACATTCCCCACGCATTGACAGTCACGTTCCCAGACTCTACGGCGGCTGTGACTCGGACAGCTGTGTCGATGCTTTTGGTGAAAATGGCGGCACTGAGTCCATAGACTGTGTCATTTGCTTTGGCTACCGCCTCATCCTCTGTAGAGAAACTGGCAATGGCCTACAGTAACAAGTCTCGTTAGTTGGACATTTTTCAAGTGAAGAACAAACCACTTACAGCAACTGGGCCAAATATCTCTTCCTGCATAATAGGCGAGTCTCCTCCAACATCCACAAACGCCGTATTCTCGATGAAGTAACCTTCCTTTCCAATCCTTTTACCCCCATAGAGGAGTTTCGCACCCGTCTGGATGCCGTTTTCCACATGCTGTAGGATGTTACTGAGCTGTCCTTGGCTGATAACTGGACCCTTTGTTGTTTCGGCGAGAAGAGGATCACCGTGGATAGCATCTATGCAGCGCTTCTGAAACTCCCTGCAGAAATGTTCATAGATGGACTCGTGGACAAAAATCCGCGAGCCCGCCGCGCAAATCTGTCCATTGTGCGCAGTGATTCCCATAGCGGTCCATCTCAGAGCGTTCTCTAGATCTGCGTCGCCAAACACGATACTAGGGCCCTTCCCACCAAGCTCCAATGTCACCTTTTTGAGATTGCTGTTCGCCGAAGCGTGCAATATGCTCCGCCCGGCAGCCGTGGAGCCTGTGAAAGCAATCTTCTTGACGTCTTGGTGAGCTGCCAGAGCAGCACCCGCAACGTTACCCAAGCCGCAGATGATATTGATGACGCCAGGAGGGAAGCCTGCTTCTTGAACAAGCTGTGCGAGTTTCTGCCCGCATAAAGGAGCTAGCTCCGGGGTCTTGATGATCAAGACATTTCCCGCAGCTATAGCAGGTGCTAACTTCCAAATAGAAATCATGCTAAACAAGGAAATTAATTCTTGGGTCAGTAGAGACTATTGCGAAAGAGCAGTGCAATATAAGGAGATGGATGGCACCTACAGCGGGGCGTTCCAAGGTACGATGGCACCACAGACACCGAGAGGCTCGCGACGAGTATAGGCAAGCCTTGGACCTTGACCAGGAAGAGATTTCCCCGTAATCTTATCCGCCCAACCTGCAAAGTAGTGCAGGTGTTCAATCGACTGCTCGATTTCACCGTGCTGGGCGTCATGATAAAGTACACCGGCATCGAGTGAAGCAAGGGTTGCCAGGTCATCACGATCTTTCTTGATAAGCTGGGCAAGTCTGAGGAGGAGTTTTGCTCTGGCTTGAGGCGAAGTTGACTTCCACGGACCGTTAAATGCGGCTCGTGCAGATGCTACTGCGTTGTCTACATCCGTGGCGTGGGCGGTTGACACGGTTGCTAGCCACTTTCCATTCGCAGGGTTTATAGTGTCTATTGTACCACCCGTAACGCTAGGGGTAAATTCGTTGTTGATGAAGAGTCCCGTAGGCACTAAATAAAAGGTCAAATGTTAACGATCAGCTTCCTGATTTCGTAGGGGGGGCACTTGCCAATTATTTGCTTCCCTTCACGCCCCGATATTTTCACCGAGGCCATCATGCGCAGTGCCCCTTGAAGTTAAAAAGAAACTTTGGTTGCGGCAAGAATTCGGTCTGGCAGGCAAGCCGTCTACCTGGAAAATCTCAAGTCAATATTCAGGAATGATGTAGGCTGAGGCTTAGACACTAGACGTATGTGTCCTACTGGCCGTTTATTAAATCATCATTTCATTGTAGATCACTAAGTGGTCCGATACTAAGAACCAGATTTACCATGTGGCTTTTCTGTACCACATACTACCGCGTCGTATAGCCATCCATGTGGGACAGGATTCGTGAGCCACATCAGCGGGTCTTACCAATGTTGTCTCCCTGGAGCGTGTGGCTCCTGGAACGACAGATGGCTACAGACCATGCTTTGCCTTACAATAGGTAGACAAATAACCACCCAGTTCTTGTTTCCCAACTTACTTTTGGGTCCCAAAGCCGCAGATCTGTGACTTTGGGGCTCCCCTGCCCACCTTGATGGACAATTTCTTCTCACCGACCAACTGGCAAGGGGTGCCAATGCCCTCAAATTTACAAATGTCACATATTTCAGCATGTCTCACGCCGCATTCGATAAGCAAGGGACAAGTACTCATTTACAATTTCAGGGATAAGCTCCTCTCTGTACCAAGTACGCAGAGAAACACTAAAGATCTGACCTGTGCTATTCACACCAGTCGTCTAACAGAGTGCCTAGGACGATTCGTCAACTATTGCATGTAGGTGTCCAAGATTACCCGACACCTCGTATAGCAAGCGTGAATAATCCCCCATCTTCCACTTTTTCATGTTATCCAAGAGACCAGCAAAATCAAGAAGGGTTTTCTGAGCAGAGCGAACACCTCCCAGACACGGCTCATCACCTAGGGCCATGGGGCCACCAAATCGGATGAAAGCGACATGTTTGTTCTCAATCCTTTCCGCGAATTCAGTTTCCGCCGCTTTGCTGACAAGACCTTCATTTCCAATCAATTTCCAGTCCACATCACCTAGGAGTTCCAACTCTTTACCACCACCCATGACCTGTCGTCTCTTGATCACAGGTGGGGAGATGAGGAGATAGAAGCCCAAGACAAGAGCTGCGTTGAACAAGTGATGAGGGGAATGGAACGATCCGTCGTCCAGTGTCCTCCGCTGTGATACAATTTTGAAGGATTGAGCCGCATGTAAACAAGCCCTTCTCGCTGCAGAAGTCTGTGCCCAAATTTTAATCTTTAAAATGGCATTCTCAGCAGCTTCGGTTCCCTCCCTGCCAGCCGCTTCCTCGAGGAGTCTGCTGTCAGTTGTCAATAGAATCCCCATTTGATGCCATAAAACAAGGGAGTCGCTCGTGTCATGTCTCATGACCTGTTCATAGAGCTGGAAAATTTCAAGTACTATCCCTGTATTCACTTTCGCTCTCTCGTCCAGAGCAAAAGTCTTCCACGGTATGTACTGGTTTTTAAAGAGGGTTGCGTCTCCAACGCCAGGGAACAAACGGTGATAGCTGTCGTAGATTCGTAAAAGTGCTGAGCAAAGGATTGCCTTCAAGGAGTATTGATCTACGGGCCTCTGAAGGGGTGGAAGATTCGAGTTGGTGGAGGAGAGAGAGAATCGCAAGCTGCATGATCCAGCGCCAAGCTGCTTGATTTTAGCCCACGCACTGGACGATGATGCTTCGAATAGTCTTGGGTCGCATGGGAGAAGTAGATGGATGTCGTCCGTCAATACGATTGAGCTGGTTGAAAAGTATTCGGAGAACCAAGTATCGGCCAAAACAAGACAGATAATGATCCTGCCGTGTGATGCGTTCAGTCAGACACTACCCGTATAATTCAATTTTGACTACACCAGGGAGCTCACCGCTTCGCCGACTCGACTCGGCTCCAAGACATCCACTCGTCATGCTGTTCTGCAGTCGATTGAGACAAGGTGTGATCAAAGGAACCCCAGAGGTTCGCGCTAAATAATAGGTGTTGACGGGCCGCCTGGACATTAATCATGAGCCTCGATCATCAAGACAGGTAGATTAGCTTCTTACAGTAAGAGTACTCAAGTATAGCAACCGGGCCGACTCTGGACATGAGTCTGCCTATATGAGCCGTCAGCCATGGCAACTTGACGAATGGCTTTACACATCGTACCACGGTAAGCATTACTAGAGCAAGAGCCAAAGCAGCAGTTGCAAATACACGCAGTCGTATCTCTGCAGTGACGTCTTCAAAAATAGTAGTAACGACCTCTGAATGCACCTTTTCCAGAAGGCCCTATTAGGAGTGCCCATGTTAGCCCAAAGTGCGCCTCCAGAGTGCTGGACCACTAGGGAGGGTATAAAACTCACAGGTAAGATCTTAGATACGAGTCCTGTAGCTTCCTCTGTGAGGACAAACGACAAACCAAGCAAACACATGACGAGAAGCAAAATCGGAGGTGCTTCCTCCAGAAAAAAGGTCGGGATGTGTACCAGCGGTATTGCAGCGTGAAACTTGCGTTTGTATTGCTCCAAACCCAATGTCAATAACTCGGATATGACCTCACATTTCTGACATGGAATGCCGAGACGCCCAGTTGGTGTTGATAGGTCTGGTCCAGCCCTGCCCCATGATCCAATGCCCATGGCGTGTTTTTGAGCATCGCAACTGTTGCAAGGTCCCAGGAGAGTTTGTGTAAGAGGTTGGAGTATTTGAAATAAGCCCCTGGCGTTATGGGGAGTAGGAGACTGCCCAAGCCCAGTGCGATAGGTCGACCCGACACGAGCCGTCCGTGAAAGGATGTTCCCACTTGTGCATGAGGCCAAGTCATTCCACAAGGTGGGCATCAACGGGGGAACACGACGTGGCCTCGACGGCCAAGATTGTCGCATGTCGATACGCTTCCGTCCAGAAAGATCTGGTGCTGGGCGCCCAGCCAAGTACGGTTCAACAGTCATGTTGGAGATGTTGGATGTTGAGTCTTCAACCGGTGGCAGTCGGTTGGGACAACTGAACCACGTTTGTGGAATATCAGAGGGGAATGTGGTTTCTTCTAGTAGACGTCCTGTGTTGAGGTCTAGTGAGTTATCCAACCTCAATGTGTACGGGTCGGTGCGAATCGGGTCTGCTGAACCAGAAATATCACATAAAAAACCTTCCGGTAATCGAAGGGATCGTGTTAAGTCGTTAAAATCAACGAAATCAACAATCTCGTTGTTCAGCTGATCTCGCTCCTCTTGGGAGGGCTGCCATTGTGTGATTGGGTCACCCAAGATGTCGCTGTTCGCTTGCCGTGACTCTTGTGCATCCGCAGGATTATCGAGTACCGCATAATCTGCCTGATTAGTTGACACACTCTCGGTATTCGATCCAGCAGCATCTGCCACGATAGTCACTGGCATGGATTCCACGCCAGACGAGGTGAGAGTTGGGTTCCCTTCGTCTAAGACTAGACAGAGTTCAGCATCGCCTTCTGCAGGCGATGACTGGGGGGGAGAGTTTGAGGTCTGCTTCTCCGTAGAGATCCCAATCGATGGCTGAATATCGCGCGCCGAAGAGGGAGGCATTGTTTCCATGTCGGAACCGACATGGCTCACGGAGTGAGCTCGACTGTGGCGAAGCAGAACATCCCTAGGGGTAGATCAACATGAAGCCCGACGTACAAGCCAGAAATAGTAGGTCTTATAAAGGTATGTACCTGCGGGCGAAATGTTTCCCGCACACAGGGCACTTGAACGGTCGTTCACCAGTATCTAAAGATAATTAACGAAAACAGATTAGCGTCGACTACTAGAAAAGGGGGGTTCACTCTAGCCAGGGAGGGAGTCACCCACGTGCGCGTCGATGACGTTTAAGATGCTGAAGCTTGGAGAATGTACGGTCGCAGGATTGACATTTGTTTGCAACCATGGTTCGATCTGATGAGAGATTCGAGAGAGTAGTAAAAGTGAAAAAGAATAGAGTTGAACGCAACGCCGGGGCAGACAGGTCAGGGGGGTAGCGGGTGCGGGGGGGGCAGCTGACAAATTGCTACGTAGTGGGTGGAAATACGGAGCAATGGTAAACTATACCCCAGGACAACTACCGAAAACAGCTTGGATTGCTCCGTAAATGCCGGTTCATTGTGTGGGGAGCCAGGTCGCTGCGTCATTGGGTGCTTGAAGTCGACTGTACATCACAATGAGCCAGCAGGAGAAGCAGGCCGGAGCCACATGGGTAGGGATGTACAACCCCAAACAGCAAGTGGCCACTACAATCGAGCCACACACACCCTATCCGTACAGCCACCAACCATTGAAATGTCCCACATCAAAAGAACAGAGGTTGTTGCTGTCCTGTGATATCTTCAACATCCTAATTCCTCAAGATAAAACCCCTTCACTTCACGGACCGAGAGTTGCAGTTGGTCAGTCACAGAACAATACTTGTTGCTAAAGTATTATCCCTTACCAAAGATTTCCCACGTTGATCACTCCCTCCCTCCTCAAACATGCCGGAACACGCTACAAACAGCACACCAGCCAAGCCCGATTTTGATTGCCTTATTGTGGGCGCAGGATTTGGCGGCATATATCTACTTCACCAGCTTCGAAAGCTTGGTTATTCTTGTCGAATCTATGAAGCTGGGTCCGACCTGGGCGGAGTCTGGAATACTAGTCGTTACCCTGGAGCCCGCGTGGACACACCAATCCCTGTCTACGAATTTTCTTTCGAGGAAGTGTGGAAAGACTGGACCTGGACTGAGACATACCCTGGGGCACAGGAGATCAGAAACTATTTTCAGCACGTGGAGAATGTTCTTCACATAAAGGAACATGTCGATTTCAATAAAAGGGTTGTTGGGGCTCAGTACGACGTACCTAGCCACAGATGGAGAATCAGCACCGAAGATGGGACAACTGCAACGTCCAGATTTTTTCTGGTGTGCGCTGGGTTTGCTGCAAAAACCTTTATTCCCGACTTCAAGGGCCTGGACAAATTCAAGGGAGAAGTTCATCATTCCTCTTCTTGGCCTGAACAGGGCATTGATGTCAGGGGAAAGCGCGTTGGCATCATTGGCACCGGCTCTTCTGGCGTTCAGATTGTCCAGGAGTGGGGGAAGTTGGCCAAATCGACTGTTGTCTTTCAGAGGACCCCTAACCTGTCTCTGCCCATGAGACAGACCAAAGCCAGTGCCGAGGAACAGAACAAGAGAAAGCCTGGGTACCCTGACTTCTTTAAGAAGAGACAGCAAACTTACGGCGGCCAGCCGGTGGAACCCTGGAATAAGAATGTCTTTGACGATACTTCCCAAGACAGGGAAGCTTTCTTTGAGCGTCGTTGGCAAGAAGGTGGATTCGGCTTCTGGATTGCCAATTACCGGGACTTGTATACAGACCTGAAGGCCAACCGCGAGGCTTACGACTTTTGGGCCCGAAAGACTCGCGAAAGGATCCAAGACCCGGTCAAACGGGATATCGTCGCGCCAATGGAACCCCCACACCCCTTTGGAACCAAGCGGCCCTCTCTGGAGCAGGACTATTTTGATGTTCTGAACAGACCGAATGTCCAAGTGGTGGATGTGAAGAAGAATAAAATCGTGGAAGTCTTGCAAGATGGAATACAAACCGAAGATGGCTCTTTCTTCCCCGTTGACGCCATCGCGCTGGCCACTGGCTACGACGCAATAACCGGTAGCCTGACCAACATGGGCCTACGCAACGTTGATGGTGTCCCGTTAGCCGAGGAATGGAAGAAAGGAGCAACCTCGTATCTCGGCATGACGCGAAATGGATACCCAAACATGTTCTTCGTTTATTCGGTTCACGCGCCGACAGCCTTCTCCAACGGACCTTCGTGTGTTGAAACACAGGGCAACTGGATTGTCGATGCCATTCTCACGATTGACGGCAGTGGACTACGGTACATTGAGCCTACGCCCGAGGCTGAGAAAGAGTGGAAGGATAAAGTGAATGCTCTTTCTGATCGTACACTTCATCCCTTGACGGATTCATGGTACATGGGGGCAAATATCCCTGGGAAACCGCGTGAGCAGCTTAATTACCTTGGAGGTCTTGACTTTTACGAGAGCGAATGTAGGAGGGCTCTGGAGGATTGGCATGGCTTTAATACCGTGTAGGCTCTGGCTGGATACTTTTAAATTTTCATTTCTATGAGAAGTCTAGTCAATTGTGTAGGCGGCCTGTAGAAACGATGACAATATCACAACAGTTATCAGGGCGTTTCAAACTGGTGATCCATGTAGCCTAACCACGCATGGCAATTCGGACGATACAAAATTGTTAGAAGAGGGATGAGACGAGTCGAGTTGTTGAACCCTTTAGCTAGCGGTCTCACAATGCTGGTGAAGAGTTCCAGTAATTAGTCAAATATCAACAGGCCCCCGCTCGTTAAAAGTGTAATAAAAGTGTTCTTTGTTAGCCCTTGATTGGGTGACTGAGCCAGAAAATCGGGAAAAATGTGGTGTTTCCCAGAAAAACTGGACAAGATTCTGAATATAGATATTCGCATACCTATATAAACTGGCTATCGTAAATCAAACGGACCCTTAACCATCAAGGCTCAAATTAGGTAGGCAGGCCACTTCGGGCCATTGACCTCCTACCACCTCCCCAATGTCCTCTTCACCCAAGCAGTCCGTGTTTTATTCGAGAGTTGAGACAAAGCAGCAGTTGGCGCCATGACATCAAAGGCATGAGGGCCACCAGGCCAGACATGAAGTTCTGCCTGTACGCCAGACGCCCATAGTTTCGTGGCGTAAGCAACAGCTTCGTCCCTGAAAGCCTCTGTCGAGCTCACATCGATGTAAGCCGGAGGCAATCCTGAAATATCCGTCGCTCTCCCTGGAGAGGCCAAGTAGCTCACGCCTTCCTGTCCTGCATCGTCTCCGAGATAGCATTGCCAGGAGAAGGCGCTTGCCTGAGTGTTCCAGGTTCCACCCGTGGGATATTGCTGGCAGGATATGCTTGACATTCGATCATCCAACATTGGGACGCCTATCAGCTGCGCATGGAGCTTGGGGCCACCCTTGTCCCGAGCCATCAACACTGTCGCCGCTGCGAGCCCTCCGCCGGCAGATTGGCCCTCTACCATCAACCTCTCCACGTCAATACCTAATTCATCGGCGTGTTCAACCATCCAAAGCAGGCTCGTATAACAGTCTTGCAGAGGCCCCGGAAACGGGTGCTCAGGTGGTCGTCCGTATTCCACAAGAACGGCAACGGCGTCCAGTTCCTTGACCCATTCTACTACCAAGTCGGCCCCGGTGAAACGATTTCCGGCAGTCAGGCCTCCCGCATGTATATGAAGGATTCCAGGTCGACGACGGATGCCAGAAGCATCCTTTGGTTTCTTGGACACAAGAATTGAAAGAGCAATATCGCCGTGAGGGCCTTGGATCGTTTGCTCCGTCACGGAAATGGATGGATCAGAAAGAGTCCTCTCACGTTCTGGTTCAGTGACCAGTTCAAAGAATTGACGGTGCTCCGGTATATCTTCCCGCTTGTGTGCAAATGCGGTTTTGGGAGGAGAGGGTATAATAGATATCAGCTCGACGTCATATGGAGGCCTGGGAAGAGTGGAAGTTTCCATGGCTGAGATGAACTGCTCTTTTGAGATGAGATGAACTGGCCCGCCCAAGATCAAAATGTGTTTTGGGTAGGTATATATGTACTGTAGGGGGTGGGTGGGTGGCATTTGGTAGCATTTCATTAAAGTGGTGTTGCCACTTGTCTTGCTGACAGATCTCGCGGTGGAGAAAGGTGGCTCACTTCATGGGGACTATCAAAGGAGTCGACCATGTGGCTCATCTCAGAGTGGGTGCATTCCTTGTTTTCACAATGAAGATACATATTTACTGTCAGGGTCGAAAGGATCAAACAAGAAGAGTGACAAAGGCAGCTGCTTATAGCAGATAGCTAGCTTAGGGGAGATGATTGAGTCTGTTGATTCTTGCTCTTCTATCTCCAGGAGCCCTTAGGCTTTATATACCCCTCTTCGAGGCCTCCAATCCGCTTCCATCGGCTTCTAATTCCTTCTTCTTCTCGGCTTAATTATAGCTAACTAGCTGCGCGTGCTCTATATGGCTTCATTGATGCCAGGCAACTGGCCTACGGTCCGATTGTGCGGCCCGATTTACGGCCGCGGCCCTTTTTCCCCTCTTTTGGTCATGACATTTACATAGAAACGTTATGTTATATGGTACTTTAAATCTTGATATTGATGAAGAAAACTTGTTACTTTTTACTATGTCACGACGCTGGATAACTCGCCCGAGACAAAGTCGATGCGAACCAGCTAATTCGGTTGGGCCTTGCGCGTAGCTTTTATTGTATTAAGCTATGTGTTGCACAAGTCTAGCTGTCCAACAACTTCATAGCCACTCCCATCAATTTCTCAATGAGGCCAATTGACATAACTGTCTTTTCCTCCAAATTATAGACTGCAAGGAATCTAAAACCCTAGTCGCCCATAACACGCCTATTTCCCGGTGATTTTCTCATCCTCTCCCCGTATCGAAAGAATACATATGGGAATGGTAATAGAAGCACTGCCAGAAATGCGAGCAATGAGCTGGCCCATCCTATTCCCAAGCTCTCATTCATCTTGGGTACCGCAAGTGGTAAAACAGAAGCCATGACGGAGCGTACTACAGTATTGGCACCTAATGCCGATGCTGCATAAACTGTGTAGGCATCAACAAAGTATGCCTGAATACTCATCTGAAGCACGGATTAGTTCAACAAGACTGGACTCGTGCCATTACTTGGTCAGATTTAGTGCAAAACTGGTTTTACTTACAAAGACGAGAGAATTCCCAAACCCGAGCAATGAAGTTCCCATTATGGGCAAAATCCAGTGTGCCTTTGCCTGTGCTGCCCAACCGTACCAGAAGAATGATATTGGGACAAAGAGGCCTCCAATCATGCATGGTGGTAACCTGTACTCCGGCTGCATCTCTCCGCCCCATTTACATGATAGTCGTTTAACCAACTTGTCGCTTGTAGATGCAAACGTAAACTGTCCAAGCATAAACCCGACGCCTAGTCCAAGATAGCTTAATCCAACAACTCCACGCTCGAAACCATAAGTGTCCTGATACAGAGGGGTAATGGTTGTTACCAAGAGATAGAAGTAAGAATACAGCAGGCCCACGTAGATGGAAAGAAAGAGGACCGCTGGGGAGAAAACCAGCATTCTAACCAGACGAACGATGCCTCGATTGAAGTACTGCCTCGGGGTTAGGCCATTGTCGAATTTGGTTCGCAATTGTAAATTGCCCGTTTCTTGACGAAGCCTCTTTAATCGTCGCTTCAAGATGATGTTGGGATATGTCTCGCGCAAGAAGACGAGACACATGATTGTCAACACGCCTTGCTGATCATGTTGCAATTAGATTGCATGAAACAAATGAGGACAGGGGTGGATTTACCATTATTGACAAAAGCCAGAAGATCCATCTCCAATCTTCTTTTTTGGCCAAAAATCCTCCGGCTATAGGTCCTACAACGGGACCTGTGGAAAAGTCGGAATGAAGAAATGGGGTCGGGATAGATGAAGCACATACCTAGAAAAATCCCACATGTGAACAGGGTCAATGCCAGGCCTCTTCGCTCCTGTACGATCAAGTCGGCAATCACAGCTCCACCATTCGTGAATGGCACTGACCCAAACATGCCCTGAAGTAATCGAAACCCTATCAACATTGGCAAGCTGCTTGATAACGCACAAGAAATCGTAAAGGCGAGGAATCCAATGTTGCCCACATGCTGAATAACAAGGCGACCGTGAAGCTCTGAAAGAGGCGCGAAAGCTACAGGGCCAACTGCGAGTCCCAAGACAAAAATGGTGACGACAAATGAGGCGAGAACATCGTTTGATGAATTAAACTCTTTCATCACATCGGGTACTGCAGGAGCGAACATGGATGAGCTCAAGCCAGAAACAAAGCACACGCCGGTTACGAGGCCAATCATAGTACATCGACGCCCCAATGACCAGTTCAGCGGGTTGTCTGCATCAGAATCGCCGTTCCAGGAGACTATGTTGGTGTTGCTCGGGCTTTGCGTGTTTGGGGGTGTTTCGCAAGATCTGGCCATTGTGCCAGGTGAAGATTGACTGGTGATGGTTGGAGCTTTGTGGCATCAGGTCTCTGATCGTTAATGTCCGGATCCAGTAGTTCACCACCTGCTTCGGCATTACTAGGCCACGTTACATCCTCCGAAGGGTGTGTCGGAGGCTAAATATGGCTCATGTGTTATATGTGGCTCACATGTGGATCTACCGACGATCTGGTTCCGGGGCTCGATGTGGCTCTCATGTGGCTCTACTGATGATTGTTGACTTTGTTTAGATGTGGCTCCAGTGCTTGCCGCTAATCTTGTCAGGAAAGGCAATACACCACCGCATGCATTAAAGTTATACCGGCCTTGATTTGGAACATAAAGAGAAGAGTCAGGCGTCACAACTCACCATCACCCAGTTCTATCTCCAAACCAAACCAAGCCAAACCACAATTCACAATTTTCTACGTTTCAGACACTGACGCCCACTCTTCTTGTATTCAAAATGGTCCGAACAGGCAAATACGCCGACTTTTCTGCCGTTTCGCGACCCTTCAGGGCCCATGTCGACATCGAGGATGTTGAGGTTGAGGGAGATATTCCGACTGAACTTGATGGTACTTTCTACAGGGTTAGACCTACTGTCCCTCACCCTCTGTATAGCGCAAGCGCTGACTTTTACGGTGCAGGTCATGCAAGACCCCTACTATGAGAGAAACTACTATCTCAATGGGGCCAAGCAGATACCCTTCGATGGGGATGGTAGCGTGAGTGCCTTCCGGTTCAGGGACGGAAAGGCTTCTTTCCAACAGCGCTACGTCATGACGGAGCGTCTTGTCGCCGAGAGAAAGGCTGGCAGAGCTCTTTTCGGAATGAACAAGAGTCCATTCTCACATCATCCATGTGTCCGAGCCGTTATCGATGCCGCGGCCAACGTCAATGTACTATTCCATGCCAACAAGCTGCTGGCGGTTGGAGAGAATGGGCCAGCTTACGAACTGGACCCCAGTAGGTTATCTTGCTCACTGGGGGGGATCAAGTAACTTAATTTGGACAACAGACAGCCTTCGCACGATCGGCCATGACGCATTTCCTGGCGAGATAGACCCCAAGAAACCATTCACGGCACACCCACACGTGAGACTTCCGGGAGAAGTATAACATTCATAATTCTTGATCTGACCTTATGCTAGGTTGACCCCGAGACGGGTGATTTGGTAGCTTTTGGCTACGAGATGGAAGGATTGGACAGTCCAGAGGTACGACAGGGGGAACTCTTCCATGCTTAACTTGATCCACCACTTACCGAACATTAGATCTCAATCTACATCATTAACAAGGACGGTAAAGTAACCTACAGGCGAGACATAGAGTTCCGTCCAGTCGGTGGCATGTTTCATGATTGCGCAATTGTACGTGTTTTTGACCGTGGGATTTGGCATGTTTGATTGCTAACAGTTCAGACCCGCAACTACATTGTGATTACTCGGATGCCTTTTGTGGTTGACCTGACGGATGTCGAAAAGCCAGGAAATCACCAGTGGTAGGCTTTCGGAAAGATCCTGCCAGAGATTTGCGACTGGTTGAGCTGACAATCCCAAAGGTACTATGACGAGACTTGCCCCGCATACTTCGGCCTGATTCCACGGGACATAAACAAGCCCGTTCGCTGGTTCAAGTATAAGAACTCTATGCCTATCCATACGGGAGCTTCTTGGGAGGACGATGGCAAAGTGTATGAGTTACAACCACCCCATCACAAGAAGACGGCGGGCGTGCTGACAGCACAGGTATTTTGACACGACACTTGCCTCACACAACGGCTTGAGCTTCTTGCGTAAGGACTGCCCTTCCCAATTTCTGAGGTTTTGAAAGCTCACAAATGCCTTGTAGCATGCCGTCAGGGCCCCAATCCGGATCCGAAAGACATCACGGTTAATCACGTCAAGTTCTGTATTGACCCAAGTGCCGAGTCTGATCAGTTGGAAGACCCAGGTAAGTAAGACAGACCCGGATGAAGGAAATGATTCTAAATCGGCGTTTAGAGATTGTATTTCAAGGCCCGTGCGAGTTTCCCCGCGTGGACGAACGGTTCCTCATGAGCAAAAGTGAGTAGGCAGAAGCTAATCAGCGTGGAGTCAACGGGGTGACAATTTATTAGGCCACATTACCTGGCTGGCTTGTTTTGATCCACACAAAGGAACTGACCGCCCGGTCTTCCAAGGTCTGGACGCACTCGCCAAGGTCGACTCCGAAACAGGGGAGGTGGAATATTTCTCCCCAGGGCCTAACTGCTTGGTCCAAGAACCAGCATTCAGTCCTAGGTATCCTGGCGCTCCAGAGGGAGATGGGTTCCTAATCACCATGATTGACAACATGGCCAGTGGCCGAAACGAATTGGTTGGTTTTAATGAATAGAGTAACTAGTCTTTTGGCTAATGAAACATAGATTATTCAGGATACGCGCGATTTCCAAAAGGTCGTCGCGAAAGTTGTTTTACCATTTCGTAAGTGCTTAACCGCGAATTTGAGATTTGAAGCTGACAGCAAAATATCAGGACTTCGATCTGCGGTTCATGGTAACTGGGTCGACTCCTCTAGGATTGGAGATGCCGATCAGTACGCCGTGCAGGCGATCGATGATGATCTGTACCCCCACATCCCAACAGTAAAGGATAACAAGGTTATGGGAGGTAGCAAGTTATGAGTAACTTCGTTTGTGTTGGTTACGGTGTTGTACGGTATTGGGTTTTGATGGTGTCATACGTTTATCATCGTATTCTTTGCGATTGTGCTCGACGGAGAGGTCATAGATGCCAAATTGCCAATGTAAATAAAACCTTTGATCTCCTGAAGAAAAGGCGCTTTATTTGACGTTTCATAGTATGAATGCCATGACTATTGATGATATGCCGGATAAGGCATGTGAGCAAGTGGGCTTGGTCTCCTCGGTTTGAATCGCACCCCCGACTTGATATAGTTTAATGCTAATTACCTAGGTATACAAAGGGAGGAGAAGGAGTTGAGTAACCCATTTAAAGCTACTATTTTTAAATTGTGAATGAATCTCTTAGGTCTTCAGGTATTTCTAGAGAGCGAGAAATCGAGAATGCATTACGAGCCGCTACATCACGTATGTTATATAGATAAGATCGAACTTATTAAGCGAACAATAATTAAGTAGAAATTCCTTAACTTACATATATTAATACACGATTGATTCCCACACAAGGCACCTGTTAAAAAAATACGTCCAATGTCAATGATTATCATTATAAAGCAATAGCTTGAACCCGTAATCGCTTCTGCCGCACGTGTATTGATATTACCTGCTATGATTCAAAACCAAATGATCCGTAAACTTGACCGCACGCCTATACCGTTTCTCACACCAAGGACAAAAATAAAAGCCGTTCCCATCTAGGAATTTCGACATCTTTGGAAAGTTATCCCGGGTCCCTGCCAGTTTCTTGAGCCGGTCGAGAAAGGGTGGGGGAACTTCGTTGGGTGGCACGCCGAAGCGCGGGTTTGTGGTTTCCAACTGTAAAGCTTTGCCTATGTACACGGGTTGCCAGTTTACTGGTGTTGAGGGGTGGGATATGGGATGAGGTGGGGCAGGGTTTCCAGTTGATGGTGGTGCTTTGTATTGTTTTGGCTTTGGTGCTTGTGGGATAGGAACGGGGGGGAGCAGGAGCTCTATTCTCGGCGGGTGGTGGCGGAGGTGGAGGTGAAGGCACAGGAGTTGCACTAGGTTGAAGTGGTCGTGGAGCAAGTGGTCGAGTCTCCGTTGAGATAAGAGGTCTAGCGGACTGTATAAGAGATATTTTGAGCTGAGAAGGGCTGGTAGGTGAACTTGATTGAGCCTGTGAGTCCCGAGATGGAGGTAATCGGTGATGGTGGAAACCCGATGTTGCAGGGCCTTGAGGGTTGGGAAACTCAAGGGGCCTCGGGCGAGGTTGGCGTTTTAGAATTGGAGGCAACTCAGACTGAGGCGCCTCTGATCCTGGAATTGCTCCGGGGAAGCCCATACAAGTTGACCTCTTCATCAAGTTGCGGAGGTCGAGTGTTGCGTGGTTTGGTAAGGTGTTTTGTATATGATTGACGTGGATAGGAGCGGGTAGTTGGTCTCGAGGGTGTCCTTGTTGGTTTCTTGGAGGTAGTATCGGGCTGATATCCTGCGTCGTATAACTAGTAAGAGGCATGTTTGGTGCTATTGTGGGTTGTAAATGTGTGCTTGGTCTCGGGGCAATGGACGTGTTGGGCCTGTTATCCTGTTTCTCAGTGACGACAAATTCTGTGGGGTCCACTTCCATTCTATTGTTTGCTGTTGGTAGTCGACTCGACTTGGCTGGTTGATCTTGGCCATCCATTTCGTCTTCGGAGCTAGATATTGAAATTATTGTAATGTCATCCCTGATGCGGTTGGTGACGGTGGAATTGGTGACGGGGTTCATTGTGATGCTCTTAGCCTGAGCCTTTGAAGAGGTGCCAGGACGACTTTCTTCCGGGCTCGGTAGCATGGGAGCCGTAAATACAGCTTCCGGTTCGTCTTTTGCGGGTGAGGGCGCCTCCTCTTCCACGGGAGCGATTTCGGGAACATTAGTCGCGGGCTGCTCTGGTTCTGAGCGAGCAGGTGTCAAGTTGGCGTTAGGTGAACTCTCCTTGTCTGAGATCTGTCCCTCAGAGTCGCCTTCTTCTGTGATGCCGTTATTAGTAACTCCACAACAAATTCAACTGATTAGAATCTCACCTGAAGAAGCCCACGAGTTTTCATCCTCAAAATCCGCCTCTTGCTGTAACCGCTTCCGCAAGTACTTTTTCGCAACCTTCAAATTCGGCACAAGTCGTGAAGAAGTATGAAAAACTCTCAACTCCTGCAGATCACTCGCCTTGACCCAACCGGCAGAGGCATTCTCAGGAAACTCGCGTCTATCGAAAAACAAGACCGGAAACTGTCGGTCCATAGCATGAGTTCCATCATGTTCGTATCCTTCCCGCCATTTGAGATTTTGCGCATCGGGTTCGCATCTAAGGCAGGTTGGTGTGCTCTTCGTCAAGCCAAGTTCTTCTAGGGTGCTTGGAATTCCGAATGCTTCGAGACCTATGTGAGGGAGGACCAGGGCGGGTAGCCAGTCTTTTGTCGTTTCCCAGTAGGCCAGGTAAATACGGCCAGGAATTGGTCTAGTGATTCCACTGAGTCTTCGTTGCTTCGGATGCCGTTTGGAGACTTCCTTCTCTTTGACCTCGGACCCGTTGAATTCGTTGGATTCATGTTGTCGTTTCTTCGGACTCGATTTCTCATCCAATTTGCATTCCAAAGGTTCTCTGTTGGATTCGGGGGGTTTCTTGCTGGCCTGGTTAACCGCGAGAGCAACGGAATTGTTCTTCTCAGCCAACTCAGCATCGCAATCCACAACCTCAACACCAAAATGCTTGACCACTTCCAGACTTGTCGGATACCACGGCAACCCATGCTTGCTACCTTTGAGATGCGCCGCAGCACCTCTTAACGCAGGATGTTGAAAAGCCTGCTCATGTTCATCGCAGTGCAAGATATACCATAACCCGTCAGAAGATGGAACCTGCACGATGAAATGTTTAACCGCGGCATTTCCATCTTGAAATACCTCATCGAAAGTGACGCGTCTCTTTGCATGTGATAACTGCCTCCTCGGACGAAGATTACGCTGTGGCTCATCAGAACAGCAACCGAATCATACAGCGACAAAAAACTTACTCCTACAGGAGCACAGACAATCGTGTCCTCAACGTGAGAATCGGAAGCGTCGGATGGTGGTGATGGACTTCTTGGCGGAACTGGTGTTATCTCGCTTTTCTGTTGGGGGGGAATCAAATCCTGGGTGAGACCCGGGGAAATGGGAGAAATTGGGACTGTTGGTCGGCGGCCAGGGCGTTGGTCCAGGAGCGTCATTTTCTCGACCACATGGTCTGAGCAGGCATCAAGCGCCATTGTCGAAAGTGTGCAGTGTGAAAAAGGTGTGGATTACATGTCCCCTCAGGATGGGGGAGAAGCAATATCTTTATCACACCCAAGCCGGGGAATCCGAACTAAAAAAAAAAAATTATTCCAAAAAAGATTTTATCCATATTAGGCTTGTCATGTTCATCATAGGTTCGTAATTAACTCATCACCCTTGCTTAAACGAGGGTTGGGGACTTTGGCTGCTTCGCCATCATCACACACAACCAACAACATGTTGGACACGGTCAGGGGGTTGTCATTGGGCGAGCTGCCCCTTTGCGGGGCAGATCATCGCGCTGCAGGTAACCAATGTCATGTGTGTGATGGGTCCAATGACTGGGGATGGCTTCAGGGGACCCCTGGTCTGACAGGGTCGTTGAGCGAACTTTGGCCGTCAATTCGGCGAATTGGTTGTGATATGTATGAAGGGCGGTGGAAGAGAGGACGTGGTAATAGAGTAGCAAAGAAAATAAAAAAGAATTAAAGAAAATCGAGGTCATATCACTGCTTTGGAGCCCTCAACACTGCTCACAGACCGTAATCACCCCATCTTACGGCAGTTCTGTTGGCCGTTGGTCATCTTGTTGGTGGCTGTTGGTGGCAACACACACCGACAGGGATCCCACTACGCGATGATTATCTGTGCGTGTGGGACGGTTGCTCACTCATGATTCAGTTCAGTGACAAGGTTCGGTCTAGACTCGTATCGGCTGGCCCGTGACAAGGCGGGGGGGGAAGGGAGAAGAATGCCTGCTCGAACTGGTATCAGGTTGAGGTTATACTTTGAGACCAATACCAAAGGAGAGAACAAGGGTCTTTGATCACATTTTATGGACTGATGCATGGCACTCTTTTCGGTATATCATAAACGTTAGTTGTGACGATTGAGTGACGCCAAGAGAGGATAACAGCCACAATACCTACTAATGCATGCACCTGTCAATGGAATTGCTTTAGAAACGAAGCATGTTTACTCTCAGTTGTAGGGTTGTCGGCGTTGAAACCAAAAGCCAAGAAATCACAATTTGAAGCCAAAAATGACGGGGTCCCATCGGAGAATATTACTCTATTAGTTGATAATCCGTCCCCCTACCCACACACACCCTGATTCGATCTCACAGTCTACCCTAAGACGAAAAAGGATCATCGGCGAAGCTACTTTTGTTAGAATGCATGCATACTTTACTGGGCGGAGATAATGCGAGAGCTTACAAGGTGTTTCCGAGACCGTCGTCACACACACTCCTACCCTGTACTTCGGTGCATCCTGCTCCTTCGAGTTGGAAACGGCCGCCTGGACCGCGGTTGTTGCCTTGGGGGGCTGGGGCTGCGATTGCCAGGGAGGAGAAGATGAGGCAGAGGATGGCGGTGCACTTCATTTTGGCGGTTGTGGTTGAAGGTGGGTGGGTGTTGAAGGTAGATGTTATTAAAGGTGTGGCTAAAAGAGGGACGTGAGAGTAATAAAACAGGACCGGCCTGGGAGAATGTTTTTTAAAGATGATGAGATTAGTGATCTACACTGAACTGAAGATTTCAAACTCTGAGCGTAATCTTTTGGGTTTATATACTACTGTCTCAGGTTTTGTTATGACAGCTGCAAAAATCCGAGGGCGTATTCTTGGCGGCCTGAAACGTTGATGGGACAACCCCTTCGTTTCATCAAAGCGGCTGAAAACAAGCGAGAACGTCGTATGTATGAGTAAGCGCGTCGTATAGTAACATTTCATATATGTTTATTTGGTCTATAAGTACAATAATAATAGAACTAAAACACAAGTCTCTGTATCGCACCCTGACGCCGTTCCATTCGTCTCTTGCGTTCGTTTCAATCATGTTCTCAAACTAAAGGACCATCAAAATCCATCAATGAAATCAGTCGGTTACTTTGTTTCGGTGTCCTTGAGACTGACGTCCTCAAACTCGAGGTTGGTTGTGGAGGCTCTTGGTGGGAGTGGCGGTGGGATCCTTGTCGGGGTTGCGCTCCTCGGTTGGGCCTTTTCATCATTGGCTGACGAGAAATTGTATTCCCCTTCATGATGAATAATGCCAGTCTCTTGAGGACTCCATGGATTTCCGTTGGTGTGGTGATATGGACTGTCGGCATAGTCCATTTCTGCAACATCTTCGTAGATACTTCGCTCATCATCTTGTGCTCCGTACTTGAGACTGTCGGGTGTGCTCGCGATTGAAGTGACAATGACAGGATCTGTCTGTGTCCCGACCTCGGATGTTGTGTAGCTTATTTCAGTGCTTAATCTTGACTTGGGTGATGATGTGAAGCTGTCGCGGTTGCTCCTTACAGCTGTTTCCATGCTCCGTCGGTAGAATTTGTTGTAGACAGGACTTGTCGGGCTGGGATTATACTCGAATTGTTGACTTGATGGTCTTGAATGCGTTGCAGCCTCGCGGATCTCGAGACCTTCCTTCTCCAGAGCAAGAACGCCGTAAGGATCTGGATCCTCGGGGTCCGGAATACCAAAGATCTTGCCCTCGCCCGGTGCATCGACGTCGACATCGCCTGGCGCAGGTTGTCCCTCTAGCTCCTCCATGAGCTCTTCATCAACATCTGTCCGACCTTCAGCAGCCTTCAAAGTCTCCATCAGCATCTTAATCTCCGGTGGAGGATGACGCGCCTTTCCAGCCAAGATATCAGCAACACGTATCTCCTCACCATAAAAGCGCGCATTCTCATCCGTCCGTTCAATAATGATTGTACCATCAACTTGAACACCAGCATAAAACCCTCTCGACTTGAGATAAGTGAAAACAGGTCTATTGGCCTGCTTCCACTTGCCATCATTCTCCAAAACGCCACCGGCTCCGACGGGTCCGGCGACAGCGCTGATCTCGCCACCAAGCGTAGCCCGAATCTTTGTAAACGCCTCAAGAGCCTTGCGATTGTTGATAACCACAACACAATCGTAAATATCGACGCCGACTAGGAATCCAAGTCCGGCTGTGTGGAGCATGATGCCCGAGGGAGGTGACCAGGTTCCGTCTTCTTTGCGGGCTACTAGGACACCGGATCCGCCGGCTCCGGAAATCCAGAGGCCGGTGCGCATTGTTGTAAAGATTGCAAGGCCGACGGCATTTTCTATGACTTTTTGAGGAATCTTTTTCAAGACTCGTTGTTTTTGCTTGGGACCTGCTTGATCTGCTGGTTTCTCTTCTTCAGTGTAGAAGCCATCCTCTGTCGTCATTGTCAGCTCAGCTCTGACCCTCGATTAAATGAGGGATACTCACTGCAGAATGATCTCAAGATTCTGGCCGCCTTGTCGCTCTCCTTATCCAAAGTCGTAGGCCAAAAAGCCTCACTCCCAATCCGATTCGACAGTCTATTCACGGGCGCACCAAGTTTATCAGCCCATCCCCATACCTTGTCGAAACCCTTCTTGCTCTGCGTCTTGGTCTTGTCCCAAGACGGCAACTTTGACGTGACCTTTTGCATGGTGTGAATTAATGCGTATATGAATCTGGAAAAGATTTGGTGGTGATGGGGATTGCGTGGCCATGCCCGTTTTTATATGGGTTACGAAGCTTCCGCCCGTTCCGAAAGGTTGACGCTACATTCCTCAGCTGGCCTATGATATGACGTCTCGCAGTCGCTGGCTGCAGAGAAACTTGGAAGTCCAAGGTAAGATGCACATGATCTTCAACGGCTTTGATAGGTTGGTTTGGGTGCTCGCTTTGACAAATGCGCCCACGACAATTGTACGGAACCATCTGTGGCGGATAGTCCGGATCTAATTCTGCATCTACTTCTGGGTTCTTTGAGGAGACCAATGACGCAACCGGCCAAGTTATTACTAATTGATAGTCAATTATTCAACTACAAGTCATCTAGCCACCGCCGAACAGCCGCTTCCTTCGGCCGGAGGAGCAAGAATGGGAGTTTAAGAAAGAGACCTAGCCTCAACCCGATCCAGCACTAGTTTTCCTAGTGATGGCTTAAAAATATGCTTGCTTGTCAGTCTTCTGGCTCATCAAGGGCCGGGTCTCAACTATATCAAAAACATAATATCATAGCATTATATCCCAATGCCAACATAGTGATGCTTGCTTGTCAGTAGTGGCTCGGGTGCCCCGGCCCGAACTCAACCAATATCCAAGACTCAAGGTCACAAAGTGAACTGTGAACGACCCGAACCCCCCGAAAGCTTCTGAGAGAAGCAAAAACCTGCTTTCGATTAGTTATTCCGTCAGTTGAGCTCAACTGTCATGTTCCAGTCTGTACCAGGCCTTTCGCTACATAGGTATTGGAATTTGCTGATTTTCCGTCAGACCGAACCTTGACTCGGACATGTTGCCTCTCAACTCCCGAGATATGTCATGACACAGTGAACAATGCTAGATACAGGCTTTCGTATCCACCATTTCGCCATAATGATGTTAGTAAAAAGACCAGAATCGATATACTCATGCTGAAACTGGTGTATCACAGGCAATGACAGGTACACTATTCTGCTTGAACAATTCTCTGCTTAGGTCGCCAAAGAGCCTTTTAATCCCCACGGCGATGACCTCTACGAATGCATCTACGAAGACTCTCCTCTACTCACTCCCTAAGTTTGGTCTCGCATCTTGTGGGGCCTCTTTCTGCCTGGGCTTGGAAGGAAAAGGTTTACCGGAGGTATAGGACATCTCCTGGACGCGATAGGCCTTGACTTCGGTTCGGGTTGAAGAAAATAGAACGAACCCGTAATGCGACCGCGAGTGAAGTTTGGCTCGTCAAACCGGAAAATAATCCGGTGACAAGATTAAGAAACACTTCAGCCTGAGTGCATATCAGGCCTATCTGCAGGTTCTTCTCGATCAAGAAGGTATGGGTAAATCGTCATTTAACTAGAAACACACTATGATCGGAATCTTCTCCGACTCAAGTATCTATAATGCCGGAAATAGTGAACCAGGGGACGGGCCAGTGGGTAAAGGCGCCCTCCGGTGTGCTTGCTCCCCTTAAACTGGCCTGCCCGCGGCTCCCGCGGCGTCGGAAAGGCACAGTATTCGTCACCACCTTCCGGAGATAGCAAGGCTCGGCATTGAGATACGGGATCGCAATAGGTGCAATTGAGCTGCTCACATATTAATTGTCTAAGGTCGGCTCGGTTATATGTGTCGGGAGCATATATCTACTGTATATCCCACCAGTTGGCAAACGCGTTCATCCCTTTGTTATGCTACTCCCCCAGTTAAGGTTTGATTGTGAGGCAATTATTATCTGATATATCATAATCTATTATCCTAATGACTTAGATCGTCGGGGAACGTTGGTGCTAGGCGGAGAACCCTTGGTATGAGTGGACATTAGTGACTCGGTCCTTTTGTTGATGCCGGATACAGTGCCGGTGTGATGCATAGGTGTGCTAGCTCCCTCTCGACGATCACTTATAAGTAGGATGCCAAGGGCGCGCTTGAATATATCACTCACAAGATTGATTATCCATTCTTCCATGGTCACTGCCATCATGTCTTGGATCTTGTGGTTGGGCACTCTGACTGTTGCCGTCCAGGCGGCATCTCTCGACTTCATCTGCTCCAAGAGCTACGCACAAGCCGCATTGCCAACCGAAAATCTTCCCCCAGGCATCAAGATCGATTCGTCCTCCCTCTCTGCGGAACTGTTCACCAACCAGACCCTGTCTTCCGACTGGTTCCCAACAAGCACAGTCGACTACTGCAACATCACCTTTGCCTACACCCACGACGGGATCGCCAATGACAAAGTCCATGTTACTTACTGGGTCCCGGCGCCGAACGAGTTCAAAAATCGGTATCTGTCAACAGGTGGAGGTGGCTTTGCTATCAACCGAGGAACCAGATATGCCCCTTCTGGAATCATCGCCGGGGCCGTCTCCGGACAAACTGATGGTGGTTTCGGCTCTTTTGCGACCAACTTTAACCAGGTTTTCCTCCTTGCAAACGGTACTGTTAATTGGCAGGCGGTGCACATGCATGGCTATCAAGCCCATCACGAGCTCGCCTTGATTGGAAAGGAATTCGCCCGAAATCTTTACAATGTCCCAGAGGATGAAAAGATCTACTCATACTACCAAGGTTGCTCAGAGGGCGGCCGTGAAGGCTGGAGTCAGGTCCAACGATATGCTGATCAGTTTGATGGCGTGGTAGTGGGTGCCCCTGCTTTCCACTATAGCCAACAGCAAGTCAATCTTCTGTTTGCCAACGTCATCGAGCAGACCATCAACTACTTCCCTCCAACCTGCGAGCTCGACAAGATTATGAACCTCACGATCGGGGCCTGCGATGCCTTGGATGGAAAGACAGACGGCGTCGTCTCACGAACCGATCTCTGCAAGTTGCATTTTGACATTGACGACGTGATTGGGGAGTCTTATTCGTGCGACGCTGTTGCATCCAACGGAGGACTTCGAAACCACCAGGTGACGAGCGCAGCCACACCGGCACAGAGTGGAAAGGTCACGGCTCAAGCTGCAAAGCTAGTCAAGACATATCTAGACGGACCACATGACTCGGACGGCCGTCGCATCTATCTTACTTCTCAATTCGGCTCCGACTTTACCAACGCGTATCCACAGTACAACAATGACACTGAGAGTTGGGAGATGGCCCTTGTCTCGCTGGGGTCCGAGTGGGTGGCTCGTTTTCTGAACCTCCAAGACACTACCATGCTGAGCAACTTTGACAATGTCACGTATGATGACTTGAGGGACTGGATCACACTCGGACTGCAGAAGTATTATGACACTCTGCAGACAAACTGGCCTGATCTTACACCGTTTCAGTCAGCAGGAGGCAAGATCCTCCACTTGCACGGCGAGAGCGATCCTGGAATTCCTGCGGGATCATCAGTCTACTACTACGAGGCAGTCAGAAAGCTCATGTACCCATCACTCGGATACAACGAGAGCGTCTCAAAGCTCGATGACTTTTACCGCTTGTTTCTGATCCCCGGTGGAGCTCATTGCAGCCCGAATCCGAACCAACCAGGAGGCGGATGGCCACAGGACACTCTGCAGACGGTGATCGACTGGGTTGAGAATGGAGAAGCACCACAGAAGTTGAACAACACGGGTGGGATTGAAGAGGTTTGTCGATGGCCTTTGCGGCCATTGTGGTCTAAGAATGGTACGGCTTTTGAGTGTACCTACGATCAGAAGTCGTTGGATACTTGGATGTATGAGTTTGACGCCTTCAAGGTACCTATCTTTTAGTTGCTGTAGGCGTTCTTAATAACACTTTAACTCTTTACTTGGAAACTCATGTGAGGACCCATAGCGTATTAACACATGCAAGTTGATAAATCGCCATTCTCTTAAAACTTGTTGATCAGGCTACATAACCTCCGTGATGCAACGGCTTGCGCCAAGCTCAGGAAACGAAAAATGCTTACGCGCGTAAGTGTACCAAAAGAAAACAACCAAAAGACCGACGATAGCGAGAACCACAGAGATATAGTTCATCGTGCCGGCCTCGACTGGAAGGGCATACGGAAAGCAGTAAAACACCAAGGCGATAGGAGCCCAGCAAAGAAAGATGATGTTGGCAAGTAACCCGAGCCGAGGATACCAGAACGGACCATGTTGAAGGTTCGATCTCCCGCGGATCAGGAGGAGGACGATTGGTACGGCGTAACTAGCATACTGGAGTAGAATTCCAGCGGAAACTAGCGAGTTGAAGGCCGTTTGGGATGCAAGGTAGATGATGCCCAATAGACTTGTGAATCCAGCTGACCAGATCAAAGCATAGATTGGCGTGTGGAAAGGAGCACCCATGACCTTGCCGATGTGTTTCG
Organism: Fusarium ambrosium; assembly: GCA_003947045.1. Classification (NCBI taxonomy): domain Eukaryota; kingdom Fungi; phylum Ascomycota; class Sordariomycetes; order Hypocreales; family Nectriaceae; genus Fusarium; species Fusarium ambrosium. Next base: position 101,181 of record NIZV01000147.1, read on the forward strand.
AAAATGGGAAACCCTTGTTGAGACCAATCGTCCATGCGAGGCGAGACTGCCAGACGTGAATCCCCCACAAAATATGCTTTTCTTCTGGCTCTGAGAGGGGGCGAGGGAGACGGTGTCGGTTCCTA
>NIZV01000148.1:0-101221 GCA_003947045.1 Fusarium ambrosium
TTTTAATAAAATAAAGGTTTATTATATTTTAATAATATAATAATAATTTTATAATAAAGGCTAAATCTCTATAAAATTTATTAAATTTATTAATTCTTTAATAAAAAAGCTTTATTAAGTTATTAAGTATTATTATCTTAGTAAAGGTATATTTTTTATATTTAAATAATAAGTTTTATAAAAAAAAGATTTAAATTTACTTAAAGTAATTAAATTTTATTTTATTAATTTTTATTTTTATTAAAATAATTATAATTACTTAATATAATATTTATTTAAATAAATTAAATTATAATAGGCTTAGAGTTAATATAATAATTATTAGATTTATTTTATTTAGTATTAAAAATAAAAGTATTAAAAAGGTTTATTTATTTTTTAGATAAAAGAGTTAAGGCTTTTTTTTAGTATTTTACTTAATTTTAATAATAAGATAATTAAATAAAGTATAAATTAAATTAAAAGAAATATTAATTACTATTAATTATTATAGCTCTCTAGGCTCTAGCTAGAGGTCTAAGTATTATTAAAAGTAAAAGGTATATAATTAGCTTTAATAGCTATAAGGTTAAAAGAAATATAAGTTATAATATAAAGAAAGTATAAAAAGTAATTTAATCTAAATTAATTCTTTTTACTTAATAGCTATTAGATTTTATTATTATAAAGCTAGATCTATTACGTAGGGAACCCCTCTGATTAGGGTATATAATAATTATTTTATTTAATATATAATAAGCTAATAAAATAGACTTAATTATCTTAATAATTAATAAAAAGTCTTTTAGATATTAATAAATAACCTATTTAATAATAAAGACCTTAGCGCTAAAGAGTTAATTCTTAATAAGATCTACCTAAGAGGAATATATAGATTAGTATAAGGAGATATTTAATTTAGTAAAAAATATATAGAATTTAATATAAGGATAGATAATAAGTTAGACTAGAGTTAATAGCAGAGTCCTACTAATATAATAAAGCAATTAGACTAGAGTTAGTAGCGGAGATTATAAATAGAGTTAAGTATATAGGAAAGGTAGCTTGTAGAAAAAGAATATATTATAGTTTATAATGAATCCAAATATAGGGCTGGGTCATAATATAAAGGTATCCAAACTTCAATGCGCCCTCTTAGAGATCCATGAAGTGAGAGAGGGTGCATTTCCTACAATAGCTGCCTTCAAAGGTCAGCGTGAGGCAATGAAGTGGGAGTTGCCCGTAACATTGCAAGAAAACCAGCCGTACCATGCACAACTCCGGCTTTCCCTTCCACGGCTCCTCAGGAAATGCTCCCCTAACTGTGATACCCAAGGGATTATCATCAAGCATACACTGAAGGTCACTGTCACTTTTCGACACTCTCATGGCTTGACTTCAGAGGCAAGTCGATTGGCTAGGATAGGCACAGCAGGCTGACGTTGACAATAGCACTGCGCTTCACTGCCCATAATACTTTTCATCTCATCTGAGAGGCCAGTTGATGGATGGGGGAGATTCATTGAACCAAGTCATAGCAATGGGAATGACGGCCAATCTATGCTGTCGCCAGGTCTCTGCTCCTCCACAGTACGCTGCGATGGAGGTTGAAACATCTTTCGAGCTCGACAGAAATCATCCACCACCGTACTCGCCATGAAGAGTCTCCTAAAAGGACATCACGTGGATAAAATATTTACGGGAAAGGATCACACAGCCTAGCATTCACGGACCTGATTTTAAATGGGGTATGAGAGGAATATTCTTAATATGAGAGAACTTTAGGAGATGGTACAATTCAGTTTTACGATACACACATCAAATCTAGGCATAAAGGCAACCTTTGCTCGCTTAAAGTTACAACTTACATCGCAACTGGCCTCGAATCTCAGACAACACAGGCTCAGCAGCGCCGACGGCATCAACCGCCATTCCATAGCCAGCTTGAAATCCAGTACCGCCTGCTCCATAGTTGTGAATAACAGTACGCTTCTGGCCCGTAATTGACAGATCCTCCCGTTCCACTCGAGCACCACCCTCACGAGAAGGTCGTAGACCAGAAAATGCAGCGATGACCTCGATATCACTTTCTCGAACCTCGACACTAAGCTCCTTTGTACGATTCAGGATATCCTCAGTCTCGTATGAGTAAGTGGCGCCGTCCCTAAAAGCTAGTCAGCCTGTGATCACGTCCAACATGCTAAGTAACATACCCATTTCCCTTCTGCATATATCCACCAAGAATCACATGTCCTTTAGAATAGGGCCGAGGAATGACATAAGTCTCGTAGTCCTTTCCGTGTCTCATGATATTTGTCTGAACTTCAGGAGCAAGCGTCAAAAGAACCTGACCCCGCGTTGGGTAGCACTTGGTGTCCTCAACTCCAGGAAGTGACTTGGCAGAGTTTCCAATGCAGTTGAAAACAATCTGAGTAGAGTGACTGGAGAAGGCTGCTTGGAGGTTAGGAAGTTTCTGTCGAATGAATCGGACGCCGTAGTCCCGATTGAGCCTTTGGTAGAGGTAGAGGAGATGCTTGGGAGCATTGACTGTTAGTGTTGTGAAGGATGCACCGAACTTGACTCCCTCAGGCAGCTTCTCAGCGGGCAAGGGTTGAAACTGCAATTTTTCAGTAAAGATAGGCTAGTAGATTCCATGCACACTTACGTCTTCGAGGTACTCAGACATGGTCTTGATCTTATCATGAGGAACGTTGTCATCCCACAACTCGGTAGATGGTGTTCGTCGAACATATGTTTCTTCAGGCCTTTCAGAAGCCAGCTTGCTCAAGTGAAAGTACCCGAGTTTGTCCCATCTCAAGGCATTGGCATCTGTGCCTGAGATGGCCGAAAAGTTGCAGCCAGCCCTAGAGTCAGGTTAGATTGCGGCTCACTCCAACGCATAGTGGGTGCTGCTCACCATGGAGAGGTATAGCTCAGAGCCGTATCACCAGGCAGATGCTCAGCAATGACAGTGATAGACTGGCCATAGCCTCTTTCCGCAAGGACCAGGGCGACATCAAGGCCAATGATGCCCGCGCTACATTCGGTCAGCCAATCATGAATTTTTCATTCCGACCGCGCAACTCACCCAACAATGACAATGCTATCTTGTGAAGACATGATGAAGCAGAATGAAGTGTTTCGATAGTGAGGATTAGAGCTGTCTACCCACTGAAGTCACTGACACAGGCCTTTTGTCACGGCGAACGCCTGCATTTGAAGCCCACAACGCTCCCTTAGTAGTACCCCATTCTCGACGATATCTCCATTCTCAATGTTTCCAGACTCCTTCACTCGCATGATCACGTCGGCGATTGCCACTGGTCCTATTTCCGAAAGGGGAAGTCAGTAATCGGAGAAGCCCGACCCACATCCATCACCCACCTAACACTTACTCGATTCTCTTAACTTAGATACCATCCTATTCGGATCAAGAGTTATTTCCCATTACAGTTAATCTGTTTCTAGAAAACGAAGAGAACTTGGCGTAGTTACAGTATGTATCCGGATAGATCACAAAGGGAGTTTCTCGACCAACCGAGATGTGGCTTAGGGTAGGTATTGCCGAATCAGTTCGTCCTCCCATTGCTCCGATTTGGCGAACGTGGCTCTGTAGAACCGAGTACCGAGAACTACATGAAGTTCGAAGGGAAAGGGTTGCTCCTGGTTGGACTCTAAACGCTAGTTTGCGCGAGCGAGGGCTGGTCCGGCTCGAGGATAATGCCTAAGTAACTACAGACGTGCAAAAGCCATTACACTCAGGTATTTATCACACTCGTGGAAACTTTACAATTGGCCAAAGATACGTGGAACATGAATTTACTCTATTTTTAATACACTGATAACAATCCCCTAGTAGTTGATCTTGAAGCTATACTCATCCTCCCAGTGCATAGCCCAGTATCGGTCCCAGATAGCCTTAGTGATAGGCCCAACCTTTCCATCCTTAACTGGTTTGTCATCAAGAGTAGTAATAGGCATGATACCTCCCGCAGTTGTGCACATCAAGATCTCGTCAGCCTGATAGGTCGCCTCGATGGGAACATGCTCAACCCGGATCTCGTAACCACACGATCGAGCAGCGTCAATCACGCTCTTTCGGGTAATACCCTGAAGAACTCCGCGGTCGGGGGTGTATAGAATGCCGTCCTTGATGAGGACAATGTTGAAGCCTGAGCCCTCAGTAAGGTTGGCGTCGCCATCTGTGAGGAAGGGGTAGGTAGCTCCTCGGTCGTTGGCCTCGAATAGGCCACGGACCAAGTCACCCCACTGAAGGTTCTTGATCGTAGGGTCGATAGAACCAGGAGGGACGCGACGGACAGTTCGGGCAACAATGGCACGACCACCAGTGTATTGAACCTCGGGGTCCATAACCCAGACATATGGTTGGATGAACATGTAAAGGTTGTTGTTCAAAAGCTCCTCAGGCTTGGCTCCTCGAACGCCAGTGAGACCTCGGGTGACAATAAGCTCAACAAAGGCATCGCGGATACCACTCTTGGCAACCATGTCGACCAAGATCTTGACAACCTCCTCCCGGGGAAGGGGCATCCTGAGACGCATCTTCTTGCAGCTGGCCTCAAGACGGTTGAGATGATCCTCAAGACGGAAGAATCGGCCATCCCAGACAGAAGGCACATCGTATGTTAGATCGCTGTGCATAAAACCCTGGTCGAGCAGAGGAATGCGGGCTTCGTGCAAGGGCACGAGCTCACCCTGGATCCAAGCGACTCCCTTGGCGAGTGGGTTCTTACTAGCCTCGAGAGCGGCTTGTCGCTCGGCGTAGCCGGCGAAAACCTTGTCCATGGTGGCCATTTTTGGTGATTGTGGCTGGTTGGTTGGTGTTGTTTGTGAGAGAAGACGAAGGAGTTGGATGAGGCTGATGAATATAACTTGTGTTGTCGGGAATGAGTATCTACGCTGCCCTATGCCTTGCTTAAGTAGATAATCCCTTGTCTAGGTACTTTGGAGACTTACTTGCCGATAGTTCTTAGCAAGAACACCAGGTGAGGCATCTAGGTTGAGCGATCTTGCGTATTTCCTATTTAGGCAATTGTGATCTTGACATCACCCCTTGCTGCATTTTGGTGGCTCAGCGCCATGGCCTACTGATCCGCGCCCTTTTGCCGAGACCGACGGGGTCACATCGATGCGACTTTCCAAGAGTGGCTTCATGGGCTTTGCAGTCATGTTTGCCTCGGCCGTTATCATCAAAGTTCCTGATGAAGTTGGTGGAATGGGTTCTCCAGTATCTCGAGCCAAAAGGGCAAACTTTACCTCAAACTGCCTGCTTCGGAGTGTTAGCCAACACTGAAATTACGCGTTACCTTCCCCTTCGATGAAAGAACCTTTCTGAGATGTGTTTCCAGCTCATTCTCCAGAGCCAACACACGAGTGGCGATGGCGCTTGGCGGAATTTCGCCGAACAACACCAACTTCCCGGCTTGGTGTTGAGCCACTCTGATCTAATAACAACTCGTTCGTCACTTCTCTTGGCTAGGGAGTAGTCTCTGAAAGGGCAGGACATGGCTCGTCCATGATCCGTTCCCATCTTCAGGGATCCGAACGTTGGTTAGGGAGAATGGATCAATGAGGCACGCCAGAACGTCTCCAGGGCACGATGAACTTCATCGATCGAGGCCCAGACACTCGGGTATGGTATACCTGAAGTGTTTGCCATGCAAGGGCCGTTCCTTTTTCCCGAAACGTGCCTCAGCCCTGGCAAATCAGCTTGTGGGAGGCCGGAAGGACAGATGCGGGCAGTGTAGATGGCATTTCCAAAAAAAGAAATTATAAATCAATAAAATCTCACCGTCCCAGAGTAATCTCCGATTCCAAGCCTTTTTCTTTTCTTCTCTTCTTTTTGCTGCCTCAGCATACCGTTTTGTGGCCCATCCCATCAAGTGACATTGAAAGGAAACGACAATGAAGTCCTCGCACTAGAAGAGCACGACGAGTACTTTCCAATGTCAGTGAGCCACGTACTCCCCAAGGTTCTTCCTGATGAGAAAGCAGATGAGCCTATTCATCTTGGTGGTTGACGTGGCCCAGCTTCGAGTCCTTCTCCCTTCAGAATCCTACTTTGTGACAGACGACAACGAATTCGCAACGACCTGACAACAACCTAATGACAGAACAACAGCTCGAAGACGAAAGAAGCGGCATGGATATAATCGATCGATTGCTACAGAAAAGAAGACGAAAGAACCCAACCTTGCAACCCACCGAATAAACACGTCCTGCGCCAATCCACCCGACTCCGAACGAACGACGATCAGCCGAACAAATATTGGCGAGCATCTCCTGTCCCAACATTCGACCGGCTCTTCTGATCAATGATCGATCCCCACCACGAGTTAGGAGTCTCGTTAGACCATACCTCCTCAAGCAGAGCGTTGGCAGTCAGAAACATGTCATACCGAGTCCGCTCATTCCACCAGCTGCAGTACGTCCTAGCAACCTGACGCAAATGCTCGTCCTTTGTCTCGCAACCAGCAAGAAACACAGGAAGAAGCAGCTGCTTCTGAAGCATGGAGCTGTATCTACAAGATGTGACATGGTTGAGCGTCTTGCGTGCGAGGAAACCCAGGATTGGCGGTGCCGGTTGGTCACGCTGCCACTTGAAGACGCGGCATATGTAGATGAGAAGGCCATATCGCCAAGCTTCTGCGCAGTGGTGAAGGTCTTCCTTGTAGTGAGCAACCTCTCCGATGTCACATCTTTCGGAGGGGGGAGTGTCGGCGACGATTTGATCAGGGAGATCGCCGTACTCGGGATCTGTCCATTCCCTGATTTCTTTTTCCACTCCCAGTACTGGTCCCATGTCAAACTTCACACACGTCATATTGGCCACAAGTTCAAATTCCCTCGCGTACGATCCTAAACGGATCATGTGTCGGAACAAGGCCTCTGGACATCCAGACACACTGTAGAAAGTCTCGTTGCTCGACTTGTCGTGATTGAAGAGACTGATTATCGTCGACTCGGATAGAACGCATCCTTGGCGGCTCGTAAGGGCGAGAGTGACATCCCACCTAAACAGTTAGCAAGATTCGAACCTATCTCCATGTTATCGGAGTAGAATTACCAGACTAGCATCTCTATGCGTGCTTGCATCCGTGGAGTCTTCTTGACATTCAGAGACTCTGTAGCTTGGATCATCTTGTGTGCACGCTTCAGGTACCAAGTCCATGGTCCATGGGCTGAAGTTGCGCACTTTTAAACTGTCAGCATGGACCTCGTGTTCAACATATTGGGGAAGAACTTGCATCCAATGTCATTAGAATCAATACAGCGTCAAGAAAGGTCGCTTCAATTGGCGATGCTTGTGAAGTGCCCTCCATATCCCTAAGCATCTGTAAAGCCTTCTTCTTGTGCATTTTGGCTTCGCTGGCACAGGATCCAGTATCTCGATTGATGTGTTTGTAGGATAGAGCCAGGATACAGTGAAGGAGGAGTTGCGAGCCTCGACCAGTCTCGGCGTCGAATCGGAAAGGGTTGGCATCGAAATCGTGTGTCAAGGGCATGACGCAAAACTCTTGATCATCTAACCTCTGTCAGAAAGAATATCAGAACCTAGAATGAAACAGAATACCTACATCGCGTTAGGAGTTGAGTTATGGTCATGCTGATATTGCATGGAGCTTCCTGTGAGCTCAAAGATGGCAGAACAATCTCGTCGATAGCTGAAGGCTGTCCATCGGCATCGCAGTCGACATTAGCGCCGTTTCCCTCGTTGGGTAGATTAGGTCCAATGAAGTTATTCTCAGGAGAGTTATCGGCAGAGGAACTTTCATCCAACTGCACAAAAGGAATGTCGGGTCCAAAGTAAAGGGGAAGTTGTTGATGCCCGTTCATTTGATCAAAGGGAGTAACAAACGATGGACCCGGGTCAAAGAATGGATTCATCAAGCTCGAATAGGACCAGTCTATGTCGTTCCCTTGGCTCATGCCCTCGGTGACGGGTTGCAGCATCATCTCGCTGTCGACTGGATTGGCGGTTTCTTCGCATATCATGGGAGTATCGGGCGGTGGAACTTGAACATCAGGCGGATGCGTCACAACAGGAGGCGAACTCTGCTGCCGCTTGTCTTTGTTTTCATCTTTTCCATCGGCGACCTTAGGGCTTGAGTTTGGCGCGACGGGTGTAGGAGCACTTCGAGGAGTCGAGGCCACAGCAGCTGTGCTCTTCGGCCCAGTCGGTCCAGTACCATTTCGACGACGTCGCTTGCGACTAAATGCACCAACGAACTTGAATTCGCGAGGGGCTTTGACTTGAGCTTGAGCTTGAGGCTGCGACATGTCTAGTGAAAGATATCGTGATCGGCGAAAGATGGAGTTGGAGAAGAGAGTAATGTTAGTACAGTAGCAGGGAAAGAGGAGAGAGAAGGTCAGAAGGCGTGGGGAGAGGAAAACGGGACATGATCCACTAAAAAGTCCCATCAGACCCAACCCTTTCTACATTTAGGGCGAGAACAGTGCGCATTCGAGTGGCGGATAATGGATCCGTGTTGGAGAGGCAGAGTGCGGGGAGGTCGAGTCATGGGCGAGCTAAAGATACAACACCAACTCAACGATTGGGCAATTGAGATATGCGCATGATGGAGGGTATGGTAAGAATCTTCGGCTTTCACGGCGATCATCTGGGGTTTGTCTTGAGATGGAGAATTCACGATGCAGTCATCTTGCTAGGCCACATTGGACAGCGTCTACCCCCTGTCACAGACCTGATTTTATTACTGCACGCCTTGGAAACTCGGCTCTTCATCTTCTTTTAAAACTGGCCGTAGATATTTCGTGGCTTCATTTACTATTTAACTACTTTAGTTATACAGACCACCGTTGGCCGACAGAACCGAGCCCGTCGTCCACTTAGCATCATCAGTGCAGAGGAAAGCAACCAGAGGCGCAATGTCGCTAACTTCACCGACTCGCGCCGCAGCAGGAGTAGAGTCAATCAGAGGCTGCATATCCTTGAGGAACTGCTCATCACTCTGGAACCATTGGTCTGTCATGATGGATCAGCAAAGTTCGACCAAATACAGCATTGCAATCTTTCTTACCTGTGGCGATGGGGCCTGGGTTGACGCAGTTAACAGTGATGCCGTGAGACTGGCCAAGCTCCTTGGCCCAGACTCGTACAAGCGCCTCGTCGGCTGCCTTTGTGGCTGCGTATACGGTTTGACCAGCAACACCGAGACGAGCTCCAGCAGAAGAAATGAAGACGATACGACCACCCTTGGGCAAATGAGGCTCGGCCGCCTTTGTCAGGAAAATGGGACCCTTGACGTTAGCATCAAAGTGTCGTGTGTAAAAGTCCTCAGTAGTGTCGACCAAGTTGGCCTCGTTGCCTTGAGCGGCGCTGCAGGGTAACATTGTAAGCTCTCTACACTCTCCCTTGTTGCCAAATGCATGGACCTACTTGTGAATGAGAATCTCAATCTTGCCAGTTGTGCTAATCTTGAGAGCAGCGTCAATCAGCTTGGGAATCTCCTCAAGCTTGCTAACATCAGCCTGGCAGAGGATGGCCTTGGTGCCATTGGCCTCGATATCCTTGACCACCTTTTCAGCTCTCTCCTTGCTGCCAGGTGACACATAGTTAACGACGACATTGGCACCCCGCTTTCCCAAAAGGATAGCGATCCCGGCACCAAGTCCACTGCAAAAGTATCGATTAGCCTCTCAAGCTGAGCTAACAAAAGCAACGTGATCTGAGCCAGAGAGAGGATGCCATACCGGGAAGCACCAGTGACGATGGCAGTCTTGCCAGTCAGCTCGAGACCAGTAAAGTCAGGCATGATGTCTGTATGATGGGAAATAGAAAGAGACTAAAGGATGAGTGTGAGAAACGTCGTCTGAGCTGAACAAGGGGTAATTTCGCTTGCACAAGAGTGGTTATGAAGCCTTCAACCCTGGACATTGAGAGGCGTTAAGTAGCTCTCGCCATCTGCATCTGAGATCGATGTCATCTCCGCTCATGATGCATGCGGAGAATTGAAGGTGATACTCAATGAGGAAGTAGAGCCAACTGCCCAAAGTGGGTATACTAACATGCGGGGGCCTCTTACTTCCTAAAAGGGTATTAAGGAATCGAACCACCAAAGATCAACACGTCTCCAACTTTGTGTCAGCAGCCCATGCCGGACCTTACCGAAGACGAAGGGGACTAAAAGGGGGCCCACACCGTCCAGCAAAAGTTGGAAGCTTCCGATAAGAGGCTCTACGTACCGAACTAGCTCAGATATACGTCAGTTTGAGTTCCATCCTGCCAAACAGAAGCTCTCTCAAGTCATTGACAACTCCCAAGACTCTTTTCTCCAACCAGAATAACAAAAATCTCTTCAAAATGACACCCAAGACCAGAGACGGACACGTGTGGGAGCCTCACACCGGCTTCAAGACTGGAATTGAGAGCGATGCTGTCATCTCTCCTGCCCGTTCCTTGAACAATGCTGCCAACAAGGTCTACGATGTCGTTGTTATCGGCGCCGGATATGCGGGTCTTGCTGCAGCTCGCGACTTGAGCCTCTTGAGTAAGCGCCTTGACCTTCTATGTCTGTATCTGCCAGTCTAACTAGTGGTGCCTTGCACTAGACCACTCTGTTCTGCTTCTCGAAGCCAGAGATCGCATTGGTGGTCGAACCTACACAGCGAAGAAGGATGGTGAGTTGTATGCCTTCAAGTGCTTGAATGACTACTCAATGCTTCAAAAGGCTTCCTTTACGAGATGGGTGGGACTTGGGTTACTCATCACATGGGATATCTGTTTCGAGAAATGACCAGATATAACATGGACCGAGACCTGATCACCACTGGAAGCCCCGATATGCACAAGGGCTACTATACCATCAACGTTCCAGGTAAGAGCTTTATGACCCAGCAATTTCCTTCTCATCATTAACTGTACTGTGATAATAGGAGCCGAACCACGAAAGCTCAGCCATGAGGAGGCCGGCGCCATGCAAGCCAAAGGCTGGGACATGTTCGTCAACGTCGACGGCCAATTTGGACGTACTATCTGCCCGCTTCCCCACGCCCAGCTCGACAACCCCATCGTTGATCGCGCTACGGTCGAGAAGTGGGATCAAATCTCATGCCACGACCGATTTGAGGAGATCAAGCATAAGCTTACGGCTGAAGAGCAGGGTCTTCTCGTCTCACTCCTCCTCCACATCTCCGGAGGACACATGAAGGATTCTAGTCTTTGGGACATGGTCCGCTCCCATGCCCTCCTCATGCATAGCTCCGATAACTTCACTGATGTGTGGTTGCGATACAAGCTCCGAGATGGACAAACTGCCTTGGCAAAGCACATGTTTCAAGAAGCGACTGACGCTGGACTTGAGTATGCCTTCTCTGCTCAAGTCAAGTCCATCGTCCAGGCATCATCTGGAGATGGCCCTACTACTATCTCAACCGCCAACGGCGACAAGTTCCGTGCTCGCAAGATCATCAACACAATTCCTTTGAATGTTCTCAAGGACGTTCAATTCTCTCCTCCCCTCTCACAACGTCGCCAAGAAGCCATCAACATTGGTCATGTTAACCACATGACAAAGGTCCATGCCGATGTCAGCAACAAGGAGCTTGAGAGATGGAATGGAATGCGTTTCCCTGGACTTCTTATGTATGGCTATGGTGACGGTGTTCTGCCGAATGGAGATGTCCACGTTGTCGCCTTTGGTGCGGATGAGCGTGAGACCTTTATCCCAGAGAATGACGCAACGAAGACGATTGATGCGCTAAACAAGATTCATCCTATGAATGTTAAGCGACTGGTATGTTGACGCTTCTTCACTTTCTTCAATCAATACTAACAAGCCCATAGATCTTGCACAACTGGAGCACCGACCCCTTCTCCAAGGGTGGTCCTGCTTGGTGGCGCCCTGGCTACATGTCAAAGTATCAGGATGAGCTCCAAAGCCGGCACGGAAATGTCTTTTTTGCCTCTGCTGATTGGGCTCATGGATGGCGTGCTGCTATTGATGGTGCCTTGGAGCAAGGCAGTCTCAATGCTCAGACTGCTCATCGTGAGATTACCGCTTCCAACAAGAAGGCTTCAAGCAGGTTGTAAAGAAGCGTTGAGTCTGCCGACAGCTGCATCAATCAGCGGCGTGCACTAGTGTATCATAGGTACTGCTTACAATCTTTCAACGCAAGCCGAGAATAGTATTGTTTTTACTGGCACAAACCGTATTGAGCTCTAGTACTGCCATGTGCGAGTGATTGTGCTCAGTTTCATCTTCGCTGATAACCTGATGCCTGTGTTGAAAAAGACAAGTATGATTATCCCTCCCGATCTTTGCCAACGCTGGGTTGCTTCAGCCACTTGCATGAGACGACGCAGGAAAAGTTGTTTTAGTTTTAAAGCCTCATATTCGGTCGAATTCAGTTTCTAAAACCAGAACGCAAACCTGTCTGGAGGGTTACTAAATCATCTACTCGTCCCTAAGATAAGCCCGGCCCTCGATGGGATAACTGAGCCAGATCATCGCGTCCCTAGGACAAGGCGTCACCGAATACGTACGGTGCCTAGTGGGGACTCTCAGTAAAGAATTTTCAAGTCTCGTATCCCTAAGATCTGAGCTACGAAGACGCTCGGCATCTAGCAAGATTTCTGGGTTTGGTGAGATTAAGGGGTCTCCTGAGACAACCCAGCGGCGGCGGACTCTGTCACCGAGCAAAGCTTTATATGTGAAGGTTGGGCATGGGATAATTATTTCATATGACAGACTCTAGATCAATTTCCCTTTTGCTTTGAGTGTTAACTCTTAAGCTTCTTGTACATGTTTCTTTGAGACAGTTCATCAGCAACCCCTATCAGGGTGTGTTCCAGTATCCATCGTGTTATCACGAACGAGCGTCGTCATCGTACATTTCGGGACTGACGATTTGCCCTTGCCCATACTAAAAGGGGCGCGCCATCCTTAGCTGCTCTAGGACTCTTGCTCGTACTGGGTGCTCAGCATCTCCCAATCAATGTTGGGGCCCTCAAAGTAACGTCGAACCGACGCCCACAGCACAACTAGGATCAGACCCATGAAGCCCAGCACAACACAGACGCTAAATAAATGTCAATAATGTTATCGGAAATTATTCAGAGTGGCCACTTACTAGTTCATGGAACCAGCATCAACGGGAATCTTGTTCGGGAAGCAGATGAAAATTCCGATTGTAGTGACCCAAAGCGGTGTCCAGGCATTGCACAGATAGCCCACGATCTTGTTGAGCTTAAAAGGTCGCTCAGGAAGCTTGTTCTCGCGGCCGTGGAATAGGGTAATAGCTTGTGGCACAGCGTACGAGATGTTGACTCCAAGAACTGCCGTGGTGATGATAGAGTTGAACGCCTGGCTGCTAGCCATGTAGAGCAGGCCGTAAAGGATGCAGAATCCGACTGAGAGGATCGTGGTTCGGACGGGAAAGCCAAGAGAAGGCGAGATGTAGTTCCAGTAATCGGAAAATGGCAGACCACGCTACAAAACCGCATTGATCAGTCCATGCTCAAAAGACCAAGATGGAGAATACTCACGTCTCGCGAGAAAGCCCAGGTCAGACGACCGCAAGTGATCCATTGGCTAGGCATGCAGGCTGGAATTGTGTCAATAACACACGCCTTTCGGAAGAGCCAAAGAAACTTACAGTAGAAGATGATTACGAGGAGACTCTGCAAGCCAAGGGCCGCCGACTTGCTGCCAGTAGCCTGGTAAAAAGCCTCGAGGCTGGGAAGATGAGCCGATCGGACCGCATCCAAATCCTTGATGACAAACATCATGGCCAGGATGAACGGCACCGAGGTAACCAGACCGATGATGAGAGTGAGGTTCCTGGGACCCGTCAGTATGCCGAAAAGAGTACAGCCGCTAAGGGAGGCACAAACATGGCTCTGGGAATGGCCTTTCCAGGGTGGTGCATCTCCTCGGCCACGTGGATGACGGCATCCATGCTGGCAAACGCATACATGGCGTTTCCGACGCTCATAACCCAGGCAACTCCTTTAGGCCAGCCACTCGTACCGTCAAATTTGGTAATGAAGCTGGGGTGGTTGTATTCGTCGCACATGGCCAAGATTGTGACGGTGACGATAAGGAAACCGAACACCGAGAGCGCAAGACAAGCCTGGGTCCATTTTCCGAGGTGCTTTTGAGGAATTGTGAAGATGGGAATAACTTCAAGTGGTCAGTCAGAGGAAGACCGGATTCGTCTCAGATCGACTCACGCGTAATCAAGATCAGTCCCACGTATAGAAGGTAGGAGTGCCAGTTTTGCGGTTCGTACTCCGGCTTCACAAACAAGATCATGCCGATAATGCATTGTACGTTATTCGAGATGCCGGAACAGGTGATGACCCACCAGCCAAGAACGCTGATGGTACCGACAGCGAAGGCAGCGAATCGTCGGTGCTTTTCGGGAGCCAGGATGTAGGTGAAGTGGTATTGGCCTGTGTGGTAAGGAGATCGGTCAGCCGGCAGATTCCAAGATGAGGGAGAAGCACTGACCTCCTGATGATGGGAAAGCTGAGGCCTGCTCCGCAAGACCAAGAATAATGATCCATTGAACGGCGCAGGCAACGATCAGGCCAAAGACTGTGGCCTGGGGTCCGCCGTAGAGCAAGCTCTGTCCGAAGCAGCTGGCATACGAAACCCACGAATTGGTAATACTAGACGTTTGTTAAGTATGAGAGAATTGGCTCGCAAGAACGGACGCTGTGTACCTGAAGCCGAGTCCCAGAGTTCCGAGGAGGTTGAAGGAACGCCTCATAACAGGGACATGGCCCTGAGCGAGGAGAATGTTGTCGTCGACGGCATCGCCCTTCAACACCTCACCGCGCATGTCTTCGACCCTGCCAATACCAACGTCCGAGTCATTGGTGGCATGGGACTTGACTTTGGCCATGTCCTCGCCGACGGTATTCTGAGCCATGATGATGTACTGAGTAAAGGAAACAAGGAGATGGCCAAAAGACTTGGGAGGAATGATGGGATCGAAAGAGGATGGAACAAGGTTACTACAGGGTCACGCCGTCGACCTTTAAGTAAAAACGAGCTCGGGCTATCTTTCTCAAGTTTGGGTACTTGTGCAATCTCGGGCCTTGAACCCATCTCTACAATCTCCTATCAATGCCGAAACGCCCTTTCCTCCGCACCCCAGACCCTCCCCCACAGCCCAAACATGATCCGGAAACGCGGGGAAAGGCAGGACCGGTTATCTCTGCCGTGATCCTTGACACCCATGGGCTTGAAGATTTTCAGCAGCAGCGATAACGTTCTGCACACCGTCTAGATGCCGGTCCGACACTGTGCGGGTCATGGTCTCCACTGTGGATTCTCAAGGAGGGGAAGCCACATCTCGTTAATTCCTAATGAGGAAATAACGTCTCACCGCGTCCCGTCTTCTCCGCGCTTTAAAGCCAACCTCAACTCTCCAACCCAACCTAGCAAGTACCTTCACCAGCTCCGCATCGGATAAGCAGGCAAGCAATCTTTTGATATCTTTCGATAGATACATGTTGCCTTTGGCCCGATAACCCTTCAAATTACTCAACTATCAATCCTATCTCTTTTCTCCTGTAGTCACTATCTTTCATCATGGCCAAACAACAGTTGGATCCCGAGATCATTGAGCTTGCCAAGGGTCTGCAGGGTACTCCTTGGTGTGATGAGTATGAAAAGATGATTTCAGGCATGCTGTACGTCTTATTCATGGCCCATGCACCTTTGACGTCTTGTCTAACCTCGAGCGTTACATCCCTGCAGATACAACCCACTACACCCCAAGCTGTTGGAGGGTCGTCACAAAGCTCGTTGCGTTGCGTACAACTTCAACAACCTAGATCCCAATACCGGTAACTTCGAAGAGATTGCCGAGAAGAGACTCGAGATGCTTTCTGGCATGCTCGGAAAAGTCGGCTCAGGAACCTTTATTGAGCCACCATTTGCGCCTGATTACGGCTCCAACATCTCCATTGGTGAGAACTGCTTCATGAACTTTGGGTAAGCAACCTTCACATCACCTGTTTGCAACGTCTTGACTAAAAATTCTTGACCAGCCTAACCATCCTGGACACCAGCCTCGTCATCATTGGCGATCGTGTCCAGATGGGCCCCAACGTCCACATCTACACTGCAGGTCATGAGACCAGCGTGCTCTCCCGCATAAAGTTTGTCGAGTTCGGACACGCCATTAGAATCGAGGACGACTGTTGGATCGGAGGCAACGTTGTGATCCTTCCCGGGGTCACCATTGGACGAGGATGCACTGTCGGCGCTGGCGCCGTGGTTACCAAGAGTTTGCCGCCCTACTCCATCGCTCTGGGAGCCCCTGCAAAGGTGGTCAAGACTATTCAGTCGGTTGAGGAGGAGATGGCTGATCCTAACAACCCTTACCGGAACATGCCGGACCGGGCTTAGAGGTAGATGTTGGTTTCACCATGACAGGCACAAAAACATGACTATAGACCAATGCTAGAATGAAATCAAGTTACCTGCATCGTGGAATTCATCCATCTTCTACCCCAGTTGACTTCCATGTACAGAGTCGGCTAGCATACCAAACCACCCGCCTAGCAAGCCCATGACTGTCCATCCTTGACCCCCGACAATCCTTCTTGTGACAGCTATCCCAGACGAACGCCCACTGGGCCCTAGTCTCCTTGCCACTTCATCCATACGTCCGACATTCGCCTCCTAGTCTGCGATTGCCTCCGCCTGAAGCTCCAAATGCATTCCAGGGTTGACGAGAGCCGCAACCACCACCGATGTCAGAGTTGGGGTATGCCCCGGCCAGCGCTTGCGGAACAGCGCCAACATAGTTGCTTCGTCTTCCGCACGAGTAAAGTATGCAATCAACTTGTGGGCTGAACCGAGGCCCTTGCTCACTCCGGCATTTCGGAGAGCAGCGTCAATACAGTCAAAGACTGCGTTAAATTCCTCCTCCACGGAACTAGTTACGAGTTCCCCTGTCTTCAGGTTTACTCCAACATGTCCAGTTGTTATGACGAGGGTGCCCGTTATCGGGATGGATGCCGTGGTGGCAAGTGATGCGGAGCGCAGCATCTCCCCGACTGGGCCAGGGAGAAATTGATAACGAACGGGAGAAGACATGTTGATACGGTGAGATAATTTTGATAACTTGTGAAGTGTTCGTGGGTCGTAGATACGGAGTGTTGCTTCCTCGGTTCAGCTCAAGATGGAGTGCCTTTACATGTACATGAATTTCTTATTGTTGGTTTAGTTCATGAGATATACCTAATGTGGTAATACTTGGTAGTCCCGCTCTCGGCTAGCCCCGCAGCCACCAGTCCATCGTTGCACCACTTTCGTCACAACGTCACGACTTTTTGACAAACCTCATTTCTCCAACTCTGGAAATACTGAGCTTGATTGGCAGCACACCGGTCAACGGGAACGGTTCACTCGTAATCAAGAAGCTTACAGTCCCGGATACAAACACAGGATCTCCGAGATAACCAACAACTCGGCACAACGACCCCTGCGTTCCGGACTTTCAGCCTCCCTATCATCGCCTAGTAGCAACTCTGTCACCATGCCTTCCACCCTATCCACAGGTCTTCAGGACAAGCTCCGTGACATCATTGACGAATACACATCCGGAGGCTCCGACCGAAAGATCCCTGGCCTAGTCTATCTCGCCTTCAGAAACGATGGCGAGCCAATTTTCCAGCACTGCTCCGGCACAAGAGGGATGTGCTCTCAGGACTTGATGTCCACAGACACAATCTTTTACCTGGCTTCTTTTACCAAGGTGGCAACTTCTGTCTCTTGCATGCAGCTTATTGAGCGTGGCCTGCTACACCTTGATGATGCTGATGAAGTTGAGAGGATCTGCCCTGAGTTGAGAGATGTGAAAGTCTTGACTCGCACTGCTAATGGTGGGTTTGAACTTGTTGATAAGAAGAGCCGCATAACTCTGCGAATGCTCCTTAACCATACTGGTAAGACGCAAAGCCCCTGGAACTATGACAAAGACCAAATTGTGTTAATAGACATCTAGCTGGGTTTGGTTACGCCTTTGAGGATGCCAAATTAGCAGAATACACCCGTCCAGTTGGCGCAGATGATTTCTCAGGAGAAGCAGTAGAGCTAGCCAATCGCCCTCTTGTCAACCAACCTGGTGAAAAGTTCCAGTACGGAATCTCAATGGACTGGGTGGGTGTCATGATTGAGCGAGTCTCCGGAAAGTCACTAGACGAATACTTCAAAACCAACATCTTTCGGCCACTGGGGATGAACAGCGTGACCTTTCATCCCTCGGAGGAGGCAAAGGCAAATATGGCCTATATGCATCGAAGGGCTCCAGATGAAAAGCTGGCAGCCGTTGATCACTTCTATCGACGACCTTTGCTGGCTTATGGAGAGGGAAACAAGGCTCCGTGTGCTGGAGGCCATGGCTGCTTTGGAAAGCCAGCCGAGTTTGGAAGTGAGTTTAACTCTTCGATTTTAACTATTCTCACTGACATAACCAGGGCTCATCTCACTTCTGCTCAACGACGGTATCGATAAGGTAACAGGCGTACGCCTTCTCAGGGCCGAGACTGTGCAAGGTGTGTATACTCCCTTCAAACAATCCTACATTCCATGATTGACACAGATTTCTACAGCCATGTTCACGGACCAAATTGCAGACAAGCCACGGTACAGCAACGTATGCGTTCCAGTTGCAAAGCCCGAGCTAGCCAACCCAACACCTCTAACTCCAATGCCGGACGACCACACCGAAGGATGGGGAATGTCGTTTTCAATCAGTCACTTTGCCTCTGAGACCGGTCGAGCTGCCGGTACAGCGTCTTGGGAAGGCCTGGCCAATCTCTTCTGGTTCGCTGACAGAAAGAATAACATTGGTGGCATCATTGCTTCTCAAATCATCCCTTATGGCGGTAGGTGTTCCGGGCCCTTGGGGATGCTCTAATGCTAACACTACGATAGATCGTTTGGTACTGGAGTGCTCGGATCGCGTAGAGACTGAGATATACAAGGCCTTACAGGAGGTTGATAGATCTTGATAATGAGTTAGATGGCGTCGAGACTATTAAAGCTGACATGGCGTTTCCATCAGTAGCAAATAGTTAAATACAGACATTGCACTATCTATCGGCTCAGTTATCGCATCAAGGATCGGACTTCAACTACAACGACGAACACAATAACAGACATCATGCATTTATTTCTCTCCTTAACTTTGAGACACATCCACGCGGTCGTAAAAAGACTTGGGACACCAGGATAGTTACGCTTAATAAAGAATACTCAGTGTATAGCCTAACTATAAGCTAAATAAGAGATAGAAATAAGAAATAATAGCATAAATATTTAGATAGTCTAGATAATTATCTCTAATATTTTTTATATATTTTATTTAGGGAGCTTTTTACCTTAGAAACTAGGTAGGTAGCGATAGTTGACTTCGTGTCTTAACTTTTTTTACGACCCCGTGACATCCAAAACTCAACGCTCAGATTTTGCCCGAGGTCCATTCACTTCTAAAAGATCTTACCACCTATCTCCTGGCCCGGCTGTGTCATTCTGGAAACAGCTATCTTAACCCAACTTCAACCAATGCTGTAAACAACATCTCAGTGGCTCCATATTGCCCCGATCGTCCCCATGGCGTAAACTGTTTTAGGGAATATGCTAAGAAGCGGGGTATCGGGAGGTGCGGAACAAGCGCAACTCTCTCTTCTCCATATCGAGTATAAGATTGTGAGTGCCCATGTTGGTTTCCACTTTTCTCCTCCTTTTATCTCCTCTCTCCAACAACCAAGAGACAAGACAGGGAACTTCAGTGTGAGCTCGTTTGGGTGCAATGGAAGTTACCAAGCAAGAGCGTGATGCTCAGTTCAAGGCCTTGATCGACCTTTTGCATAGCGTGCCACACGACATCTTTGATGGCTTTGATATCACTCGGGCTCATTTTGACTCTGCGGGGGTTGAGATTGGGGTGGACATCTTGATTCCCAAACGAAAAAGCACGACGGCCAGACCTGTTATTGTGAGGATACATGGCGGTTTCCTTGTAAGTGAATATCCAGGTCTCGACACCTCTAACTCACAATGGCTTTCAGATTACAGGATCCAGTCTTTTCCCAGCTTGGTTCTCCAAATGGATTCTAGACTTTGCAGACGAGCACGATGCCATCATTCTCAGCCCTAACTATCGACTTCTTCCAGAAGTCAAAGGGAGAGACATCATACAGGATATGGCCAACTTCTGGACTTGGGTACAGTCAGGAGGCCCTGGGCGACATCTTGCTTCAGTTGGACGATCCAGTGTCGCAATGAACTTGGCCCAAACTCTGCTTGTGGGTGAGAGCGCAGGTACGGTCTTTACCTTCAAGCCTTCATAACACATTGGCTAAGAACAGTGTATTAGGCGGATATCTGGCTTTGCAGTCCGTTCTGTCAGGGTTCGCGAGTCCCAAGGCCATGATAACTCTCTATCCCATGATAGACATGCAGTCAGCTCATTACACAAGGCCATACCAAAAGCCGATTGTGGGAGTGGCCAACTACCCTCGAGAAGACGCAGATAGCTTTATATCATCTACTGATGGGAAGCCCGCAATCACCGAGGCGGACCCGCCCACAAGGCTAGATTCTGCTATAGCTGTTGTCCAGAACGGACGTTTCCTTGATCTCTTGGGTCATGAGCCAGAGCTATTTGTGCTCGAACGCATAGAATCGGGATTGTTGCCTTCGAGAGAGGCTGGGAAGCCACTTCTCCCACCCTTGTTTCTGCTTCACGGCGAGAACGATACTGCGGTTCCCGTTGATGGCACGAGGAAGTTGGTCAGCATACTACGAAGCTCACACCCAGATACCAAATTTCACGTGGCCATCCGCCCAGGTGACCACGGATTTGATTTCACTGCCACAACGCAGGATGGTTGGCTACGGGAAGGGTTGGACTTTATCACAGGCCCGTGGCTAAGTGACAAGAGCCGTATCTAGAATGCAACATTCTTTCTCATGCTTCTAGACTTCTGATTCCCTCTTATATGAAAGCGTCTTTTGCTCAACATCTGTAAGGTCAGAGTGGTCGACCTAGTAGTTTAGGGTACTTGACGGGCTTTCGATCTCTCATGTCATTTTGCTACTCACAAGCTTTATTAAGGTTAGTGAAGCCAGCACAGTATTGAAAGAAGCAACTCTCGATGCAGCATTGTGAACTTGGGAATGTCCCCAAAAGACACTACCAGTCTTAGCAACCTGAATCACAGTTATTGACACATACCACATCAAATCCAATGCCGAAAACACCATAACCTAGAACGAAATGGTGTACGACACCGTAAATTTGAAGACATACGTTCTAGCTGCAGCCCCATATTTAACTCAAGGCCTATTAAACGCCTCTGCGTGGTTATTCATGTACCCGATCCTGATCTTGCATCAAAACATGTATTAAACTCAGAGGACTATTCTTCTACCCCTTTAACCGATGAGAACCCATTTTACTCTACCAGCCCGCCAACAAGCCCACCAATCCCCGTCTAATGCCCATTCCTTCTATACCTCTACTTCCCCTTGTGCACAACGTCGATAATCTTTCCAACGACGGAAGGGTCCGAAAGAGTAGTCACATCTCCGAGCTGATCCTGCTCGCCCATGACAACCTTTCGCAGAACACGACGCATAATCTTTCCAGATCGAGTCTTGGGGAGATCAGTCACCACAAAGATGTTCTTGGGTGCCGCGAAAGGACCAATGTTCTTTCGAACTTGCTGTCTGAGCTCGAGGTGGACAGCTTCCTCATCGGCTCTGAAGGCTTCCTTGAGGCAGACAAAGGCCACCACGGATTGGCCAGTGAGCTCGTCGGCGATGCCCACGACAGCAGATTCAGCGACGGCGGGATGCTCGACCATGGCAGCTTCGATCTCGGCAGTGGATAATCGATGGCCACTGACGTTGATAACATCGTCAACGCGGCCACGAATCCAGTAGAAGCCGTCTTGATCACGGCTAGCACCGTCACCAGTGAACTAGGTTCAACATTAGCGAACGAACTAACATCTAAAATCCATTTGACTCACATAGTATCCCTTGTAAACATCCAGATATGTCTCCAGGAATCTCGAGTGATCACCATACACTGTTCGAGCCATGCTAGGCCAAGAAGACCTGAAAGCAAGCACGCCCTCGACTCCATTTCCGTGAATTTCTTCACCAGAAACAGGGTCGATCAAGACAGTGTCGATACCAAAGAATGGCAAGCATGCAGATCCAGGCTTGGTGGGTGTGACACTGGCCAGGGGCGTGACAGCATGAGATCCAGTCTCGGTTTGCCAGTATGTCTGATACGGTCAGCATGCTTTTCCAACATGTTGATAGTCAGTCATGAAAATGGGGGTAACTCACATCAACAACGTGGCATTCGCCCTTGCCAATGGTGTCAAAGTACCACTTCCAAATCTCAGGGGCAATAGGCTCTCCGACCGAACCAAGAACACGAAGACTGCTTGTGTCGTGGTCGACGGGATCTGATCCGGCTCTCTTCAGCAGTCGGAGAGCGGTAGGTGCAACGTAGAAGTGCGTGATCTTGTGGTTTGCGATGATATCCCAGTAGCGGTTGATGGAAGGATATGTGGGTGTGCCCTCGAAAACAACGGTGGACACGCCCAAGAGCAGAGGGGCATAAACAACGTAGGTATGGCCCGTAATCCATCCGACATCGCCGGCACAGAAATAGCGGTCATCTCCGTGAATGTCAAACACATACTTGCCAGTGGCCGCAGCTCCTACGAGATAGCCGCCGGTAGTATGCAAGATACCCTTTGGCTTTCCCGTAGATCCAGACGTATACAGAAGGAAAAGGGGATCCTCTGCGTCCATGGAAACAGGAGGGATATAGCTGGGCCACTTCTTGACCTCTTCATGCCACCAGTGGTCTCGGCCGGAAACCCAGCCAACTTCGGCACCAGTCCGCTTGAAGACCAAAGTCTGAACGCCCTCAAGGGGGCTCAGAGCCTCGTCGACAATCTTCTTGATACCGATAGTCTTGCCACCTCGCTGGCTTTCGTCGGCTGTGATGACCACCTTGCTCTTGGCGTCCGTGATGCGATCTCGGAGAGATCCAGCAGAGAAACCGGCAAAGACAACGGAGTGAACGGCGCCAATGCGAGCACAGGCAAGGATGGCAACCAGGGCCTCAGGAACCATGGGCATGTAGATAGCGACAGTATCACCCTTTCGCACACCCAGATCCTTGAGAACCCAAGAAACCTTGCTCACCTGCTTCAGCAACTCTCCATAAGTCACCGAGTGGCCACCATTTCCATCATCAGTTTCATGAATGATGGCAACCTTCTTGGGGTCCTTGAGAGCATGACGATCCACGCAGTTGAAGCAAGCATTAAGCTTGCCTCCAAGGAACCAGCCAACGTTGCCCTCAGACAAGGAGCCATGCTGGACGGTGTGAAAGTTAGTCTCCCAAGACAGCAGCTCTCGAGCCTGGTTTCCCCAAAAGGTATCAGGATCCTGAATAGAGAGCTGGTGCATCTGACGATATTCATCAAGGCCTGAGACAAGTCAGCCAGGCTAATAAAATCAAATGCGTGCTCATCACTCACCAGCAATGTGAGGCTTGCCAGGGTGTCCTGCACCCAAACTGGTCAGCGTTAACTTGGCAACAGAAGCATTTCATCACTAACTGGCAAGCATCTTATCAGGAAGATCTATATCCAACATCAGCATAAGAATAGGGGTCAAGAGCATTCCTAGACAACATACACCATTCCTCGGCCTCGCTGCTACCAACAGGCGCCATCTGAGTTTCCAATGCCTCACCCATAATGTAGCAGTACAGTTACTTCAGGAAGCTGAGTGGTGAAAAAATTGGGGACAGAAATCTCCCGAGGTGCAGTTTTCGAGCTTCGGATGGTTATACCGTCTTTTCAGAAAAAGCATGTGTTTGAACCGCGACGTGGCTGAAAGGGGAAAAGGGGGAGGCGGTCAGATTATGTCAGCCCTAGGCCCACTGCTCATCCAATCATGATGTGACACAGCCACCACCCTCGTTACGGTTAGACGCCTCTCGGCAGATAATGGCTTGTCACAGGAAGACGATGGATGGCGGTGGACAAAATGGCTTGTCGCATCGTTGCATGTGCTAGGAAACTGAGGCTGACCTTAGTGACCAATCAGAGAATTTCATGATGACGGTAGTTCCATATTGAGACATTGCTTCTCGTGTTACCCAATATGGTAGTATCATCAACTCGAAACTAGCCAAACTGCAAGGAGCCAACACAGGCATTATCCCAAGCCCTGTGTGTGACCTGGGCTGCCTCCTCAATCTGACCTGATCTGACCTAATAATAATCCTCCCCTATTTCTCTCCCTGGCAACTGAGTTGTCCTGTCCTGTCCTGTAAGATTGCAAAGCCAAGCCATGTGGTCATCGTGGCGCGTCTTGTTAATACGAGCCTCGCTTGTGATTGGCCGCTGAAGATACTACCTAGTCAGGAAGTTTGCTCAACATTTCCCTCATTCCTCGGTACCAAGCACAAGCCACAGCTCCAGCCACAGCTAACCTAGACACCTCTCGAATCTCCCAACGTAAACATCAACACAGCGATCACAGGAGTCGGATTGTTAATGGTTGAGGTCGAGATCAGATCCTTCCTTGACCACCTTCCAGTACTTTTCAGCACTTCGCTCTCTCAGGGCGCGTCCCCATTTCATGACGGGAAAAATGGTCAAATTGTGAGCAAGCCCTGCAAAACCCCCAAGAATGAAGGCGTTTTGGTAACCGAGATTGACCACCCAAGGGGTAACGCTGGTATTTCGGTCAGTGACATCATCTTCTTTTTCGGCTTAATTGTAATCCTTTCGCTTACCCATAGCCAATACCGAAAGCCATTGTGTTTCGGATGATAATCGCCGTTGCCAGAGCCTCACTCGCCAAGTCGCGATAGCAATCGATGCAGTATGCGATTGAGATTTGGGATCCAGCCGTGGTGGTGAATGAGATGACTCCCATGGCAAAGACGATGGCGAACCAATGCGCTTCAAAGTACGCTCCAACGCCGAATAAGATGCAACCAAATGGGATCAATACAAGGGAAGGGAGGAAGAGCCAAAGTCGATGCTCAGCCTCCATGAACCCATTGTTACGGCGGGCCATCTTGACAATGAAGCGATCTCCGAATATTCCGGTATAAACGCATCTAACTGGATATTAGAAGCCTGTCTGACCACAAAGACGGGCCGATCAACTTACGCGAGAGTGGTTCCAACCAAGGGGGCGATAAAGGTGAGGCCAACGGTGGAAGTTGACATGTTGTAAGGCCTGTTGGACAAGACCATGGATTCCGTCGCGTTCAGAACCGACAGCCAGACAATGTTGCAGCCATAGATGAAACCGGAGTAGGAAATGATGGGGAATAGTAGGAGGAGGATGGGGCGAATAATCAACTTTACGAGTTGATTCTTGCCACGCATATTCTCGCGCTCGATGGGCTTTATCCTCGCCAGTCGGGACTTCTTCTTGAACTGCTCATCCAGACCATGGTGCGGGCCTTCGACGTGTGAGAGCGTGGTAGTGGTGCGGACTGGCTCCTGATCTCCATCCTGCTTGCCATCTGTGTCGTCCTTACTATCGAGCCCAGGCTGGACTTGGTTGGCACTTGGTAGAGGCTGGCCTTCAATGTGTTGACTGGTCATGTACTTGGCACGGTCAAATTTTGTTTCTTCCATGAAAAAGAAGATGATGACAAGGAGGATTGCGCAGAAAATGGCACACCAGTACTATCAGGGATTATTAGACATCCGACCTCGTATCCTGTTTGTTCCGAGATCACTTACAAACACCCACTTGTAGCCTTGGCCATCATTGATGAATCCCATAATGAGTGGTGCAATGCCATTGCTGTACCCAAGAGCGAGGGCATAGAGTGCAATAAACTTGCCTCTTTCATGTGTAAAGAACTATCACGACTTCATCAGCATGTGCTACAGGGCGCCAAGTATCTGAGGTTATCCATACCACATCCGAGACTGTGATCTCAGCCAGGGACTCGATCGGTGCACCGAATATCCCCTGCAAGATCTTGGTTGCGATCCACTCTCCGTTGGAGCGGACATAGGGCCGCCAGACCATGACGCCCTGCTACAGTTAGAGGAGAGGACCCAATGAGGGGAGGGATATTACCAATGTTCCTGCCGTGGTCAAAAGGTACACTGGCTTTTTACCATACTGGATGGCGATGGCCTGCCAGATAATGCATCCCCACCCAAAGAATAAGAACTACAAGATTGTCAGCTACCAGATTACACGAGTCTCCACCCCATCGAAAGAAGGCAAGATAAGAAACTGTGGCTGAACCGGGTGTCGTACCATGTAACCGGTTCCGGAGTTGAGATCATTGTAAGTGAGTCCGGTCGCTTCTGACAAGGGACCCAGGGTGGAGTACAGAGCAGAGGAGCAGATCCCAATGATAAGCACATAGCTAATTTCAGAGTCAGTCACCGTGGGAACAACAGATGGATACGACGTACGCTGCCATGCAAAAAGCAGAGAGATATTTGCGTCGTGGAGACCAATTCAGAGGATCATCAGGGTGGGACGATGGCGCTGGCACAAGGACAATATCCTTCTCGGCACCATGCGCGTGCTGAGAATCCAGTTTCCCCTGAGAGTCCACAAGGTGGACCGTTCCGGGGATTGCCTCTATCTCATCCTGCATGTTGGCAGGAGACTGGCTCTGAGGGGACATTGTAAACACTGTAATAAGGTAGCCGTAGACGAGGAGACGATGGTGTATGGGGCACGTATGTGTTGGGGCTTCAGTGTCATGCGGACGGATGGGGTCTTCTTTATACCTCTTTCGAGGAGTTGAGTGACGGATCAATACTTCCTAGTGTCTTTCTTTGATCAAGGAGAAGGCACTTGGCAACGTGTGATTATCAAAGCTTCGGAGCTGTTCCCCGCGCCTGAAAGACCTTCCTTGACGTCAAGTATCTCACCTCCAGATAACAAACTGGTGATTGAGCGCTAGGTTAGTGGGCGTAGACACAAGCTAGTGGGCACGACCCTCTCGCAGAACACCGGAACCCCAGGTTATGCTGGCTTGTGGACAAGACTAGCCTCCCCATACTCTCCCTGTTGTCCGGTATGAGTGCGGGGGCGGAGACGGGATTAGCATGGATCTAAGAGGCGTAAACAGGTGGCGTCTGATACGTTGGATAAGCCATTGGGCGATCATGCCCAACCATCTCCTCACGCCAACGGGTAGTCAGACTCTTGGCAGAAGGAATTGTAATCTCTACAGAAAAGGAAGTTTGTCAAAGAGTTATTTCCTACTCGAGTCAATAAGCCCGGAAACTAATGTCCCCCTCTAAATATGCGATCCATCTCGCCAAGCCAAACTATTGACTTCTCCTCAATCCTTATCGCATGCTTGACCCCTCAATCCAACGACAGCCGACGTGATTACTCCTTGAGGAAATAAGTCGGCCTTGTGCTTGTGGTTTGTTTCGGGTTTCCTGTTTTGAGTAGCTTTATAGTTCCAGTATAAGGAGGCAAGGGGCAGACTCTTGTAGCCATGGTGCACCCTAGAACGAACGAGCTAAGCACAACAACACCCTTGTTCTCCCTTCAAGTCCCTGTTGATAACAAGCTTTGACCACATCTTTGCCTATCTGAATTAAACTCCCAAAATGGTTGCTGCACAATACCCTGTTCGTCCTGCCCTTCGTCATGACGAGGAGGAAATCACTGGGTATGTTGACCCTTGGGTTGTATCTCCTGGCGATGTTGCCAACGTCAAGGTAAGCTACCCATAGGACATTCTAATCCAAGAAAGCACGTTCTAATCATACGTGTAGATATCTTCAACATGCCCAAAGCTCAAATATCAGCTGGTTCGTCTCCTGCAAGGCCTCGACGTACCCCATGCTCCTACACCTGCCAAAGAAGTTGTGGAGCATGGCCCGAAGGGAGAGCTCAACGGTCGCTTTCAAGCATCTCACCCAGGATCCTATGGTCTAGTCGAGGCCTGGACGAGGGAGCCGCTCTTGGATAAGTCCGAGGCTGTCCAGATCGAGTTCTATGCTCAGCCTTGGATGTTGCAAGCTCCTCATCCTCAAGCCATCCTCTCCAACCTCGACACAACGAAAAAGGCCGGTCTCTGCGTGCTCCTTGACAAGGAAGACAACCTTGTCGTCTGGGTTGGTACTGGAAAGGCTATTGAGACCAAAAAGATCGCATCCTCTGCTCGTCGTGAGCGCTGGTTCCACGTCAGTCTCACCATCAGGGGCAAGGACCTTCAGCTGGAGCTATCTCACCTCAAAGCCGGAAATGAGATTGCCCCAGGCCCAGCCACTATCCACACGACACTTGGAGATGCCGCTCAACTAGACTCTGGAAGCCCCCTTTACTTTGCCGCAACCTTGGCTGCCAACCCCCTATTAGCCTCCGAGTTCCCAGTACACTTCTTCAACGGAAGAATCGACTCACCTACCTTCCGAGCCCTGGGAAAGAAGTCATGGGATATCGCCAAGTACGACTTCTCTGTGGGCATCGATACTGATGAGATCTTTGACGTCTCTGGTTCTGGACTCAGTGGTATCCTTGTCAACGCTCCCACACGGGCTATCCGCGGCTACGACTACGACCACAAGCTCATCGGCGTTGGCTGGAAGGAGGCAAAGTATGGCTTTGGTGCGATTCACTTCCATGATGACGACCTCGATGACGCTGCTTGGGACACCGATTTCCAGTTCACTGTCCCATCTGATCTTCGCTCTGGCGCCTACGCTATTGAAGTGAAAGACACCCAATCAGACTTGAAGGACGCCATAGTCTTCTTCGTCCGACCCAAGGAGGTCCGCCCACAAGCCAAGATTGCCTTCGTCTTCCCTACCTTTACCTACCTCGCGTATGCCAATGAACACATGTATGACGAGAGCAAGCCCACCCGCATCTCGTTCCCAGAGGGTATCCAACTCGTAGCGTCTGATAACTACCACAAGATGGTCAGACGTCATGACCTTGGTCTCTCCATCTATGATATACACAGTGACGGCTCAGGTGTTGTGTATAGTACGACGAAGCGACCTATTCTCAATGTGCGCCCTGACTATATCCATTGGGGGTTCCAGAGACCCAGGGAGTTCTCTGCTGACCTTTTGATGGTCGGCTTCTTGGAAAAACACTTTGGAGATGGATATGATATCCTCACGGATCATGATCTTCATCTCCGAGGTCGTGCTGCACTGGCTCAGTACGATGTAGTCATATCCGGCTCTCACCCAGAGTATCCTTCCTTTGAAGCTCTCGATGCTTACGAGGGACACGCCCAGAATGGTGGCTCTCTTATCTATGCGGGCGGAAACGGCTTCTACGCAAGTATTCCGAAAGTACAAAACCAAGCATGGAGAACCTTATAGCTGACTTGATGTCTCTCTAGTGGAAATCCGTGACCGACCCGAAGCGCCCCCACCGAATGGAAGTCCGCCGAGCTGATGTCGGAGCCCGGACCCACCAAAACCCAGCCGGCGAGCGTCACCATGCTCTCAACGGAGAGCTCGGAGGACTCTGGCGATCTCTTGGCCGCTCTCCCAACGAGCTCTGGGGTATTGGAAGTTGCGCTTCCGGAAAGGGTCCCGGACGACCTTTCATCCCGACCGAAGAGGCTCTGAACAACCCCTCTCTCGCCTGGCTGTGGAAGGGACTCAATCAAGAGTCCAAGAAACTTCTGGGAACCAAGGGACTCGCAGGAGGTGCTAGCGGTGACGAACTCGACCGCTTGGACTTTGCCATCGGAAGTCCCGAAAACGCCATCCTCCTTGCACGAAGCGAGCGACACGACGATCACTTCATGCTCTTCAACGAAGAGCTCATCTTCCCCATGATCGGAACTCTGGGATCTACTTCTCCTCTGGTCAGGAGTGATATGGTGTACTACGAGACCAATGGAGGAGGCTCTGTCTTTAGTGTGGGCAGCATCAACTGGAACAACTCGTTGGCTTGGGATGGATATCAGAACGATGTTGCGCAGATTACTGAGAATGTGGTTCGGGAGTTTTTATCACGGGGGAAGAAGAACAACTGAAACAACAAAGGCCGCTTGTAAGGGCTGGGCAGACATACAGAAAGCTACATCCTTCCTGTTATGATACCTGTTACCCCGTGATCCAGCTTGTCACTGCTCTTGTAGCGCCAGCCAGAGTATTACAGCCAGATTCCAATGTGCCTCGAGGCCCAATATCCCGGTCTACCAGTGTCTTTGGAAACAAAGACTCTGTCTGATATGAGTGGCCATAGTGAATCACCTGAAAAGCCTGATGCGGCTCAGATGCTAATCAGTTGCCGTCGGCCGAGGGAGGAGCACTATCACCCGGCGAACAAGCAACGCACAATGCCAGCCTAATTCAAGCTTCGCTCCGACCTGAATGACCTGCGGCAACATTCCGCACGAAAAGGGGTATTTTCTCGCAAGGACAGTCACGAGTACCTAGGGAGCCAGAGCCTGATTGCCAAGGCTGTCTTGGCCACTCAACATTCAGCTGCACATGTTGGAGGCGTCCGGAGCCTGATTGCCAAGATAAGGCGCTCCTGGCACTTGGCTCGGTTATGTGACATTTGTAAAGAAAATGACAGGTTATTTGAGCCGCCTGCAGCTTGCATGTACGGTCACACAAAGCCAAGTTCTCACAAATCATGTTTGTGCTGAGACATACAGCTACCCCGAGCTCTGATGGATGATTCGTTCTTGATTCAATAGCGGTTCCAATTATCCCAGTTCGTAAAAGAGGCGGTAGACGTGGCTTGAGAACTAATGTCCCGTTCAACCAAGCCTGAACGCGGCGTCTCCCTTGTTGTGTTTACCTGACTTTCAGGCTGCGACTCCCAACCGAGATCGACGAGGTCCCCCACCTGTCTAGTGCGTTCTCGCCTTACCCCCTCCCCGGCATGTTCCGCCCTGTTTTCCCGCTGGTAGCTTTGCTCGTTGCTCCATTGGGTTTGCGCTGAGTAGTATGAGGGGGATGGAGTTGGCTGAGTGGGAATACTTGAGGGGTAGGTAGGGCTCCCGTGATACTGAGACTGCGGCTCAGAAAATGAGAAAGGTGAGGGCGACCTGTACTGTGCCGGTCCCATCCCTGTAGAGAGTTGTTCCTGCACAAACTGTGGGGGTACTGGACTGAAGGCTGGCGGTTGGGCATAGGGAGCCGGGTAGACCGTACTTGAGCTCCCTCTGCTTGCCTGAATGTCGGCGAGGTTGATATGTTTGGCAAAAGAACTTGCAACGAAATTGGGGTCTTGATACGAAGGGGGTTTGGGTGGTAGAGAAGGCGGAGTTGATTGTGAATTATAAGGATCGACAGCAAGGTCGGCTGGTGGTGCCTGAGGTGCTGGCATCGGATGTCTCGCAGCTGATGAACATCATACATGTTAGCCTGGGCATGCAACAATATGTGATTGAGGATAAAATACCTGGTTTTCTTCCCATGAGACTGCCCAAGAGGTTGACGTTGTCGATACCAACCCGCTTCTTCTGGACAAACTTGGTGTCTGTGTTTACCACTTGATCCTGTGCCGGAGCCGGGGTGTGAAGAGCAATCTGCCGGAGAAAGGTGACTTCGGCTAGTACTGCTTGATGATGACTGTTGATGACAGGAACCTGGCTGTTGAATTCTTTCGAGTCAAACAAAACCCATCGTCCTCGACGTGCGAATGGCAGTCTGCCCTTATTTGCTTCTGGCCTGCACTTTTCGACGATTCTTCCCACCTCAAGTAGTCCTTTGTGAGCATCCTCTATGATGCAGTTGATACGTTCGAGTTCAATCGGCTTCCGTTCTAGGATATCCAGATGTTCATCGCGCAAACTGATCAGGTGCTGGAGGTCGCGATCACAGGTGCGGACCAACTCAAGGCTACGACGGACCTGGTCGTTGGTTTGGCGGGACTCGATGGCTAGAATGATAATATGGTATGTAATAGTACTGAGAACTCCGACGGGGACGATTTCTGCCATCTCGATAGCAGTGTACTGGTTCGCAGGCACGAGAGGTGAGTAAGAAAGGCAATATCAAGGGTGATGGTAGATCATTGTCGCTTCTCTAGCACAGACAAAAAAGAAAGAGCAATGCCGATGACTCTGAGGTCCTTCACCATTATGCATGCTAGGTTTGTCAAGCCAAACCGGCGGGAACTGGGTGTCCCACCACCGCCTTTGCATCTGACATGTACCAAGCCTGCCAAGCTCAGTCACCTTCGATTCCATTCCGCAGGGCTGAATTGCTTTGGGTCTAGACTGGTCTCCTTTGTCTTGTTCATGCGACCCGGTTTCAGTCAAGGTTGTGGAGATAAATACCCAGTACGAAAGCGTTGGTGATCTGTATTATTGAAAGACTCAGAGTACATAACTAATTACCACTTCTCAAGCCACTTCAGGCAAGGGTGAGACCAAAAACGAGAAAGAAAAAAGAAAAAACTCTCAAGAAAGCAGACGAGGCTCGGCAATTCTCTGTGGGGAGCTGAGCCGACGGCCATCCGGCCCACTCAACTTCTCCAAACCAACGCACACAACAGCCCCCTCCTTTCTAGACTCGCCCTTGTACACAAACCTCCAGTCACTAGTGTGCGAAAACAAGACATATCCGAGCTTGGCTGCGTCAATAATCATCACATGAAGGTGGTCGCGCTGCTTGCGTCGGCTCTCCTGATCAGGCGCAACGAAAAAGTGGAGGACGGAATCCAGGGCTTTCGCCACGACCTCAGCCTGGTCTTGGACATCAGGCTCTGACAGTTCGAGCGGCGTTCTCTCGTTGGGGGCGGGATGTAGGAACAATGCTGAAAGGGTGCGCCATCGAGTCCAGGCAAACGACATGACTAGGAAGCTGCATTTAGTGGCTTGATTCAGAGACATTGGGCTTTATGCTTACCGTCAAAGTTATCTCGGTACTCCCTAACTGGGCGAATAGAATGGAGAAAGTCAACTGCCGGTTTCGGAAGCAATGTCAGGGGCCCCGGAGAGTTCCAGTCGATGCTCCTGAACAGGACATGTGAGATGACATGCTGGAGGGCCCCGCGGCGGGTGCCGGGTTGGAGGCACCAGCCCGCCACAGTCTCAGCGTCAAAACCTGAAGACTTCTTGCTGATTCCTAGGTTGGTGAGGGTGTTGGCCAATGTCACAACCTCGACATCCACCGGACCTGAGTGATACACGGCCTCGACGTGCTGCCTGATGATGTCTTCCAAGCGTCCCAAGTCGGAAACAATCTTTGAGTCGGATGCCGGCTGTAAGATGACGTTCTCCAGCTTCATGTTCTTGCCCAAGGGCTCCAGGGCTACTGGAACGTCATCTTTCGGTTGGCTCAGCATCTTCGCTCTATCTTCGCTCCCATGGCCCCCTTTCCGATGCTTTGAACGGCGCATGGCGTGGCAAAGGAACCACCCAAAAATGATCCCAATGATCAACCCGGCAGCCAAGCAGCCAATGGCCACTCCAGCAACCTCACCGCCCTTAAGTCCGGGGTTTGGTGAGTTGGTAAGAGTATTCGTAGAAGCCGCAGCGGTCGTTTCAGTCTGAGTAGGTTCGGTGGTAGAACCGTCTGCTCCTTCTTCCTTGCTTGACGTAGAACTTTCCTCTTGGCCAGTGGATCCGCTCGCAAGGCCAACGTCCGTAGCCTCAAGTGTTCCCGACGTAGTCTCTGTGCCTGTGGCAGTGGGGGACGCAAATGCGTTAGTTAGGGGAGCCCATTCTGATTGGACTTGTCGTTGTGCGATGTAATGATAAAAGGCCATTCTAGATACTCGAGGGCTTTGATATGATATCGTCCAAGAATATACTAAAGGGATGAACTCTTGGGGTGACAGGCATAGGAAAGGTATAGACGGACTCAGCGGGAGGAATCGATAGCAATTTAAACCCGTGTGCCTGCATCTTTGGGGACTGTCTTTGGGAACTTCCCACTGCAATGCGGTAACCAAGGTGGCCTTCAACCATGTCCCAAAAGCAACGACCGCGGCCGTTCTACCCTTGTTGTCTTGGCTCCGTTGAGGCTGGCTGCACAAGCTTGCCACCTGACTCAAAACGTTCTGGCCCCTTGGCAAGGCTGTTTTCACCCCAAGCGAGGTGGAATGTGGAATGGTTCGGCTTGGTATAGCTACAGCCTTAATCAAAGTTTCTCTTTATCAGACAGTTTATTCGTCTGCTCTCCCAGGGCACCAGCTGATGAACTAGTCCACTCTTTTTCCATCCAGCCGTTCTGTAGGCTGTCCACAAAATCACTTGTTCTCGCAATTTTACATTCGTATTTTATCAATATCCGTGGTCTGTCTGTGGCTCCCTTCGCTAGTCTGCTGCCGAACAGGTTTGCTGGCCCAGTATGACTGAGAAACCCGATGTCACGGTAGCCATTGATCTCGGCACCACCTTTACAGGTACAAGACCATATCATTACATTGTTTGGTCCTATTGTAGGTGACTGACCAGTTGCTAGGTGTTGGCCTTTTATTCTCGAATGGAACAATACACATCTTCAACAACTGGCCTGGGAACAACAACACTGGTGAGACCAAAGTTCCCAGCCGCCTTGTCTACAACCATGACAACACTGTGTCTTCCTGGGGGTTCTTCTCTGCCGTGTATGACGACCCTTTGCCGCCTGGGAAGAGAGAGCACCGTCTCTTCAAGATGTTTCTTGATCAAGACACCTGTGATGAGGCAAGAAAAGCAGGCTTAACGACAATTGCAACCACGGCAGAAGCCGAAAGATGCGCTACCGACTACCTCCGGGAGGTTTACCGCCACATCAAGAGAACCTATGAGGAGATGACTGGAACAACAAACTGGGCCAGTTCGTCCGTCTCCTTTCTTTTCAGTGTCCCCACAACCTGGAGAGGCTTGGACGTGAGCAACACATTTAAAGCTACCATCAGATCAGCTGGGTTCGGTACCGAAGGGCCCCATCACTTGGCGCAGATTGATCTCACTGAGGCTGAGGCCGCCGCAGTCGACACTCTCAAGAGCGGCGTGGTCAACTTTCGCGCTGGGGACGTATTCCTCACCATCGATGCTGGCGGCGGTACCACAGACTTTTCCTTGGTTCAGGTTACCAAGGTTGACAATGGTATCCCTCAGATTTCGCAAATTGCCGAGGTCAGTGGTATCGGAATCGGATCAACCCTCATAGATTCTGCTTTCGGGAACCTCATCGAGCAGCGTCTGGCTGAGAGCCCTGATGTGCCATTTAACATCGCAGACGGCCTCTCAGAGAAGATGATGAAGACCGACCGCTTCAAAGCTATCAAACACCTTTTCGGCGATCCTGCTACGATTGCCCAAACTCACAGAATCGACATGCCGGGAGTCTCAAATGACTTTACACACGACAGACTCCGCGTTGAAAGAGGGTGCATGATCTTTGACAAGTGAGCCCCCACAAGGATATCCAGGCGCAGGGCGGTATAGCTAATGTTGGGTAGTAACGAGATACAAAGACTCTTCGATCCTCATGTCGAACACATCATGACCAAGATACGAGAGCAGCTCGACTGGATGGTACAGAACAGACGCAGTGAACAAGTGGTATGATCTAGACTAAACCAAACACAACTTGACACTGATACACGTTACAGACGCACATGGTCCTATCCGGAGGGCTAGGTAGCTCTAAATATGTACAGCGGCGCATCAGGGAGTACTTTACACAATTTAATCACCCAAACACCCGGGAAGTCAAAGTCATCGTGAACCGGTACCCACAAACTACTGTCGTCAGGGGTCTCCTTGAAGACCATAAGCAGAAGATGGAGACTGGAAACATGCCAGTTCTCGCCACATACATCGCAAGAGCAAGTTACGGCGTTGTGGTCCGAGAGCCGTACAGTCCTGATCGTCACATCGGTGAGCAACTAGAACAGGATCAGTTTGACCCGGATCAAACATGGGCCGTTAACCAGATAGAATGGATTATTCGGAAGGTATGCATTTCAAATGGTAATATGATCACTCTTTGTGCGCGTTTATTGACTCATGTACCAGGGAGACAAGATCGACCCGATTGCTCCTCTAACGAAGCAGTTCATCAGACGTTTGAGCCCTGGCCAATCCGTGGCATCATTCAATACACAGATTGTTACTTCGAGAAACGAGATCAGATTTCTCCCTCAAAGTCTGCTAAAAGGTAGGTTCTCCCCCTTTCCTAACTAAAAGATTGGCTTGGTTGACGAGTATCAATAGGTGGTGTGAAACGGCTTTGTCGTGTCGAAAGCAACCTCACTGGCCTCAGGCCAGACGAGCTTGTCCTCATGAAGAAGCGTGGTGGCTGCTTTCGCCAGGGCTACAAATACTACAAGTGTGTCTTTGACGTTCGTGTCATCGTGGCACCGGCCGACTTACGGTTTGAGTTGTGGTTCAACGGCGTGAAATTCTCTCGAGGTCATGAACCTATCAAGGTTGAGTGGAATTCAAGTTGAGGGCTGTTCAGCAAGTGGCTATCAGGCCAGCAGATGGGGCGTTGGGAGAGATCACAACTAGATTTACCTGATAGATATAACCACCTCCTTCCATACATGGCCACTACAATACGCTTAGCAGCCAGTGTGAAGAGTGTCATGGATTTTCTATACGGGTCATAGGGTTTTATATAAAGTATCTATTATATATGCTTAGACATTCCCGCATCATTAACCATATCAATCAGAGACCCCCACGTAGCCCCATCAAACATATCAAATATCATATCCGCCCCGTCAAACTGGCCTGCATTCTGATCAAAGTTCTGGCGCCTGTCCGGGAAAGTCGTTGGGATGGGTGCATGATAGGGCCCCAATACTCGTTCATTATTTGGCATGTTTAAATCCTGAAGAGATGTGAAAGGGTCGAATTGAAAGGAAGAATCGTATAAACCTGTGGCTGACTGATAGTCGTTTGGATCATGGCTTGGCGTGTCCGGGTTGTAGTGGTCGTTTCTTGGGAAGTTGTCGTGCCGAGTATTAGAGCCGTTTCGTAGGCCTGACCTTGAGAGGGGACTGTGCGCTGTTGATGGATTACGGGCGTTTGATGATCGTCTAAGCGCTCTGGATGGAATTTGTGGTGAGGGGCGGGCTTCAGAGCGGAAACGCGTTCTGGGACTATTTGTGGCACGTCGTCGTTTTGTTGAACCTGGTCCAATGCTCGATGGCCGACCACTTTGAGCAGGTCTACCTGCGTAACCGGATTCAGCGTCTCCTTCTGGTCGAAGGCGTTTCCGCCCTGTGGTCCTTTCCTCAATGCTCCTCAATAACATGGACAAAACCTCTTTACAATCCTTTGCCATGCGCCAGCGATTAGTCATAACAGCCAGAAGGCCCAGGGCGGACGATATGCCACTTCGAGAGTCAGCTAGATAGGAGGAATAAAGAGGAATACATACGATATGGCCTTGGCTGGACTGTATGACTGGAGCCATGTGGCAAGAGCCAAAATGAGGCCACTCATCCAGACAGCCGTCATATACCCGGGCCAGAATAAGGGTCCCCCAAGGTCCGAATACTTTCCAACTGTCTCGATGATACTGCTGGCAGCTCCGATGCATACCTGCAAGCCGGCCCTGAATTCGGCGCTCGAAGGATCAAGGGAGAGTGTGGGCCTATTGAGAAGGAGGACGCAGTAATGATACATAACAAAAGGGAAGACTGTAGGTTCCGGTGTAAGCTCTGGATTTTCCTGGTTGGTCTTTGAATCGAGGCGTGGTTGTGTCAAACTGTTTCCCCATGCTGACACGTCTGCCTTGAGAAAGAGTACAGTCTGATCATCGGCTCTTCTCTCGGTTATCGACTTGTGGAATATCTCGAGTAATCTTCCCACTAGCTGGGAGTACCGGACGTGGTTTTCCAAAACGGACTGGGTTTCTCGGCGGTGCTGGAGAATGGCCGCTGTTCTCCTAGATAGCCCACTTGAAGTCTCACTTGGGTTCCGCTCTAGTTCCGCATCCTCCTCAGGCGAGGGATCTCTGCTCTGGGCTCGCAGTCGTGGAGATGCTAAACGTCTGTCGGGATGGTTGGCCGGGAGGTGAAGAATCAGATTATCCGCTGCAGCAGCACTCGACGGTGAAAGCGCAGACTGCGTAACGGGTTCATGCAAGTCTCGATGGCCGGGCGCACAAACATCGATATCAGAATCCTGTATCCCATTCGGATGTCCCAGTGACTGGCTCAGAAACCGGTCAAGTACGTAAAAACTCCAGAACATGCGTTTCCGCATATCCCGGTCTTCAGGGGACAAGTGCCAGTACCGGAACGGACAGCGGTGCATGCCCGTCTGGAATATGGATCTTGAGATTAGGCCACCGACGGATGACGCGTGTCGGAGGGACATTGTGGATATGAAGTAGACCTGGGCGGCGAGCAGGGCTTGGATGGAAGGGATGTCGCACCGGAGAGCGAGGAGGCCTAGCGTGGGGAGGAGATCAGAAGCCGAGGGGGTGGAGATGGAGGATATGTTAGGGATATTATCAATCTCGAGGCGAGCGATGTTGAAGATGCATTTGAAGGTGACGAGACGACTGAGAGGTGTGGTAGATGTGTCGCGGTAGAGGGCGTCTAGCTGGGAGAGGCATTCTGGTCCGTGGAGGAAGGGAACGAGAGGATGCCAGATGCGGAAATATGTCAAGACTAGTTGCCTGGCTATGGCGTAGTCAGGCAGATTGCCCAAATCAAAGGATGGGCTTGCAGTGGCTGGTTGGCGTTGATCGTTCGTCTGGGTAATACCAGCTTCGCCTGGTGCTCCAGCCTCAAGTCCCATGCTGCGACCGCCCTGCTCATCTCCTCCAACGATGCAGTCCTCTGGTGACGGGTCATTGAGCAGCTGTTGGCCGTTTTCGCTGGTGTGCTGCCTCTCTTCTGATTCTTCATCCGGGATGGTGGCGAATGCCCTGCGGACGGTGTTGATGAAGTAGACGCCTGAGGAGCTGCCGACATATTGGCTGTCGCCATTCTTGAGAGCTCGGAGGCTTCCAATCTCGGGAGTCATTGCGGGTGGCCGCCGAAATTGAAGATTGAGATGAGAGAGGACGGTAGTTGAAAAGTGTGGGGAACTGGTCCGGGCTGCTCCGGGGCCGGCCGGGTAGAAGTTTTATATGGGGCTCCGGTGATCGGAGGGATTCTGGTTGAGATTCCGTGTCGAAACTGAATTATCACAATGACTGGCTTAATTAGAGCATCGACTGACACTTCTCTTACTTGGAAACGAGAAACATGATTGCAGATTAATCATCTTTGATATGAACATACAACATCCGTCCTACTCCATCTTCTAGCTTAGTTATCCTGAGCTTTAACTATGACAAAGAACACATTTATCAGTCCTACTCTTGTCTTATAGTGCCCTTTACCATAGGTAAGCACTCTCATACCCTCCAACATGTCTAGAATTTTGATATCCAGTACTCCGTGTTGGTGTTTGCTCTAGATGCGTCATTGGAAACTGCCTTGTCTCTGCTTCTTGATGCATTGATAAGATAGACTCTTCCCTCGAGCTTTCACCGACTCTGGCCCCACAATCATCTTGCTGTGTGACAGGCAGCTGGAGAGCAACTGGAGACTCAACCGAGCCAACACAAGGGCTCAGCTCATCCGATCTGAATTCTGAGGTATCTGCATCTTGAAGCGTAGTCTCTCCATGCTCACTGGCGACGTTTATTTCTATCAATGCATCGCCAATGACCTGATTTTGCCTGGATGGGCTCTCATTCGCGGCAGTCGACATCCGATCGGCCCACCAGCGTCTGGCATCTTGAGCTGAGTTGAGGGGGTAGTTGCCCCAATATACGAGCCCAAGTTTGTCTTTCCGGGTCAGTCCATGTCTATTTCCGGCATCAGAGGGCTCGTCCAGATTTGCACTTGACTGCCTGTCTTGCTGTAGATAGTCGTAGGCAGACATGAGCTGTTCATCTGATACCTGAGACATGAGAGCGAAGAGAATGGCTTCAGTCTCTAACAGGCGTTTCTCAATAATCGCCGTGTAATGTTTTGGAGGACCACTATGCATCCATGATTAGCCAAAATTCCATGGTGGTTTCCCATACCAGAAGCTGCAGCCTACCGCTTCCGTGGCTCAGGCCATTGACACTGAATGTCGTTGATGTGGCATCGAACACACTGGGGCCTATGGAGATGAGCCAAAGGCATTCAATGTTGACTGTAATTGAACAAGACGAACCGATCTCCACTGCACTACACACTCTGTTTAGTGGCTGCTTCGCCAGCAATTTTGCCAAAGCGCGTACCTTTTGCTTCCTAGACCTGCAGGCCTTGCACGCCCCGCTGGTCCGGATATGCTTCGGGCCCTGATTCTTCATGGATCGTTCTGCCATTGTGGCTATCGGCTGATCGTGAAAGCGTCTGTTGGATTCGAGTTGCGAGCGCATAGATGAAGCGAAGGGAATGATGAAGCGCGGTCAAGAGTTTTGCCGCGGATGAGGGGCTAACCTCGACTCGACCCCGCATGACATCTCGACATACCCGGGGTGGGTACAGTTGGTCGGAGGTTTAAATGTCCGAAGAGTTCAAGGAGCATGCAATCCGAGTTGAGAGCCAGAAGACCGTAGATAGAGAAGAAGCAGGAATACACTAGCCAGCATGTCTTTACTGAAACTGATTGGTACCCAACATTAGTCCATCTCATGAACTAGACTGCACGAATTCTACGCCCTTTCTCACATTTCCTTTTAGTTCTTCCACCGCAACCTTCAAAAGGCCGGCTTCGTAGTCCGACAATGACCCAACTGGATGAACAGAGGTGGCGCCGTTGGGCCCAAAGCTGACCGGAAGAGCAAAATAATCGACGCCAAGCTCACCAGCAATCGCCTCCCCTCCAGTAATACCAGGAAGATAAACATACGCGGGCTCTACTACCCCTGATTGGCCTTGAGAGGCCTTGATGATGGCCTGGGCGAAACTGTGTTTTCCAT
The DNA here is from genome assembly GCA_003947045.1 of Fusarium ambrosium. NCBI lineage: Eukaryota > Fungi > Ascomycota > Sordariomycetes > Hypocreales > Nectriaceae > Fusarium > Fusarium ambrosium. The sequence continues at coordinate 40,892 of NIZV01000148.1, forward strand.
TGTTAGTAACGAGAGTGAAATTTGGATAGAAAATAGAAGGATCCTACCGAAATCCAGCGTAGGCCATACACGTCGTTGCAGACCCAGCGCCAGCTTTAGCCTTTACGATCTCATCGCCGCCAAATTGAACCCCTTAGTTTGAGTGGTGAGCTATAGTCATGTTTTCCCATGCATGGTGATACTCACTGTGTGTAATGGCCTCAATTTGTTCCTGGCTTAGTTCCACTGGAGGTTGAGATTGGCTAATCAAGGGGATGATGGTCGCGCCTGAGTGGCCGCCAACTACCGGAACCTTGAGCTCCTGGGGGTTGATATCACGGAGGATATCCGTAACAAACTTTGATCCACGAACAACATCTAGCGTCGTTACACCGAAGAGCCGGGTGGGATCAAAAACGCCCTGCTTTCTGAGAACCTCGGCTGCTATCGGAAGCGTGCTATTTACCGGGTTGGTGATGATAGAAATGAAAGCCTTGGGGCAATAGCTTGCAACCCCAGCTACAAGGTTGGCGATAATTCCGGCATTGGTCTTGAAGAGATCTATTCTCTTGTTAGCCAGGTGTCAGAACATATTGAAGTTCTGTTCCATCTCACCGTCACGCGTCATGCCGGGTTTTCTCGCAATTCCTATCCTAAATCAGCCTTCTAAGTTTTTTTAGTTGGATAAAGGAATAATCACCAGCTGAGATTATGACAAACTCGGCGCCCGTCAATGCATGAAGGAGACCATCATTATCCGGTAGATACCCTTTAACAGTCGAGGGCGTGTCAATGTGACTCAAGTCAGTCGCCACGCCAATTGCATGGACGACATCATACAGCCTCAAATCAGTGACGAGAGGGGACTAAGGGAGAAAGAACTCATTAGATTGCACTCTGTTGCGAGAAGAGGAGAGGGCGAAACGTACAGACTTGAGCAGCAGGCTAAGCGGCTGTCCAATCTGTCCTGAGGCGCCCAGCACAGCGACTTTGACCATATCGAACACAGAGAAAGAAAAAGCGGGAAGAGTTGGCTGTTATTGTGTCGTGTTTATTGATATCACAGTTCAGAGCTTGCTCGACTCGTTTTCTATGCACTGCCGAGCTTTATAAGATTGACTTTGATAATCCTAGAAACCCCTCTTCCCCCACCACTCCTTTAAGTCATTGACCAAACAAAATACAGTAAATACCGGGGTCGGTCTTTAGTTACCTGACTCCTGTGGCTGCTCTGGTATGTCATTTGCTAGGTGGCGGGTGAATATTTGACCGCAGCGGGGGATGGAGAAACCATCCCGGTTTTATTATTTGGCCGCGAATCAATTGCTTCAACGCCGTAGGTTCGGAAGATGAAATCAACGAGCAGTTTCGTCGTCGGTGTTTAAAATTATGGCAGAGTAGATAATCCCCAGGGTTAGAGAACAAGTGTGAATTGACGTGCGTATTTTTGTGCGATATGGCTGCTTCATTCATAATCACAATCTTCGAGTTCAGTTATCCCGGGCTTCAGCTAGAACAAAGAACATATTTCCAATATATCATAGCTCATATGTCAATGAACACAGTGGCCATTCATAGTCACTAATCCTATCTATGATGACGAGCCCTAGGCTAGTTGCTCAGGGACAATCGTCAGCAGTTCCTCCCCACACACTCCTCGCCTAGCGTTTTCCATAGCTAGAGACTCCATCTCAGTCAATGTCTCGACCGTGTGCGTACCTAAATGAGGTACCAATATCGCACGGTCATTCTTGATCAATCGTTGATTGATTTCTGGTTCCTTTTCGTAAACATCAAGACCAACAGCGGCGATGCGTCCGTCTTCTAGCCCTACCGCCATCGCTTCCTCGTCGATAATCGCCCCGCGGGCTGTATTCACGATAACCACGCCTGGCTTCATCTTGGCAATCTCAGCCTCACCGATCAAGTGATGCGTTGCAGCCGAAAGCGGGACATGGATCGATATTATATCGCTCGTCCTCAGTAGCTCGTCAAACGATACGTATGGGCAGCCGGCAGCAAGGTCAGCCGGCAGCGGCTTGCGGTTATGGTAGATAACCTTTAGACCGAATGGTGTCGCTCTATGCTTGACTGCTCTTCCGATCCGACCCATGCCAAGGATTCCCAATGTTTTCCCCTTTGGATCATGGCCGACTTCGATCCCTTGCTTGAATTTCCCCTCCCTGAGTGATTTCAGAGACGGATTAAGTCGTCTAATAGCACCCAGGAGGAGGAAGATGGTCAAGTCCGCGGTGGCGTCGGTAACGGGATCCGGAGCATATGTGACGGTAATGTTGCGCCGAGTACAAGCATCTATATCGATTTGGTCGTATCCTGCGCCTGTATGGCAGATATATTTGAGAGATGATGGGAGATGATCAATGAGCTCCTTGTCAAAGTTTCCAGCAACCTGTCCCAAGATTATTCAGATCCTGGCCGCACACACGATGGATTCTTAGCTCTTACCGCTCCGCTGGCAGAAGTCCGATAGATAGCCCTGATGTCTTTATATCGACCCTTTAGGTCTGTAAAAAGCTCTGCCCGAGACTTGCTTGTCACCACCTCTGGCGCTGCGACGGCAGAGAGGGCCTCGTGTGCGGTCAACGCATAGCGCACTGGGTTAAAGAAAAGAATGCGGGGTTTCAAAGGCGTCATGATTCGTCGTGTGCGTGTGCTTCCAATATTCGTTCAGATGACAGATACGATTACCCAGGCTGGTGAGGTCTTTTGTGAGTGATATTTGAGCTTGACCAACAGATACTGCACAATGAAGGGACCCTCTTCATGGTCGGGTAATCTATTCAGCGATGCTTACAGGCTGCGAATCCCGCTATCGGGGAAAAGATCAGCCGCTGTCTTCTATGCCTGTGACCAAAAGCAACCGGGCGATGCCATGGTAAACCACTCCGCCTTCAAGTCGCTTGCTGTTCCCTTCCGTCCATAACCACGCTGTGGCTGTTCCTTGCTGAGTTTATCATCGGTCTTCTGGCTTAGTTGACCAGTCAAAGGCCGAGCTTTAACTATAATATAACTAGAACATATTATCAGCACATCATAGCATCATATCCTACTGAGGTGCGCAGGTGAAGCTATTCCCAACCTTGGCTGGAGGTAGGGGGTGATAATGTCATGGATAACGCGTAAAATTACCTGGTGTGTCGGTGTGCCCTCTGCGAATCACGGAGAGCGTAGAGGACTAACAATGGCTCAGAACATAGGCGGAATGTCAGATGGATGCTCATGGCGAATGGAAAGACCTGGACAAGGGCGATCCTAGACTTTATAAATTACCTGGAAATTGGGGGCGTGAAAAAACTGTATCATATGGGGAGCTGTCTCACTGATCTCAAATTAAAGGAACTTGTGCTTAAACCGAAAAGGAGTAATTGGTTCAGCCAGGGCTACAAGTATTACGAATAAGCATATGATACCCATGCCATCGTGAGTCCAACCGACCTGCGGTTTAAGTGCTGGTTCTATGGCAGAAGATTCTCTGGAGGTAATGAACCTATCCATGTCGAGCGGAACCAAGTCTAAACCCGCCGATCTAATAAATATGCTGTCTCATTCCCCGAGTTTAATGCAATTATGTAGAATAATATGGACTGACTATCTCATCATTTGTGACTCACGAGTCACCCTGACGATCATCACGGAGGTTAACCTGAGCCGCCAAGTTGACATAAGCACGGATAAATATCTACAAACACGCCATCTTTCAACTCACCGAGCGATTGCTCTTATATGAGTCATATCTCTCCATGAGCGAGAGTATGATACCCCGCGGCTCGCATCATGCATGTCGCTGCTGCCTTGATTGATATTCTTTTTCTGGAAATGATCATCATAACCTGATGGTTGCACCACTGAGACGCAACTGGGCCGTAATGCGTCATATGCAACTGCCGGCGTCATTCGCGCCCTTCTGAACTCAAGTCTTGCGAATCGCACAATCAAATTAATTGGTAATCAGAAATGATGCGAGTTTTGGATTTGTCAACTTTCGCTTGATAGAAAAGGCCATTGATCCCATAGCTAGTCTATCAACCAACCTCATATCCGTCTTTCACTATTACCAATTGGCCCAATTCCCATCATCTCGTATTCCTCCTCAAGTTATCAAAATGTCCACTGATATCAAGCCGTTCAAGATCCAAGTCCCGGATTCAGCCCTCAACTCCGTTAAAGATAAACTACAGAATGCAACTTTCGCCAAAGAGACTGGCTTTTCCGATGACTGGGAGTCCGGTGCCCCTCTGAATGAGGTAAAGCGACTCGCTGCCTATTGGAAAGACGGGTTCGACTGGCGCGCTCAAGAAACGGAGTTGAATAAGTTGCCTCAATTCACTTCCAAAGTCTCAGTAGACGGTTTTGACGATCTACAAATTCATTTCTTGCATCAGAAGGGGAACAAACCAGATAGCATCCCGCTTCTATTTTGTCATGGCTGTAAGCTCTAGTGACAAGGATGAATGAACCATTCCACTGACATATCATAACACAGGGCCTGGGAGCTTCCTTGAGGTGATCAAACTTCTTCCCTTGCTCACAGACCCTGAAGATAGGCCTTCATTCCATGTCGTGGCGCCATCCTTGCCCAACTTTGGCTTCTCGGACGGGGTATCCAAACGAGGGTTTAGCATTCCTCAGTATGCCGAAGCAATGCACAAGCTCATGTTGAATCTGGGTTACGACAAATATGGTGTGTTGTATTATTACTCAGGATTACTACATGAGCTAATGTTCCAATAGTCACCCAAGGCGGAGATTGGGGATACGCCGTCACTCGTATGATCAGTGTCCAATACCCAGAAAGCTGTGTAGCCTCTCACGTCAACTTTGTTCGCGCCTTCGGACCGCCCTCCTTCTTGACGGCACCCTGGCAATTCATAAAACACGCCATCCTTCCCTACGCGGATCATGAAAAGGCAGGACGCGCTCGAACAGACTGGTTCTTCGAAGAGGGTTTCGGATATAACCTAGAACAAAGAACGAAGCCATCTACAATCGGCTTTGCTCTGGCCGACTCACCCGTAGCTCTATTAGCGTGGATCTACGAGAAACTCCATGACTGGACGGACAACTACCCTTGGACCGATGATGAAATCTTGACTTGGGTTTCCGTATATCAATTCTCCACAGCAGGACCAGCAGCAAGTGCCAGGATCTACTACGAAAACACACATTCAAGCCCTGAGCAGACATCAAAGGTGGACAAATATGTGCCAAACGTTCCTCTTGGGCTCTCATATTTCCCCAAGGATATTCTTGTGCCTCCTCAGACATGGGGTAGGACCCTTGGACCGGTTGTGTTCGAAAAGGTGCACCCAGATGGAGGTCATTTTGCGGCACATGAGAGACCTCAGGAACTTGCTGAAGATCTGAGAGAAATGTTTGGGAACAAGGGGGGTGCTTTTCATGTGGTTAAGCAGTTCCAATCGAAATTGTGAAGATGTCTCACGGGTTAGGTAATGTTGATAGCTCTACATCGAAGCCGATTGCAACCTGGAAGGGTGATACAAAGTCTCATTACAATGCATTAAATACTCGCTTCATAAAGAGTACACTTGAGCCGCCGGAAATGACGAACGCCAGCTCTTATCTCAATTTTACATCAACATCCTCAGTGCATCTTCCTCTTGGCCACCATTCTCGATGCCCTTCCATAAAAACCCCATATCGAGGTCCAAAGTTTGGGCAAGTGCTCCAAAGCCTGGATAAATCTCGTCTCCCTGGCTTCCATCGCCTAATCCAACACCTTGAGGAATGAGACCAGCTTCCTGAGCAAAGAAGAGTGACTGATCATTCTCAGCCCACCCAGTCAAGTTCTCAAGGTTAGGGGCCAAGTATTCCATCTCAACGGTCTCATCATCCGCCCTTGCCGAGTCGCTCTCCATACTCTCAGTGGAATATGTCTCGGTTGTCTCGGTGGGACATGGCAAGGGTTCAGTGGCTACCGTACTCTCCTCTGTCACGTCCGACGCAAAGGGTGGTTGACTGATATCGATACCCATCTCGAGAGCGAAGTGAATACATCGATCATCCTCAACCCATTGAGAGAATGTTTTAACTACCGTGGGGGAAATAGGTCGAGGCGGTGTAAGGGCTTTGGTGGCGAGAGAGTGAGTAGCAACTTGTTGTTCGAGTATTGCAGGCGCAGACAAACTGGTGTTGTACAGGAAGCGTCTCAACGGTGTAGGAAAGTCGCTGTCTTGGGGTAGACGATCTTGGCTGAGGCTGAGGTCGATCGTCAATGCAAGCCTCAGGTAGTAGGTAGGACTTCTCGCCAGAACATCGGTGTTCTCGCCAAAAGAAGGTGTCGGTGTCGAGTCTTGGAGATAGGTGCATTCCATGAAATATCTGATCGTCTTGGATATCGAGTCCACACCGTCATATTTGGGATGAAGTTCTCTGAATGCTTGGATAAGCACGTTTAATCGGGACTGTTTCGCAGCGATGCCCGGGCGCGACCAGATCTCGCCTCCAGATGAGGCAGATGACATCTTGATGTCTACCATGTGCATAGCTAGAGGGAGTGCTGTACATGCAACCGCGCTACTTGGTAGCCAACGCGTTAGACGAAGTGGGTGTAGTTGACCATGGCAGTCGGCGATGCTTCTGGTAGCGCTCCTCAGACCCTTTCGATTTTCCTCAAGGAATTGAGTCTGTAAATTGGAAGTCGCCTTTCGTGTGACCAGTCCCAGGATGACGCCGAGATGTAATTCGTAATTGAAGAGAGCAACTCGAGCGGCGCTGGGGGCTGTTAGTAGGCGATGAGAGAAGGATCACGGTGCAAGGTGACTCACTGGTAGTATATCCAGACCAAATTCGTGAACAAAACGGAAGAGTCTTCAAAGGAGTCCGTTTCAGGAGACAACTCGGTATGCTTCAAAGGTGGTCGCGTAATCTCAGCCCAATATTGTAGATATCGTCTGTATTCCTGAACCTTGCCAAACGCCGTAGAATGCGCCTCAGCGTCAAGAATCGGCAAGTGTTCAGTAGGATATACCAAGGTCAAGACGTCGGTCAAACAGACACACAGCTCAGTCAAGCGTTCCAAAGTGACCATGAGGGTGTGCTTGGTGGTGGTGTTGTACACCCTCGACGATTCAAGTTCATCGGCAAGGTCTTCGTATCCTAGAGGAGGGTTGGCGTCAAAGTCGAAGTGTTCTCGTGTGATCTGGATGTTTCTGCGGACGCAGAGCGGCATTATCCGATCGCGGATGATGCAACACCACCAAACACGCTTCAGAACATTTTGCCTCTTAAGATCCTGTGGAGTCGCGTGGGCATCTTGGGCCATGGTTGCGTAGTTGTGAGCCCCGACAGCTCTGGCGTTCTGCACAGCGATCCTGAGCCATCTACTATTCGGCTTTCGCGGTCCTGGGCGGAAGGTCGGACACCAGTAGGTCAGTAGCAACGCAGCCTGTGCTATCGAGATGGGATCTGGATCGGTAGCAAAGTCGTAGAGCAGCTGGCAAGAGAGTTAGAGTTGGTTGATCCACAAGGGGAGAGTGTCTTGTACCTTTGCTTTGGTGTAGAAAGATTCCTTGGCCTCGTGGATGCTAGAGAAACCCAAGACTTTGAGGCTCTCTTTCGGTACAAGCTTGTAATATTTAGTTGTGATTCATCCGATGCACCGAGTGAAGGTCACCTACTGTGCACGAGGCAAACATGATGGCTTGTAATAGGAGCAGTGAGACGGGAGAGCCACCTGAACTTGAGTAGGTCTCTGTCTGGGCGGGATTGTACGCTTGCCAAAAGTCGGCCTCGTTGAGGAGAGGGAGCAGCGGATGGACGTAGAGGAAGTAATGTCGAACGAATTCGTCGAGGATCGGCTTGGCGGGGACACGTAGACATCCTTGAGAATTTAGATGGTTGAAGTCGCGGTCGCGTATGCTAAGCGCCTTGAGGAAAGGCATCGACGAGTATAGGGCTTTCAGTTCGGATCGCACGGGATCCAACGGGATATTATTTGATGTATTCGTTTTGGCATTCTCGCAAGTAATGCCGAATGACTGGATATTTTTGCCATTATTGCATGTATCATTCGTGAACGGGGTTGCGCAGCCGAGATCGGCTTCTTGAGGCGGTGACAGCGTCGTCAAGTTAGGTCTCGTAATCGGATGGCTCGGATCGGCATCGTCGACAGCAGCGTCTAGAGTAAACGGTGATGGTTCATTATATCGTATCTGTCTTTAAGCTGTTAGTCCACGCATAGATTGATAAACCAACAGAGAAACCCTTACATAGAAACCCCTCGACGCGCAACAACGCACTCATCCCCATCCAACCGACAATTGGTACAAGGAGCCGAAGTGCGAGTGACATCGCATCGGACCTTTCTCCTACGACACTTGAGACAAGCCTTGGTGGCCCTCTTCCTCGAGGCCGACTTTTTGGCGAAGCGGACAAACTGAGGGTTTTGGTTTTCCATCCTTGTCGAACACGTATGTCGCGTAGATAATAATCAGGAGGTTGCTTGGCCCGAGGTTGAAAGGTCAGGGTTCGTATCCATGCCGAAACCCCAGATTTACCCCAACTTCTTGGTGACCTAGTGACCCCTGCGGATTTGGCGGAGACAAGTGGAGATGGGGCTGGAGCTAAAATATCGCGGCATTGGGAGTCGGGAGATTTTGATCTTGGGTCTTTTTGGTTGCTGTGCTGTGGTTGGTCAGATGATGGAGGTGAAGAGTAAGAATGGCCTTATTGCGGTTCTGATAGATCTTTTAGATCTTGACTAGATCTTAGATCGTATATCTCAGTTACAATCTCATATGACCCCTGCAGGCATTGTTTTCCAGTGGTTTACTTCCCATCTCGCAGAGACTTGGGGGATGCAAGCACAGACACTCTGTCGGCTAGATGTTCACAACCTCGGTCCGTTCATGACAACTACCTAACTTATGTTAACAGGTATATACTTCACATCTCAAGAACTGATCAGACAGACATTATGTCGAGTAGTTACGAGCTTATTATCTTTATTTTGACTTGATAGACTAACAAAGCAAGACATGGTCACAGATACGCTGGCTTGAAGCATTCGCTGCACAATCGGAATATGCCTTATCTCAAAAACACGTGAAAATCATCGGTGAATTGCATCAACCCATGCAATAACCCGTAAATCCGTCTTCAAATCGCCGTCCAAAAATGTGGAAATTTCTGTGGGTTTATTAACGTAACAAGCTGACAAAAACCTCGCAGCTTTACAAACAAAGGCCCGCATTTAACATCCATTCTTAACGTTGCGATTTCGGGACCAACAACGCCCTACAACGTTGTGTAGGGCGCGAAAGCTTCAACTCAGATTGCTAAGCAAATCAAGCTTCCGGAGGAACTATGACCGAATTATTAAATCAAGGTGAAGTCAAATTTTTGCTTTATGTATCGATATAAAGCATGGAGCCAAGACCAGTAGGCTCTAGGCATAGGTCTTGACATTAGCATCAACATCGATATCAGACCACTATTCGCAGACTCAATATGGCGGCATACCTCACCCAGCGAATCTGCCATCCTCATCATGGCATCCCCGTCTCTAGACCAGAGACTCCGGCGCCGGAAAAGGAGATCAAATGCCATAAGCCAATTCACAACAAGGCTTGCAAGGGAGTCCCCTTCTTCACTCCAGAGCAGGATCCCCGATCTGGAACGGCCATCCAACCTCAGCCTTCTGGAAAGTCCATCCCCAAGCTTTTCACGCCTTTGAAGATTCGCGGCGTTGAAATGCAGAACCGCATCTGGGTGGCTCCAATGTGCCAGTATAGTGCTCATGAAGGCTTCCATACTCCATGGCACATCACCCACTATGGCGGGATGCTACAGCGCGGCGTGAGTACTCCAATGCTTGTGCTTGCTTCCTCTACTAAAACTTGAAAAGCCTGGTCTTGTGATGATTGAAGCCACTGCCGTGCAGGCAAACGGCCGCATCACACCCGAAGACTCAGGAATTTGGCTTGACGCCCACGTCGACACCCTCAAGAAACACGTCGACTTTGCCCACAGTCAAAACGCCCTCATCGGCATCCAACTCGCCCACGCCGGCCGCAAAGCATCCACTGTAGCACCTTGGCTAAGCTCAGGGGCCACCGCATCCAAAGAAGTCGGCGGATGGCCAGATGACGTCGTCGGTCCCAGCGACGAAGCTTTCAACGAGCATTTTCCCACTCCTCGCGCAATGACCATCGCAGAGATTGATCAGTTCAAGCATGATTTCATCTCAGGCGTTAATCGTGCTGTCGGGGCTGGCTTTGACGTCATTGAATTACACTTTGCACATGGGTACCTCGTCTCGAGCTTCTTTTCCCCCGCTGTCAACAAGAGGACGGATAAATACGGCGGTAGCTTTGAGAACCGTATCCGTCTAGCTCTTGAGCTTGTCGATGCTACTAGAGAGGTGATCCCCAATGATATGCCTCTGTTTGTCCGCATCAGTGCTACTGAGTGGCTCGATACCAACCCTGACTGGAAGGGAGAGAGCTGGACGATTGATGAGAGCGTCAAGCTAGCTAAGATCCTGGCTGAGCGGGGTGTAGATGTCCTCGATGTGTCAAGCGGCGGCAACCACGCACAACAAAAGATCATTGGTGGTCCCGCATACCAGGCTCCCTTTGCCAAGAAGATCAAGGCTGCAGTCGGGGATAAGATGCTTGTCAGTTCAGTGGGAAACATCAAGACCGGCCAGGTAGCTCAGGACGTCATTGCTGGAGGCAAGGATGAAGATGACACTCCATTGGACCTGATCGCAGCTGCACGCATGTTCCAGAAGAACCCTGGTCTCGTCTGGGCCTGGGCCGATGAGCTCGAGACAGACATCCATATCGCTCATCAGATTGGTTGGGGATTTGGTGGAAGAGCTGGTGGGAAAGCCCATAAGGATGCTTTCGGCGACGGTAAACACAAGAAGCATTGAGGAAATGAATCAGGGCTACCATGAAATGTTATGAACAATCATTCAGTCATTACTATACATTCTATTTACGCTTGCGTGACTGATTTTCTTCAGGCCTTCTCCGTCTCAGGCTGCACCAACTGCCTCCTTGTAAACGTGACATTAAAGTCAGCTTGCTTCACAAACCAAGCATTAATAATCCTCCACTCCTTGCTAGGATCTTGAAAGTCAATCTGTCACAGGTTAGCTGATGCTCTTCACTCCAGTGTCTTTAAAACTCACCTCGAATCGTCGCAAAAGACTCGGCACCACCTTGTAAATCTCCAACAGACTAATGTTCTTGCCAATGCAAGTTCGGCTACCCATACCAAACTGAAACATCATACCGCTCATCTTCTTAATTCGCTTATCCTCCTCTTCTGGGTTCGCGTTGGGATCAGGCAGCCATCGTTCAGGTCGGTACTCGTTTGTGTTGTCACCAAAGATCTCAGGGCGATTGTGAATCAGCCATGCTGAAGCTCCGACGATGGTACCGCCCTTGATATGGTGACCTCCAATATCAGCTCCTTGAGGTGGTACAATTCGTTCAAGGGGGAGACCGGGTGCAGGGTGCATTCGGAAGGCTTCCTGGATACAGGCGTGAAGGTAGGGGAATCGTTGAGCTTCGGCAAAGGTGACAAGACCAGTCTCATAGTCCGAAAAGGCGCCAGCCTTTGAAGCCTCATCTAGCTCCTTCTGGAGCTTATAGTAGGAAGACTTGTTGCGGAGGAGGTAGTAGAAGACAGCAGAAAGGGTAATGGCTGTTGTCTCGGAACCAGCAAAGGCCATAGACACAGCCATTGTCTGCACCAGGGTGTCGCTCATAAACTCGGGTCGAGCCTCTCTGGCAGCAATAAACTTGGAAAGCAGATCCTGTCCCAAAGCCTGCTTCTTAATATCGGTGGTAGGGAGCACAGCGTCCGACTTGAGTTCAGGGATGAGTCGCTCGGCCATTCGAGCGCGAGCAAATCGAGCGACGGGGAATGTTGAGTCAAACAGGCCCCATTGAGAAAGTTTGAGGTAGATAGGGTTCTTCAAGAATACAAGATCCAAAAAGGGGATTTGACCAACCTGATATTGTCAGTGTCTATCATCCATGTTCTTTCTAGAGTGGACTTACTGGAGCAACATAGAGGAACAGCTTAGAAAGGTATGCAACAATACCCTCCACATCCTCATTCTTCTCAATAAATCCATGGCGCTTACTATAAGTAATCTCACCAATAACATCAAAGGCATAAAACTGAAGCCACTGTGTAAAGTCGCAACCCTCAGGCTTTCCAGCAAACAACTTTTCGGTCTGGTTGAGGAACAGCTTGGTAGTGTTGTCGACAAAGGGCTCGTACTGAACGAGTGCGCTCATGGAAAAGGCCGAGTTGACGCTTCTGCGGAATTGGGAATGGAAGTCATTGTTGGTTGTGCTGAAGAGGGATGCGAGGCGGTGGCCTTTGACGACGGATTGTTGGACGATGTAAAAGTCGGACTATTGTGGGTTAATACACACTTGATCGCAAGTCAATAGAGTAACATACCTTGATGTAGCCCTTGTTAAGACCGTAGATAGACTTGAGGACGGCAGGGTCGGCAAAGGACAGAGTGTTGGGACCTATCCTAACGATATCTCCATGTTTGGCATGAAGTTTTTGGAGAGTAACCTCTGGTCGTTGGCCGTAGACATCAACAAATCTCCACCAATCCGTGAGAGAAGCTAGGAAGGGACCAGGGTACTTGTTCAAACCATGATGATAACGATTCTTAACAAGCCACCCCAAAACCAAAGAAACCAAAACCAACACCCAGTGACGGGCGAGGTTACTAAGAAGAGTTTCAATCAAGCCGTTGTTCATGTTGAAAACAAACGGATAAGGGAGACCAGATTGGTGTTGAAGGGAATGGTTGGCATGAAAACAAGTCCTTCCTCCATCTCTGACCTCCCTCTCTTTATATGATAACGACTTACACCCATCTCTTCGAGGCAAACTCGGTGTTCGGCTGCACTCCAGAACTGGGCCCCACTGCCAACCTGGGGTATTGGGGTGTCAGGCCCCCACAGGTTTCGGCAGTTGAACACGGCAACCAGTGTCTAAAACCCCGAGATGCGATTTTTCGAGGAGCTAAAGTGGTCTAGTATAATAAATGCATCTGTGATTACCTATCTACTGATGACATGATCTGATCGAGGCGAGGAGCTGGCCTCCTCGACGTAATCTTGCGACTTGCCGAAGTTGGGGCTAGAACATTGTCGGCAAATGTCAACGGATGATACGGAGGATACAGAGATTTTCTCAGTCATGATTAAGCGGGTCTTTGTAGATAAGTCTCGAGGATCAGCCTGATAAGCAAAATCGTAAGAAAAGGTCGTGTTGGCGAGATGTCGACTTGGGTTTCCTCGGCTGAGCTTGTCTTATTTAGGTTTAGCGGGATAGAAGCGTCGTTCTAGGGTAAGTTGTCTCTATCCCTCAACACCACGAGACAGTTAATAGACGAATAGATCTCTTGCTATTATGAGCTTAGGTAGCTATCAGTCTGTTCTAAGTAATCCATTTCCCGTTCCCAACATTTTGTGTAATTACTATCACCAATGCTAAGGAGAACCTTGTTGTTGGGAAGGCCACTGTTTTTATACCCTCCTTGATCCGTAAACCCAATCAAGGCCAGCTATGAACCATGCCTGGAACTACAATCCATGGTAGTCATGGACTCTCTCTTGTGAAGAATTACGTCATCATATATAAAACATACTTGAATAATCTTTCATTTTCATTATTCGTGTCGTATTACTTTTATCCATGAATCCAACATCCAGATTAAAACCCCCTAGCCTTCGTGTACCACCCTCAGTGCCGGCTGCGATTAATTTATACCCCAAACTCCTCAATAACACTCCTAGCCTCGCTAAAGTCATTATCAACCCCAGTGAATGGCATCTTGAGCCCGAATCCTTCCGGTCCTCCCACCTTGATACCTTCCTCCGACTTCCAAAGCGGGTGCGAAGGCAGCGCAATGACGTTGACTCTTAGCCCATATCGTAAATCTTGAGAGCCAATACCCTCACCATCTTGACCCAGAATGGAAATAAGATCTGGAACTGTGCATACCACCTTTTGAGACTCCTCCGAGCCATCAGCGTCGCTCAAGGCAGCGTACAGATACTCGTTCTGGAAAGGAATGAACATGTGGCTGTCAGTCGGGGCAGATTGTTGACTTGAGCCAGCAGACTCTCGTTCATCCTCGCTCAGAGGAGCAATGATGACAGCTCCCATGGTGTAGCCACCACCGACATGACGACGAACATCAACAATCTTGCCAGTGAAGAGGAGTTTTCCAGCACAGACGTCAAACTTCATTATGTTAGTCAACAGGTTGAAAGACTCTGCGGCAACTCGAGCAACTTACAATAGCGTCTATGTAGCTCGACTTCTTGCGGCGAGCAGCATGAACAGCGCGGCCGAGATACCAAGCTAGAGATAGAGTGTTGGGGACACCATGGGACTTGATGGCCGCGCCGGACAATGGGTTTGCGCACACGGCACAGCCCAGGCCGAGTTCGATGGCAGTGTTTCGAAGGATACTCTCCAACCGCACAGGTGAATCCGCATTCTGCTGCTGTTAGGACAGATTTGATATGTATTCAAGGGCTCGCTTACCATAACCACGGTGGTATTTCCACGCGCGTCAGAAACCACGCAAGGAGTGAGAGAATGACCGTAAACGCTAAAGGTAGCTAGAAAGGTTAGAACGAATTGTATAAGTGAAAGGACTCTGGAACTTACCATGATACATGGTAGGATAGGCTCGACCCATAGCATCGCCGTCAACGACAGGGACGTCAAAGTGAACGCCAGTAGGAAAAGCACTCAGGCCGTTTCCACCGCCACTATTCAAGTCAGAAACAACCCCCGAGTAAGATTTGGAGTTACTCACATCTCGTCAACAAACATGCCATCAAAGGACTTGTTGCCAACAACCTTGTTGACAGCATTAATGCCAGAAGAAATCTCGGTCCCGCCAGCGATCCGTTCGTTGATAACGCTGGGACTACCGTACCAAGAACCAAAGCAGAGAACGGCGTCATCCTTCAGTGACTTTGGAGAAATGATCCTCATCTTCTTGTCACCACCGGTTCGTAGAGCGTGCAAGCCCTTGAGAAATTCGTGATGCGTAGGACCACCGCCTCCAGTTCCTAGAACTCCACATCCGGTAGCCATCATCTCCAGATCAACTTCTGACACGTACCAAACACCGTCTTTTACCTCGGGCCGGTAGGTCTCCAAATCCACGTGGAGAGATGGCTTGTAGGTAGGAACCAGGGCATCAGGAACGCTAACCTTATCCCCTTCATCCTCTTCATAGCCCTGCTCAGTCGACAAAGGAGGGGAAGAAGGAGGCGTCAACTCGCTAGGAATTGCAAGATGCCCAACAGCCCGTATCTGAATGCGCATCGCACCGTTGGGCGTGTATTGAAGAGGCATCTTGTTAATCTCAACAATCTGCACGCCTTCCTTTGCAGCCCCCTTCTGAACAGCCAGATCAACAGCCTTGGCGCATGCAGCGTCGATAACCTCCTTTTCAGAGCGTCCTTCTGGAATCTCGACAATATCAATCTCTCCGGAGACCTTGGCAATCGCGGCACCAACTGCGTTGGCGGCGCCTTGGTGAATTGGTACGATGCACTTGTCTACTCCGGCGAGATCCTCGGTGACGAGAAGGGCACCACCTCCAACGAGGAGAACGTGGACTGGAGCTGAAGAAACCTTCATCTGTTCGACGACGCTCTCCAACATCTTCTTCAACTCCTTCCGTGCCTTTTGGACGACTGACTCAGGTACATCTTTGACGAGGGTGGTGTCTCCAAGGTTCACCTTGCCCAACGCGACAACAATGTCACTTGCCGTCAAGGTCTGACCTCCAAATACCTTGGCTTCTTGCTGAATACAATTACCAACAGAAGCAGGTCCAATGGTGAGTTTGCCCGTTTCAGAGTCGACCTGGACTTTGCTTCCACCACCGAGACCAATGGAGACAACTTCAGGCATTGAAAAGGCTGTGCGAACGCCTCCAACTTCGACGAAACCAGGTGCCTGACGGGGGAAGCCTGAAGGTAACAGGGCACACACATCAGTAGTAGTGCCACCGATGTCGACGACAAGGACTTGTGGCTCGACCGAGTCGGATTCAGATGTCGTGTCCACTTGCTTCTTGTAATCAAGTCCAGCCAGGAACGCAGCACCCGTCATACTATTGGTAGGACCACTAGCAAAAGTCTTGATAGGGTACTCAGCCGCAGTATCGGCATCGATCAAAGTACCATCGTTTTGAGAAAGGTAGAGCGGACAAGTAAGCTGAAGTCGTGCCATGGCTCGCTTAAAGCCCTTCTTGACGCGGAACCCTGTCCGTAGGATGGCAGCGTTGAGAATGGTGGCATTTTCTCGTTCCAAGAAACCAGTAGGTCCAATATCGTGAGAGCACACGACTGAAAGTTCTGGAGCTTCATCGAGGATGATCTTCTTGCATTGTTCTTCGTGAAGGCCTTCGTGGTCGAGTGGAGAGAACACACCGACTAGGGCAACAGTCCTGATACCCGATGCGAGGATATCTCGGGCAGCTTGTCTGATTTGCTCAGGATTCAGAGGAGCAATCTCTCTCCCATCAATCTCAAGACCTCCATCGAGATAATGAACTCCTCCGTCAAGGATACTCCTCAGACCGACAGGGAAATCCGAAAAGGGAGGAAGCTGCCGTGTAAAGGGGCCGCATAGTCGAACGACAGCAACCCGGTCTAGCCTCCTCGCATCAGCTTCAACCAGGGCATTGATAAAGTGCGTAGTCCCGATAGTGACGCTCAAAACACGACCCTGGTCGATCTTTGAGTCACGAATGACGGCACGGATCGCCGACTCTATGCCGCTGGTGATGTCTCTGGTGGTGGATGCCTTGTGGGAGGCGAGGACTCCACGACCTGGCGTGTCGACGGCGCGAATGTCGAGAATGGCCGCATCCGTGTTGGTCCCACCGACATCTACTCCAATGCGGTAAAGAGACATGTTGTCGTCTGTTTGTATTCGGCTAGTCAAGGTCGTCGTGCTGCCCATGGGCTGAAGCACCCGGCCATGATACTCACCCTTTTGTAGTTGATCCATTGTCGCCATTTCCAAAAGAAATCTCCCTTCACCTCCTCTTTCCGAGACAAATGAAAAGGTCTGTACGTAACTAAGTGACGATCATAGAAACCTAGCCAACAAGAAGGAGGCTGGCGGGGAACCTCGGGCTTTGCCGATGGAGCTTTTCAGTTGGCCGATGAATTTAGTTCCCCGATGAAGAAAAGTTCCCCGATCTGAGACTTTCGTGCGCGCGAGGCCAAAGCGTCGCGTTAGCACCGACGGAATGGTTTTGCCCCATCCTCCGATTTCTGGGGTCGGTACTTGGAGATAAGCTCTGCAAAAAACCATGCCTCTGACACGGGCGCAAACAACCGGCGATGGTTCAAGCATCAGGCCTTTAAAGACGTCTAACGGCAGTCAATCAAGTCTCCTAAACGTCTCCGGGGAGTCTTCATTCCATCAAGAAACCCCTTCATCATCAACAATTCACGCGTCTCGATCGCGAACCTCCATAATGGCAGCGTCAACATTGCTCAAACGCATCGAGCTGCCACGTGGATCCCGGTGGATTGTATGCGACCCTCACCTCCCCCCCATCCCCTGCCCTGCATTTGTGCAATTGTTGTGTGTGACTGATCTTAACCATGCTTGCAGAACGAGGATGTCCGACCTGTCGGGTCCGAGAGACGTACATGGACGTTTCTGACGTTTCACAACTTCTGTGCGTTGCCGTGTCACGCGTTTTTTTTCTGTTGTGGCGAGGACAAGGCTGACAAGGTTTTTTTTTTCTTCGCTTCGCAGGGCTGTTGATCAACTGCAATATCGCCACGTACCTTACTGGCAGTGCTCTTATTCCTTTGGGCCTTAACTGGTGGCAGGCTATTATCGGTGAGTATCAATTGATCATTTGTACTTGTTTTCTTGGTCTGACTCTGTGTAGCCATCATCATCGGAAACATCATTGCCACCGTTGCCCTCATCCTCAGCTCCCTTGCTGGAGCCTATTACCATAGTATGTTTCGACCCACCATCACAAGGCTGAGATACTATTCTAGTAGTTGGGTTTCCCGTCTTTAGTCGGGCTGTTTGGGGCACATGGGGCGCCCAATTTGTCATTTGGAACCGCATCTTTCTTTCATTTGGTGAGTCTCCCTCTTCACCCCCCTCATCGATGACAATGCTAACTAAATACCAGTCTGGTCAGTACACATGTTCTGGTTTTCCTGCGTTTACTCACATTACTAGGTACGGCTTCCAATCATGGGTCGGAGGCGAGTGCACTTACTTGATGCTCCTCTCGTGGGACCCCAACCTCGAGAAGCACATCCCAAACCACATCCCCGCCAGCACAGGCATGACATCCGCCCAGTTTGTATCATATGTCGTCTTTTGCATCGTCAGCCTTCCGTTTCTTTGGATTCGACCTCATCGGATTGAGAAGTTCTTTTACTTTGCCAGCACCGTCACTCTGATCTTCTTCCTGGTCCTCTTCATCTGGGCTTTGGCCACCATGGGCCCGGACGGGTTTGGAGATACTCTCAAGTCGGGCACGGATATTCCATTGACTGGAGGACCCCGCAGTACTGTTTGGCTCATGATTTCCGGCATTATGTCGACTGTTGGTTCCATCGCAGCCGGAATCCTCAACCAAAACGACTATGCTCGTCTCTCTCGCCGCCCAAGTGATGCAATTTGGGGACAGGCTTTTGCCTTCCCCTTCTACAGCATCATCGCTTCTGTCATTGGCATTCTTGTCACAGCCGCTACCCAGAAGCGCATGGGCGAGCCCATCTGGAACCCGCCTACTCTCTTCGTTGGCCTCCTTGCAAAGGACAATGACGCTGGAACCCGTGCAGCCGTCTTCTTTGCTGGGCTGGCATTGGCCATCTCACAGCTTGGCAGCAACCTCCCCGGAAATGCACTCTCTGGTGGCATGGACTTGGCATCCACGTTCCCCAAGTACATCAACATTCGACGAGGAGCTTACATCGTTGCCCTCCTCAGCCCGGTCGTCAACCCTTGGCGTCTTGTCAACACAGCCACGACTTTCTTGACAGTCCTGTCTGGTTATGGCGTGTTCCTCGCCCCGATGACTGGATTGATGGTCGCACACTACATGCTGGTGGCCAGGATGAAGGTGAATGTGGATGACCTGTACACTGGAGATAGTAATAGTGTCTACTGGTACTACAAGGGCCTTAATTGGCGTGCCCCAATCGCGGTATGTATCTCCTTTTTGTCATATAACATGTGCTAATTTTTTAACAGTGGATTGTTGGTGTCGCACCTCTTCTCCCTGGCTTCATCGCAGCCGTCAACCTGTCCATCTCAATTTCTGATGGCGCCACTGAACTGTACTATCTCAACTACATGTATGGCTTCATTGCGAGCGCATTTGTGTACACCTTACTTCATCGCTTGGTTCCAGATGCAAAGCTTGATGCTTTCGTTCAAGAAAGCCCATCTGCCAAGGAAGTGCAGGAGCTGTATCACGGTCGCTGGGATATTACTTATGCCGAGGCTGGGACTCCGATTGAGGATTCTTCCCCTCCTCGAGATCCTCGCAAGGGAGTGGAATCGGTGACGACGTCTGTTTAGATAAGAATGCACCAAGTTTAGTCTACGAGGTTAGTAACGACATCCAATGGAATACGGAGTATCTGGGTTCTCTATACGAATAATACGCACAAACAATTGAAGTCCTAATTACAAAACACCCATGCTCTCATCTCCACCAAAATCTCCATCGTCAACCCCCTTTCGGTCTCCTTCTCCGTCTTGGGTTAATGCCAAACCTTAGTTCCCGTGATCTTCGTTAGTCATCCTTCTTTCTCCTCTCGCCTCCCTTCATTTCCCAGTCAACACACATTCCGATGTTCGCCGGGGGCCACAAAGTAACATCGGCCAACTAAGAGGGGGAAAAAAAGCCTGGACCACTGACCACTCCTTTTTCCTTTCGGCCAACTTATCTGTACCCGTGTCCCCTCCCCCAGTCGCGTGATTTCGCCGACAGACATCTTCCCTCCCCCTTCTCGTCAACATCCAGCCGCGCGTGGGGACCGGACCGGCGCGACCAGGATGGAGAATCTCACCGGTACCGACGCGCCGGATCGCGGAGCGGGAACGGGAACGGGAACCCTCGCACCCCCCCGCAAATTCACCATCCGGAGCAAGTTTGGCCAGGCCCGTAAGCCTCGGAGCCGTAAGAACAGGCCGTGTGACGCGTGTCGTCGACGGAAAACAGCATGCGTTATCACCAGCGAACCGCCATGTGAGCAGCAGCCGGCCCGCACAACGGACGAAACTGCTACTAACGATAAGCAGGCCTCTTTTGTAAGAGCCGAGGACTAGTGTGTCAATCGCTCTCGGACCCAGAAGCCATGTCAATGGCACCCCGAGCAAACACGCAGAGCGTTCCTCCATCGAGCTCCAGCCCAGCGTCACCGTCGATCTCGGCCATCTCACCGTCAGCCGCATCTGAAAGCAACCCTCAACGAGCCGAATCAGCAGCTGTCGTCCATGACGGCCTCGTCCGCCAATCAGGACCAGGACCTGTCGGCCAAGAGTCTGTGGCGTCGGCTGGCGTCGATTCGCCGATGCAGGACCCAGCAGACGAAATTGTCCACACTCTCGAGGATGAACCCGACAAGACGACGCATGCCATGGGATTGGCCGCCGAGCAGGACCCCTACTTTCTCGACGCCTTCAGATCCCTTCTTCTGAGTGAGCGAGAAGGCATTGACGCCAGCTTCGTCCAGGTCTACCCCGGCGGGCAAGACCCAGATGACCACCCCATTCACTTTCTTCTGCTGCAGGATGAGTTCCCCGCACACAAGAACCAGGCTAAGCAAGCCGCATCCGATGCCATCGAGAGCTTTGTCTGGCCCCACGGCCCAGCTCTCGTCCGGTTGTATTTCCGACACGTCCACTCCGCCTTTCCCGTCATCTCCAAGGGTCGCTTCCTGCGCCAATATCTCACTGCCAAGCTCGATATCCCCTCGTCGCTGCGGGGCGCCGTTTACGCCTTGGCCTGTGTCTTTTGGCGAAAGGACCCATCCCTCGAAGGCCCTTGTCCCTTCCAGCAACATGACCTCATCAACCATGCTCAAGAGTCTCTTAGGCGAGAGCTCGAGTCGCCGAACCTCTGGAGGTTACAGGCTTCCCTGCTGCTAATGCACATGGTTCCTCCCGACATTGATAGTGTTGAAACTCCTTATACCTGGATAATGGCGGCGCAAGCCACAGCTGCTGCCCAGATGATTGGTCTTCACCAAGATCCTGCCAAATGGAGCATTGCTCCATGGGAAAAGAAGCTGCGGAGGAAGCTCTGGTGGGCCACTTACTTTACTGACTGCTGGTCGGCCGTTTGCCATGGGAACCCACCACACATCGCAGCCGACACATTCACCACGCCACCCCCAGACTTGGAGGACCTCAGGTCTGATGAAGATCTCCCTCTGGACTTGCATCATATGGTTGATCCTTGTAACACGTCCTTTCGCGTGCCTGATGGGGTTCGTTTCCTCGAGATGATTAATATTGCCAGAGACACGCGTGTCATTCTGGATTGTAGTTGGTTAGTCAAGTCAAACTCGACATACAGGCCATTTCTAATGCACCTCCAGTGGCGTCAGAGCAACGGTGCAGACACGCACTCAACTCATACCGATACGCGAAAAGCTAAGGGAATGGCCAAGCCTCATGCCGAGCTGCTTGGCCGTTGGACCCAACACTTCCAACGGTGAGTCGTCCTTCAAGTTGGCCGAAACCTGCATCCTCTTACACAAAAACAGGCCCGCTTCACCTATCATACTACGCCACCCACGTACTCTTGTTCCGTGGGCTCATGTACCCACCACGAAAGCGGCAAAGGCAACCCCTGGTTCAAATCTCCGTAGATGGTTGTCCACGGCTTTAGCAGAGTTTGACAACTTTACCGCTTTCATGGCGTACATCACAGACAACGAACTGACAAGCTTCTGGGGTCGTCGTAAGTTCCCCGATCAAGACTATTGATCCTTGACTGACCAAACCAGATGCCCGATCTCAGTTGATCCTATGCGGAAACTTTCTCATCTACTTGTTCCTATTAGCGACAGAGCCGCGTGATGTAGAAGCGGCATATCGACTACTCGAAAAATTCCACCTGTCATTACAGCGTCTCGGGGCAACGGAAGACATTGCAGCCAAGGTTCTTCTCCGACCTGTCATACTACGCATCGAGTCATTCTTTATACAAGCCACAGAGCTCATCAAGACTGGCCGGACAGTAGAATCACCAGTGTTGTACAAGGAAAAGATGAATGTAGAGGTGGTACAGGCTACCAGTTCTAGGCCGTCCCAGATCAAGGACATCATCAGTCCGTAGGTCAACACAAGACAATTACAACCAACCCCCCCTGCCGGGGTTCAACTCGTCACCAACAAAACTGTTGGTCAAATGGACCGGGGTAACCCAGCGTGTGACGAGCCAACAGGATGTGATATCTGTAGACCAGGTCAGCTTCGGCCAACTTGAGACCCCTCGCTCGTTTAATAACCAATCCATGCTGCATGTATTACGCAGGCGAAGCACAACCGTCGGCGAACTGATTTTTGATAAAAATACGCCGCACAGAGCCGCCCGTGGGGCCCCTGATCGGCGAGTTTCTCACAGCCGAGGCGTCCCCACCGCAAGTTCGCCGATGCAGGCTCAACCTAGGTAGCAACCACTTATAGCCATATTCGAGGCTCAATGAGATTAGAATACTCAGATTGAATCATCTGACTTGAATTGTTCTGGACCCTGGAAGTTAGAGATAAGCCTCGGAAAACCGGCAGAGATGTTTGCCGAAGACTTGGACCGAATCCTGAATAGGAAGTTTCCCGGCAAGTCTCATGCATGAGGGTCGTGGAGCTCTTACGAGAGAAGATTCCTAATATGAAGGACTACCTCTATCTTGAAGGTCAAGTGTCGAGGCTGTTGGAAGATAGCGATGGACCTGAACCATTCCGGTACGAAGAGCCCGGCCCCGAGCACTTGCTGTACTGAATACCTGGTGGTCAGTGTCGACACTTCTACTATCTCACACCTTTACGAAAGAATCCCGGGAGGTGTACGGCATAGTGTACAAGATGGCACATAGATTGCATTGCCACCATCAAAGCGGATGTGATATGGATGGAAAGATATCCACATGCTTGCCCACGACATCGCGGTACAGGGTTTATTAGAGCTCGGCATCCTCCGGGAAGCCAAGGCCGATATCCTCAGTGCCCAGGCAAGTTTGGCCTTCTTCCCCCAGAGGCTTTGTCATTTCCTGGGACTGGACACTTAAGATGTTGGAGGGAAACTCAATTTCGACGATGAAAATAAATACTTTTGCCATCTGAGAATAAGAGGAGACATAGCAGCAGGACCAAATAGAAAGCTATTGTCTAATTCTTGTTAGATATTATGAGGATATTAGCATAAAAGCATGCAAATCAATGAGAATAATTGATTAAGAGAAAATGGCATATTGGATGTCTTCTACCTAAGCCTAAGTTTATTTATTTTTACGTCTGCCCTATCGATTTTGTTTATGAAGCTCCATCGACGTAACCCAGATAACACGCAGAATGGTCAACCCAGCAATCACGATGGGAGTGATTTGCCCAATCGAGTAAATAGGTGAAGTGAGGCGAACTGACTGTAACGTGATGGTCCGTTCAGCAGCCACCAGGCTCAAACAAGCAAACGCGCCATGCTCCAAATACAGCTGGCTGACTGTAGTTGGGAGCTCTGAATGCATCCTGAAACCTAGCTTCATGTATGCCGGCTCAAATTCGAAGCTCATATGATTGCAGCCTTCGCATTGTTTGCAGTCAGGGCAAGGTTTGCACCGCATCTTCCTCTCTGGACAACAAGCAATCCTTCCGCAGTTTTTGCAAGAAGATTTTGTGCAAGGGTCGCATTCGCAATCAGAATTAGAATCATCGCTGTGGTTTCGATCTCGACAGGACCTGCACAGTCGTGAGAGATTGTCGTCTTCCCACCTTAAAGCCTTGTCGTAAGACGCTGTCTTGCTCATCGAGAGGAACCATGAGTGTATAGTGCTCAGACATCTCAAGCTATAGTAGATCCAGAACGGAAAGACGTGGTTTGGATGTCCTGTCGGGCAGTTGCTGAACCATGACCACCAAAATGCAGAAAAGCATTTACAGCTGTCCACGGACAGATTGTCCTGGTTGAAGCTGTGCATGATGATTCCGATAGTGATGAGGCCGAGGAGCTGCGCTACCATTACTGCTCCTACTTGCCATCGAGCGGCCAGTGTCTCTTTTTCCATTAGTTGCATGGAAAGGGCACTGTTCTGAACGTCCAGGATCATTGATCCGAGAATAGCATCCACTGGGGAGAGTTCGCCTTGAACCAGGGGGCCAAGGAAGGCCAAGGCTAAGGCCACGTGCATTCCAAGAAGGCCGCTTCCAAGTTCCTTTATCGCAGTGTGGCTATGATGAAAAGAGCCCAAGAAGGTGGACAGGAAGAGAATGGCTGCTTGCGACCAGGTGCCGGCCCGGACGCCATCACCAATGATGTCCGCATCTGCAACCCAGCATTGGTCCTCCTCATCCAGACGCACGCCTTTAGCTCCTACAAAGGTGAAACCCCCGAGGACTATAGACACCGCGCCCATCATGAGACCGGACATTCGAAAGATCCAGGCGAAACGCCATTGCCTTTCCTTGATGCGGGCCAAAACGTGTTGGTCATCCACGAGAATCTCCCCAGGCGAACCGAGGCATTTTCGAAGAAATCTAGAGTCCTCTTGTAGCTGTCGGATCGTCTTATGATCTAGAAGCGCGGTGTCACCCGAGCCTGTGAGATCGCGGTCGATGTAGCTCGCAACTTTAGATAACCTGCTGGCCATCTCATCGAGGTCATCAGATGCCGAATTGTTCCGGCGTTCCTCGAGTGAATTGGAAATACGCTCGGCAAGTTCTCTCATGGTTAGAGATGACTTTGAACGCCGTCGTTTTGATCTTCGACGAGTATTTGTCTACCAGAAGATGAGTTTATTTGTTCGATGACTGCGGAATAATCAAGCCATACCCTTTTCTGGTCATCGTCTGGATCACTTTTCAAAGTGTTGACATCGTGATCACTATCCAAAATCTGGTTGCCAAATCGCCCGTGTAGCTTGCAAAGGGCCTCAAGCTTGAGTTGAACTCTCTCGAGCTGTTTAAAACACCGAGTGTGGGGGCCGATGGGGTAATTCTGGAGATGAGAGGCTCTTTGGTGCACATCGACACTCAAGTAACGGCGCAGGAATCCTTCTAGAACAATAAGGATGAGCTTAATGGCTACCAAACATATGGTTGTGTAGATTCCCACTTGCGGCGCGGCCATAGCTGCGATCCACAGGCTGAGAGAGGGTCAGGCGTACCGTATTCATCCACTTTGAGCCAATTTTTCTCACAAGAAATGCCAGCCTCAAATACCATTCCCAGCCCTCAGCTTTTCAGCCTCATAAATGCAAGTAAGGCCTGCTGACCCGACGTACAGCTGCCGTCACATCTAGAATAGGCGTCACTGCTACCTTGAGATGCATACGCCAGAGACTATTGGCTGGGCTGCATGTGATGGCGAGGCACAGCCTAATGAGGCTGGCTGAAAACACAATTGGAGAAAACTGGTGCCTGAGTCTTGGTTACTGTATGCATGAATGCCTGAGCCTGCCACACGTCGTCAGATCACCAAGAGGTAGTCAGCCGCCACTGCGTGCTACTACTGTTCCTACTTCCCCATCCAGGTCCCGATATCTGCAAAGCTGATCGTCACAGCAGTGGATAACCATACTCTCCGATAGAACTGCGGAATTCCGTTCCCATGGACGAATGCATTCGGCTTGAAGAAGCCCTTCAAGCTGAGGAGTCACGAAATGCCGAAGCACAGTCACCGCGACCCAGGCCCGGACGCCGCAGGTCCAGATGGCCCTTTTCCCTCCAAGATTTCGCGAAAACAGACGAGTATCGACTTCCACCCCTTTCCACAGAACTAGCAGCCTTTTCACCAGGCCCAGCTGAAGCGTCCCCTCACAGGCGGGGAACCAACCCATCATCGCCTCGCAACTCCCAGAGGGACGACAGCCAGAACGACCTATTACGAAGAGCCACCCGGAGCCCCCAGAGACGAGTCGAACCAAGGGTTGAGCAAGTTTCTAGCCATTCCGAAGCCAGAACCCGAGAAGAGCGAAGAGCGATCTATTCGATGTCCTCGGGTTCGAAACACCGCGACAGACACAGGGGGGCCATGTCTCAATCGCCAGTCCTTCCTGGAGCTGTCAGTATGACAGATCTTCAGCGTTTGCGAGACAGCGAAAACCCACGCCGTCGCCATAGCCTCCCGATACCGCCGCAGACGAGAACCTACACACATAGCAATCGGGACGGAGAGCACCCAACTGGCGTCGAGATTGCGCCACGAAGCCGGAGGCCTGCTAGCAGTGAACCCCCTATACTTGCGCCTGAACCTGAACCTGACCGGACGGTAAGTTACAACTATCCATACACCTCACAATAATTGTCTTGTTTGTACTTCCCTATTATCTTGGTTTCATACCTCTTCTCAAATGAATATGTCTGATCACCAGGGTTGGTCCTCAGGCCCAAATCATCAAAATACTCAACGACGAGGGAACCTGCTGGCCCGTCAAACCAGGTTTTAAAAAAATCCCAGGCATCGGAGTCGAGTTTACAACAGCGTGCGGAGCCTATGTCCTGGGAGGATTCAGCACAAATCCCCCGCAGTATGGCGCTCTTCTGATGATGGAAATCACCACAGTATTTCCAACAAAAACCGATCAATCTCAGCACAGCATTCTCATGGGCTTCAACTATGCGACCGAACCTAAGATGCCGGGGCCCAAGATATTTGACATGGCTACATATGCCCTAGATAAAGAAAACCTGCAGACTGAAAACGGGGGAAGAATAAATACGACGGTCAAGCTCAATAGAGATTCCGGTTTCACGTTGGAACTGAAGGAATGCACCAGTAGTGCGGCAGTCGTTCACATTGCCCTACTTTTGCAACACTCTGGCGGAAAAGCGACTAGAGAGTTCCGGGCTGGGGCTCAGTTTCACGGAATGAGCGTTGAATTGGATGGAAGCACCTTACAACGCATGCACCCCCAAGCGGATGACATCGAACTAAGGTTCAAGCCTGGGAAACCAGAACCACATGCAAAACCCCTAGCCCTGGATGATATAGACTTGCACCAACTTCTACTGAAATGGGTGCATTCTAAATAATTTGTTAGCATTAGATCAAGGCAAGTTGGTACTTTAACTCAGCCAGTGTTCAATACTTGCCCCTATAGAGCTTCCGTTTCACCATCAGCCTAACTTCCCCCTTACATAGTCTTGCGCCATTTTGCGGCATTATGCTTTCCATGAAAGCATTGATCAGTGACTGTCTTCTCACACTGTTATGCTTTGGAACCGTAGCGATCTTAGTCCAGCAGAGAAATTGAGATTAGAAAGGCTAAACTACCCCATCAACTTCATCTCGTACACACTTCAAAACTCCCATCAACTCCAAGCTTCAATTTGACATCTTATCATTTCCATAACATCAGAAGTGCCGATTATCATTACTTATTTCTCAGTAGCAGTTTCGTTTTCCTCGTGCTCGTGACCAAGCTTGGCCTCGACGTCGCCCTGTTCGGCCTTGGTCGTGAGACTGGTCGCGACACGAGTCTTCCAGGCGGGAGTTCCGAGGTAAGCAATGCCATTGGGATCTTCGAACATGTGTTCGGTCTCCTCAAGGGTCTTGCCGGCGGTCTCGGGGAACATGAAGAAGACGTGGATGAACATGGCGACGTTGAAGACACCAAAGATGAGGTAGGTCTTGTATCTGGGAGAAGTTAGTAAGTGAGACGATTTGATGTTGGTTGGAAGCAAGCCTTACCGAATGTTCTCAAAGGCGACGGGAGTAAACAGACCAAGGGCAGTGTTGAAAGCCCAGTTAGCCGAAGTAGCCAGGGCGACACCCTTTCCTCGGAGTCGGAGAGGGAACAGCTCAGGGGGGTAGGTCCAAGAAACGGGACCCCAAGTAGGAGCAAACGAAGCCACAAAGAGATACGTGCAAGCGATGAGGCCCTTTGCAGCAGAGCCGGAAACAGTCATTGAGACCTCGGGAACTCCGTCCTTGCCACCGGGCCAGACAGTACCATTGGCACCCAAGATACCGGCGTTGGCAAACATCCAAGTTCCCATGAGAGCGGCGCCAGCGAGGAGGGTTGGTCTTCGCCCCCAGTGGTCCATCCAGAGAAGGGCGGGGACGGTCATGAGGACGTTGATGATGTATTGGATAGAAGAGGCCAGCAAGTTGGCGTTTCCACTAGACCCATGTGAGTATTAGATATGCGAAGTGGTCAAGGGTTCTTACCTGTAACCTGCCATGGAGAAGACGTAGGAGATGTAGTACACTAGGATTGGTTAGCAACTTGTCTTTCAACTAGATGGTAGGTAGTCAAGACTTACTCATAACGTTCATGCCAGTCAGCTGGGACCAAATCTGAGTAAAAAGTCCAATCATGGTTCGGTTGATCATGCGGGGCTTGAAGAGATCGAGGTAGGTAACATCAGCGATAGAAGCCTCAAAAGCACACATATCCTTAATGTCCTGGAGCTCAAGAGCCACAAAGGGATGGTTGGGATCGCCATGACCATGGACAAGAGTAAGCACAGCACGGCACTCCTCCCATCGATCCTTTCGAGCGAGCCAACGAGGAGATTCAGGAAGAAGCATCATCATGAAAAAGAGGAAGATGGCAGGAACCATCTGCAGACCCCAGGGGATACGCCAGGAGGCAGTGTTGTAGTTTCGAGAGTTTTGCTCGCCGATGAAGGAGCAGCCGTAGGAGATGTAGTACATGATCAGGATACCCCAGGTGATGGCCCATTGTTGCATACCGATGAACCGACCACGCTTGGAGGGAGGGGATATCTCTGCGATGTAGACGGGGACTTGAGCAGATTCGATACCGACGGAGAGACCGTTGATGACACGACCGACGACCAGCATGCCAATGTTCTGGGCAGCACAAGAAATGGTTGATCCGATAATCCTAGGAACACTGTTAGTGTTGGCCAGTCATTGAGGAGTGCCGTACTTACCAGATAATGCAGCCGACCATGATAGAATACTTCCTACCTAGACGATCACTGAGTGGACCAGAGATCAAAGCACCAAGCCAAGAACCAGCAGCCATACTAGCCGTGATACCACCTTGGTGTAAAGACTTGGGGCCACTGCAATCATCATCATCGGTAAAGGGCGGACCCTTAGGTCCCTGGTTGAAGTAGCACTTGTAAGAATTCTCGCCGAGCTGTGCAGACACGGACGAGATATCGAAGCCAAAGAGGGCTCCACCAACCACCGCGACACCAGCGATGGCGTAAATATTGCCGATGGGCATATTGAGTTTGTTTACTCGTGTAAGAGTTGATTAGGTGTTGTGTTCATGTGACTGTAGAATGAGTTGTACAGAAGAAAGAGGAATACAAGCCAAGGAAAGAGGCTCAATATATGCCTCCATCTTGAACTGTCGATATCCAGAGCCTCGGGTTGTCGGAACTCTGCGCGTCACGTTACGGTTGCAATGAACGGAGGTTGTACGGCATTACGTTCTGGGGGAATGGGGTGGGGCTCATGGGGAGGATGCTCAATACGGCAACTCTGAAACCGAGAATTCAAGTTGTTCACTAACATCAGATCAGCCTAAAAGTGCAGTATTTTTTTACTATTATACCTTTTAAACTCTTGACAACTACCGAGACATGTCTAACTATTCAACTATTTACTCTAAAAATTCCGACAAATCCGAACATGTCTCAAACACACACTCTCCCCCAAGACATTTCCTACAGTTAACGATATCGTACCTCGATCACCTCAACCCGCACTCATCCCCGTAAGCACCTTCTACCCCGTGACGCTCAGGCAAGGACCGTTTGTCTGCCACCGCGAGATCGACGCTGCACGAGATGGTCCTGATGCCGTGACGTTGCATCTTAACGGCCGAGAGTTTCGCCGGGAGCGGTGCCATTCTCACTTCCAGAACCTATTCTACCATTGCAGGCCTCGGCACCGCATTGCCGGGCCCTGACGTAGGTGGTGTTATGAACCACCCCTGTCAACCACCCCCCCTCGTACCATTTATGCCAATCACCATGTCCATTAAAAATACTGGAGACACGGCGGCGCTTCAGAGCCGCTCCATGACAAAGACTGGTCTTGTGTTCCCCGGATCTCCACAGGAAGAAGGTCCGATAGAAATTCAATAAGCGCAGCAATAAGACACAATGGTTCATTCGGTCAAGGGGAGAAGCTTATACGTAACCATAGAGCAATTGGTCCGGGGGAACAGCAGATGTGCACGCACCCCTGTTCACAAATGTTGCTTCGACCCATGACCCGTAAGCAGGCATTTCTCGGTGTTATATCCGAGTTGCAACCAAGGCGACCAAGCAAATCATTTCTCCATGGAGTTTGTGGCAATGGCCACGATGCCAAGTTTCTTGGCCGATCATGACAAGAAAAGGGAAAATAGGCTGAAGAGAACTTGTAGGGAAAATCGTCAGCCGCAACAAGGAGAGAACAAGACTTTGGTGGGCAAGGGGATCGACTGTCATCTGTGCCAAGGCGGCCCCGGTCTTGTCAAGAAACCCGGTCCCTACACCAATCTGCCTAGGCAAGTGGACGTCCCGTAGGGTAATCCCTCAATTCTGCATCCACGATGCTTTTTCCCATCATCTATCCCATAGTGACTCTTGGCACATGAAGAATATAGATCAAATGTCTTAGATCAATCAGTACACCTTGGTTGACATGAAGAGAGGAGTCTAGTGACCCCGGAGTTCACCGTGCTCACCCTTGAACATGTAACAATCACGCAGTCACCGACATTACGAAAACAGTCTCCGTTTCACAACAGCAGAGAAAAAAACATTTGTGCGATGGGTACGCAGTACTATGGATCTCCAAGGAGAATTCCAGGCACCCGACCCGAGAATGCCTCGGCCAAGCATTACCAAGAGATCAGACCACCAAGGACAAGGATCAGAGATTGAAGGTGGTCGGCCCCGAGCACCCTGATCTTCCCGGCCGACCTGTGGGTACTCTCGGACTTGAGCGGTGTAGGGGGTAAATACCGTCAGTTGATTCGTACGGTTGGCTGGTCAGTTGCGTTTACGACAACATCATTATTCTCAGTTCATACAACGGGCCACGAGGTTCAAAGTTTCTAGAATTTGAAAGGGGGCAGATGATCACCGACTTCGTATCTTGAAAATAAATTTCTAGAATGTCGTTCTGCCCTGATCTCCAAAGCCTCCCATGAATAGCTCCATATCAGACCATTCGGGCATAAACTGTGTCATGGAACCCTCTATGGTACCGAACCCAGGAAAGGGTAAAAAGTCTATTAAACCCTCCATAGAACCAAGTGTCATCGCTTGACCAAACTCGGACTGAGAGGTATTCATCATTCCAGAAGCATGATGAGTAGTGCTGTTCATGTTTGATCCTAGAGGGGGTGAACCGGGTGCTTCATTGGGATTATTGGCACACTCAGAAAAGGTGTCGACAACCTGAGCAAGTCGCTTCATGGACCCCGACTTTTCGGTGCGACTTATGACACCCCGAAGCGTCGAGACGAGATGCCTGATTCTGGTCTGCAAGGAGGCCTCCTCATCGTCGAGATCTTCCGTGCTTTCACCAGGGCGAAGCCGGAGTAGTCGAAGAATTAATACCATAGCTGAACAGTAGGCGTAGAATATGTCGAGCCCAGAAAGGCCATTGATGACATCAAAATGATCGAGAAGAATTATCAAGTAACTCAGCTGACAAGCATGCTTGACGCACACAGCAGCGTGTAGAGGGATAGATGGCGCCGGCGATTCCGTAGGCGACTTTCGCGTAAGTGCAACGTCGCGAAGAAGTAGAGGACGTGTTGCAACAATGGCGATGTAGTGAAACTGAATGTGTAAAAGAAGAACAGCCCGAAGTTGAGCACGCGTCTTCCACGCCAAAGACACCTTGAGATCCTCCATATCCATGGCGTTGGCGTTATCAGTCAGACCTGAGCCCGAGCTCTTGACCCAAGGGACGTCAAAGCCAGGAGCCTTGCCAATCTCGCTCTTCCATGTTTCCAAGGCACTCATAATCTCGTCAACGGTAGGCGCCGAAGAAACACGGTTCGTTCCAAGGTGGAGAAGACGTGTTCTTGCCAGGATGCCCTGGAGCTTGAGTGACCAGGACACAAGCTTGGCATCTGTGCCAATACCACCATCGACAAAGCCTTCCCTTGGAGGAACAATCTCAACGTCAAGTTCTTGCAGCCCACTTGGTCGACCAAGACTTGAAGCCAAGAATTGCTCAAAAGAGTAGAGCGTGCAAAAGACCCATTTTCTAATCTCTCTTTCAAGGGGTCGGAAAGAAGAGCTCATGTCTGATCGGTGAAGGCCGAGTGCAAAAGAAATGCGAGTTGCAGTACCCGTGAGATTCCAAGCTGCATTCCTCTCATTGTTGTTATGCAGAAACAAGGCCAGCAACAGCAGTACTCGCACATTTGTGAGTGAGCACTTGGAAATGAATTGTGGTAGCAAGGCCCTTGCAACAGTGACAGATTTCCGCCGAAGAGCTGCGTGATCGACATTTTGGATGGTTCTGTCCGCAATAGAGCCAAAGGCAATCATCATATGAAGACAGCCAATCCAACCCCAATCTGGCAACGGACGCCTTCGTGATGGTCCAAGTTGAGGGTGTCTTCGTGCCTGAACAATGTACAGTTCGTACTCATCTTCGAATGTTGCTCGGTGGAAAAGGGGAAAGTCATCGTGAACGTTCTTAAAGTATGACTGAATGAGCTGCTCCAGGACATCATTCGATGGGAGTTGTCTAAGTATCTCATTCATGTCGGCAGTTGGAAGGCGGGTAAAGTCGCGAGCGATAGCTGAAGTAATCGAACCAGGCGAAAGTCCATCCTGGGGAGCCGCTTCGGTAGCATTTTGCTGGCCTGTAGTCTCATCGTCTTGACCATCGGCTTCAAGGAGACGTGAAGTGTTGTCTTGTGTAAACCTCGTTGAGCCTTCACGACCGGGCGACTCGTGAGGGCTATTATTTGCATCAACAAGCTTACGGAGTTGATTCCAAAAGTTGAGGGTGCCGGAAGGGCCGATATAATGCTCGTGTCCAGAAACATCCTTGACCAATGAAGCCTGAGGTTCCTCGCTCTGCGACTTGATCCCAGTTGAAGAGGCGTCACTCTCTGTAGACTGAGTAGTAACTGTAGAGGGTTCAGGACCAGGTGGAGTTCGCTGAGCAGGCGATTGCACGATATTCTCAATAGCAACTTGCTTTCGGTTGGGATCGACTATGTTGGGCATGCTATATCCCATCCGCCGACCCAAGTTTTCGAGGTCGCTGACTGTATTGAGAGTCTCATTTGGAAAGGCGCCTTTGACGATGGCCTCGAGACAACGGTATCTAACTGGATGTCAACCAACGAATACGGGCACACAAAACCGCCAAGTAATGGTGACAAACCTATCGCTAAGATCATCCAAGCTCCCATAGAAACGGGTTTTCCGCGGCGCCGTATAAGAGCAAGTCGCATTATGCTCCAAACACGTCACGCACCCCGTCCCAGATGGAGAAGGCACACACCTACATCGTCGCTTCACCAGTCAATCAAGTCCCTTACCGCCAAGAAGTCTCCATACCTTGCGACAGCGGTCACAGCTTTGAGCATTCCTCTTCCGAAACTCGTCAGGAATCCGCCTAGTTCGACGCTTGGCAGCAGTCAAAGTCTCGGGTGCAGCATCCATGGTTCAAGATTGTCAAAGGAGTCATCGAATCGATGTCACCATCTGGAGAAAGCACAAAGCTGATGAGGGGGGCAGGGGGGTCATCGGATGCATGCTTCCGACTATATCCGTAGATTGCATCAAGATGAGTGCGGGGATGGGCGATGATGTGATCGGGACCGAGACGCTAGTCAACTTCCAATAGGAATTCGACTAGCCGGCTGTTACTTTGACCTCCACTCTCGTCATGTTTCGTCGTATCGTCAGTTCAACTCCTTTGAAGCTGTATTATCCTAGTCGGAATCACATTATAAGACAACTTAGGATGGCTAGTACCTTTACTCTGCCCGACTCTCGGACCCTGGCCTATTCCCTGGACGCCACGCCAAAGGATGGGCCATTGGTCATCCTCTCCAACCCGCTCTGCGCATCATTCTCACTCTGGGATCACGTCGTCAAGATCCTCAACGACAATGGCTTCCGCACTCTGCGATATGATCAGCCTGGCCATGGAGGTTCATCTGCGCCAAAGAATCTAGATGCCACCTTTGACACAATGGCCGATGACGTCCACCATCTGTTGCAATCGCTAGAAATCAAGAAGGTCGATTCATGGATCGGTGTCTCCATGGGTGCATCAACTGGCATCTACTTTACCACCAAGTTTCCCAACACAGTCAGCAAGCTCGCCATCTGCGACACAATCTCGTCGTCACCTGTCAACGCTGGCGTCGAAGATCTCTTTGTCCAAAGAGTGGTTGCAGCCAGAGAAGCCGGTAATCTCGACATGACAATCCAGAGTACTATGGAACGCTGGTTCGGCAAGGACTGGCTAGAGAAGAACCCAGAGGAGGCTCAACGGGTTCAAGCCCTCATGTCTAAGACGACAGTGGACGGCTTCGAAACATGCTGCAACGCCCTCAGCAGCAAAACCTTCGATCTAGGACCTCTCCTTGGAAAAGTCGGTAAATCAGTCGATGACGCCGTTGTCATCGTAGGCCAGAATGACGCAAACCTGCCTGAAGTGATGGCAGAGATGAGGATCAAGATTGATGAAGGATTCAAGGCAGCAGGCAAAGAGAAGCTCATTTCTCTGTTTGTTATCAGAGATGCAGGACATGTCTGCTTTATTGATGGGCTGAAGCAGTTCACGGATACTATCCTAGCATGGTTGACGGCTGATCAGAGGCGCCGTGAGATTGAGGCTCTCAAATCGAAGCAATCCTAGCCAAATTGAGTTGACTAGGCAGGTGAGCTAGCTATTGCGAAAATGAGTAAAAGTTATGATTACGATGTTTGTTGTCCTGTGATAAAGGCTATCTTCATCTTACCTAATCGTAGGTTAAAGAAAACCTAGCCCGTCGACTAATATTAAAAGCTTTCAGGGACCGCAATATATCTTATTATATGTAGGTAGGTAGGTAGGTAGGTAGGTAGGTAGGTATACAAAACATTCACATTTTTAGATCATCAATCAAAATGACCAATGACGAGCATCACTTGACAGCGTTGCCAAGGTTCAAGGCCAGCCCTAGAACGCACGAGCCAATTCTTATATGTATCAGTAGCAGCCAATATTAATCTTCTGGCGATTTGAGTCACACGTCACCCGCGTCACATCCATATTATAGGTAAGCAATTACATTATATAGGGCTACTCTATAACCCAGAACCAGAATTTAATGTCCCCTGTATGCTCCATCATACCCTGCCGCAGCCCGATCGTCAACCCTCTTCATATCTTGTTCCCTGTCATAACCAGCAGGCAACTCGACAAGACTCTGCTCATGCATCTCATATCTCGCCCCGTCATTACGTATCCCCGCACCACTATCCATCTTTTCCAGCGACGACGGCTTTCTGTTCTTCCTCCGTATCAAAAGCCAAGCGAGAAGCCCTATCGCCCCAATGCCGCCAATGACAGATCCGACCGCGATCCCGGCCTTGGCGCCGGTGCTGAGGGAGGAGGAGCCTGTCGAAGAGGCTGCCGGTGAGGTTGTTGACGAGTCTGAGTCTGAGGTTGCTGATGAACCCGTCGACGAGGTTGTCGACGAGGTTTTCGAATAGCAGGAACCGAATTCGGATTGGCAGCCCGTATCACAGTAGCCTAGAGAACCGAGTCAGCGTTGTTTGTTGGATTAGATACGCCCCTTGGGCGAGTTCACTTACTCGAGTTCCCACCGCAGTATCCCAATGCCGAACAGCAATCCCCAAACTCGCTGCCTTTGCAGATGGCTCCAATATCCGAATTAGATCCGCAGTTTCCATCAATCGAAATAGAACCAAGGTCCGTAGATGACGCCGCCGTCGAGGTTGAAGTCTTATCAGTCGTTACGGTGGTCGTGGAGGACTCATCAGCGGATGAGCAAGTACCGAACTCGCTTTGGCATCTGTTCAAATCTCAATGTCAGCGGCATCCAGGAGAGGTTTGGGGAGTCGAGCTCTTCTCAGATTAATATTAAAACAAACACTAGACTCACCCGTCACCACAATAGGTCGAATTCTTGCCACAGTACCCCAATTCAGAGCAGCAGTTTCCATACGTGCTCCCTTGACATGTAATATTGCTCGTGGAAGTCGCACCACATGATCCTGAGGTACTAACAAGCTGCCCATCAGGCATTGACGAGCAGGTGCCAAAGGCATCTTGACAGCCCTCGGCGCAGTATGCTGAAGTCTTGCCGCAGAACCCTTTAGAAGAGCAGCAGTTACCAAAAGTGGATGTGAGGCATGTCGCGTTAGTCTCGGAATTAGCACCACAGTTGCCGTCTTTGCTAGTGGGGTTTGTTGTCGCGCGCGGGAGGATAAGAGGGGATGAGCTGTTCACGACGGTCAGGGGGTAGTTCGGGCACGGGGGATCGATTAATAGAGCTTACAATCCAAAGTCGTAGGGAAACGACGCCAACGCTAAAGAGAATATACACAGAAAACATAGCAGTGAAAACTCCATGGCGATGAGTCGTGGCGTGTTTTGGTACTGGAAAACGACGCAGGAGAAGCCCCAGAGACGTTCAGACCAAAATCCTTCGCCCGTCCTAGCAGGGGACAATGCCTTTATGAGGGGCCTCGCTCTTAAAAAAAAAAACAACCCTAGCAGAAGCGCCGAGGTTAATTTTGTCTGATCGTCCTGCTCCACTCCAACCCGTCCCTAGTCCCAGGGGAACATGAGCGGCACGGGCGGGTGGTGGTTGAGACAGCCAACCGGGCCGTAATTGTCATGGCGGCCCGATGACCGTCCATCCGGCATTTACTTACAATCGACACCTCTATGCCTATGAATGAGTACCTTTCCTGAATCTTTCAAGGCGATGCCAGCTTCAACTGATAAGATGGGTAGCTAACAGCAAGCGCAGATGTAACGCTGACAGTCGCACCATGCTGTGTCTGGCTTGGCCTGCTGAGCCGACTAAGCTCAGAATGGATGTATTTTCAACGCTCATCTGACAATGGAGACTCGTGTCAGCGCGGTTAATTTTACCGAGATGCAAAAGGCCTGGATCTTCTCTCGGCAGCCCTACAAGAGACCAATTGTATCGCAAGTCCGTGTCCAGCGGGTACCTCTTCCGTGCACCCCTAGAAAGTTAAAGCATGCTTGCGGCGTAGAAAGATCACTAGGGCTGAGGTTGAATCCGAGACAACAAATCAGAGCAAGTGTTTTTGGACCCCAATCCGTGGGTTGACCGCTCCCGGCGCGGCAGTCTTCTCTATCGGTAACGATCGCCGTACACGTTTTCTTTTGGTTCGGCGAACTAAGGACGCGGGCTGGCGGCAAATGAAACAAGAGTCCGAGGTCTTGGTGCCATTGTTATTTTAAATGTGGAAATGAAGATTATCCCGGCTTGGTTTTTCAGACCATCTCAAATGAGTCCGATGTAAAGACTGGGGTTATGAGGAAGGGGATGTATAATAAGCCCAAGGGGGCTGAAATTCGTAACTACTAGTACTCGGATTCTCTAGCATTGTTCTAAGTGTGTTCGACGACCATGCTAGGTTCCTTCACTTATACCGTCGGTCGTCTGGCCCTAATTCTTGGTCTTCTACTCAATCTTGTGCTCGCCCAGTGCGGTCCTGACAACGATGGAGCCCGCTGCCCTTTGAACGTTTGCTGTTCCTCGGCAGGATACTGCGGAACGTCGAGTGTCTACTGCGGAGACGGCTGTCAGTCAGAGTACGGGAGCTGCTCTATACCTACAGTCCCTTCCTGCTCTGCTGACGGCAAGACGGCGACCAACGGCCGTCGCGTTGGATACTGGCGCGTGCAGCAGACATGGGACCGATCTTGCGGCGTCGTTCTTCCCTCCCAGATCCAAACCAACGGGTTGACCCATCTGATCTTGGCGTTTGCCCATTTCGACTCGGACAGTTTCGCAGTGGGCGCTCAAGACCCCCAAGACGTCCCCTACTATAAGCAGTTCACCGCTCTGCAGAGCAGCTCACTGCAAACGTGGATTGCCATAGGTGGCGGCGGTTTCTCTACCGAGGCTTGGTCTTCCATGGTGGCCTCATCGAGCTCCCGATCCGCCTTCATCTCGTCTCTCAAGTCCTTCATGGAGACGTATTCCTTCCAAGGTGTTGACCTGGACTGGGAATTCCCAACCGCCTCGACCACCGACGCAGGTAACCTTGTCTCCCTCGTGCAGGAGCTCCGAGCCGCCTTTGGAAAAGATTATGGTATCTCAGCGGCACTGCCAGCGGACTGGGGTAGCATCCAGGGCTTCAACCCTGCCGGCATGGCCAAATCTGTCGACTTCTTCAACTACATGGCCTACGATTTGCACGGCTGGGGTGTTGATTCCAAGCCAGCACAGAATGTTGTGACGGACCAGGCTAGCATCCTTGACATCGCCAACGATCTTATGCCCCTGTGGGCGAACCAGACCGATCCGTCGCTCATCAACCTCGGTATCCCCCTGTACGGCCGCGGGTATACCCTCTCTTCCTCCAGCTGCAACACCCCTGGGTGTGCTGCGTCGGGACCCAGCGAAGAGGGTTCTTGCGTCAAAGATCCGACAGGCGTCATGGTGCTAAGTGATATCAAGACGGCCATATCGGCTAATAAGGCCACCGTCGTGCTTAACAGCACCTCCATGCAGAAGCATGCGACATGGGGAAGTGATCAGTGGATGGGCTATGACGACGCTGATACGTTGACACTGAAGCTAACATGGGCTGATGGATTGTGCTTGGGCGGCGCTGTATTCTGGACGCTTGATAACAACGGCGGTGCATGGGGTGGTAAAAGCCCCTGTCGGCCTGGGGTGTAAGGATAATGAGGGTATTTTAATGTCGAGAGTAAGAGGCTCCAACACATCCTCGCTGGTGTGGTTCGTATCACGTGTTCCGAGTAACTCATGAACGACCAGGGTGTTTGCAATTGTTAGCTATTGTAAATATCCCATCGCCTTAATTTTTGGACTTGAATATTAAAAAATGCTCTTATATGTATATATATATATCTGGTCTTAAGATTAAGGATTCGTTCTATTATCTTGCATAGGCCGGCGGTCCGTTGTAGCCTGTAGGACAGCGATGAAGCGACACTCTAACAATCTATCGCCAAGCCGGGGCTGAGCATCTTAACGCGAGTGGCTGAGCTTAGGCAGCACCAATGCCTTTGGGCAAAGAGGGCAACCTTTTGTAACTCCTCATCATCGATCTTCATCATCGGTTATCCCGACTTCAACTATAATAAAGAACACATTTCCAACACATCATAGGATCATATCCCAATGCTAACACTGTGCTCCCCCTGTCACTTATCATGCACGTCGTAGAGGAATACTCTACCGTTCTGAGACATCTTGCCAGACACTACGGGCCTCTGAAATATCCAGCCCATGATGTTGTCATCAAGACTTGTTCCGCTTCTCCCGGCTGCGCTTACCAGCTGCAAACATGGCTTCCTTTATCTGGGCTTGTCTTTCTTCTTCCTCCTTCTTCTCTTTCTCGGCTTTCGCCTCGTCACGCTTTTCCTTGCTAGATTTCCCGGTCGCCACCGTAACGTCTTCGTATGCGAGCTCTCGCTCGAGGCTGTCCTCCCTTTGCTCGTGACTTTCAGGCATGGCACAAAGCTACACTCGCTTGTCAGATGAGTAACGTGAGCCACCGTGGATTCCGACTCACTTTTGCAAATTGTATGATTGGATAGTATGTGATAGCTTAAGAAAGGATTCGGGACTATTTGATCTGATAGTAGTACTGGACAGAGGTTCCACGGGGAAACGAGCAACGAGATACAAGAATCAGATTGCGCGCGGATTGGGGCCTGCCTGACATTAAAGTAACTGAAGCAGGCTCTTTATACCTTTCATCCGTCTTGTCGTCCCCTATCATAGCCCCCCCTCGAACAGCGGCCGAAAAGTGCATTTTCCCACACACACTTCCGTGGAAGTGTCCGGATCAGGTCATGATAATTAGGCAGCAGGCCAAATTGATGGGCTGATCAAGGTAGGAACCAACTGCAGATGAGAGTGGGAGGAATAGCCATTGGATGAACCAGGAGGAGTCTATCTTCTGCCTCAGGCACCAAGGATAGACGGCTTCTGTGACCCCACTTGTCTGGCGTTTTACAATTCTCCCTCCCACCTATTTACCACACCTCCTTTTTATTAATGCTTAAACACACGGCGGCATCATTGCGACTACTAAGAATATGTCTAAAGCTCGGCAAAACTTTGACGAAGTTGCGTGGGATAGAAATGACGAAGCTTGGGAGAAGTCCCAGAAGCAACTCCGGCTCAAATCCACCTGCCGCCTAGTTGAGTCTCTCGCCGAAAAAGTCTTAGGGAAACGGGCTTCGCTAGTTTCTCCGATATTCTTTGGAGGGTTCAATGTGCTTTATCGAATTCACCTTGAAGGAGATGATTCCAATGTTATTGTTCGACTACCATGTCCAGATCTGGTCCAGTTCCCGGAAGAAAAGACGCTCTACGAGGCCGCAACCATGGCGTACCTTGCCCAAAATACCCCTATTCCGGTTCCAAGTATCTTTCACCATGCTACTTCCTCAGACATCGGACCGGCCATAATCCTACAGCACGTCAAGAACACAAGGGACATGTCAGACGCCCTTGCAATTCCGGATCAAGATCCAGAGGACACACCGGTCCTAAACCCAAACATTGACGAGGGTACGCTTAGACGGCTGTACAAGAACATTGGCATTCTCTTGGTGCAGCTCTCAAAACCTAGCTTTCCCCGGATTGGATCATTGGTCGAGGTTGCAAAAGGCCACTATTCGGTTGCTGGACGACCCATCACCCAGAACATGAACAATATGATCCAACTTGCCAACATTCCAAAAGCAGTACTTCCGTCAGCAAATAAGACCTATGAGAGTGCCGACGACTGGTATACTGCTCTGGCCGAAATGCATATGGCACAGCTACTCTTCCAACACAACGATCTTGTCCGTTCAGAGGATGACGGCCGAAATAAATATGTGGCCCGCTATCTATTTTACTTGCTTGCAAAACAAGGCCGATTATCTTCCTTCGGATTTGTCGAGGATGACTGGTCAGCCCAGTCTAACTCTTCGAAATTCACCTGCTCAAGACCGAACGGGTCGGACTCTTTTCGACTTTGGTGCGACGACTTGAGGCCAGCCAACCTTCTACTAAGTCAAGAGGACGACGTGGTTGCGGCGATTGACTGGGAATTCACTTATGTCTCACCTACCCAATTTAGTCTCGACCCTCCTTGGTGGCTCTTGTTAGAAGTTCCTGAGATGTGGTCTTCCGGAATTGATGACTGGGCTAGTATTTACGACCTCCGACTCAAGACCTGGTTACTTGCGATGGAAGAAGCCGAATGCATCTCGACTGACAAACTACCTTTCAAACTCTCCTCTTATATGCGTGAAAGCTGGCTGAGCGGTCGCTTCTGGCTCAACTACGCCTCAAGAAAGAGTTGGGCCTTTGACGCAATCTATTGGAAGTACTTGGACGAAAGGTTCTTTGGCCCCCGAGAAGCAAATGCCTCGGAGGATCAGTTTTGGAAAACAAGAGTACATCTTTTAGGGGAAGAAGGAAGAAGAAACATGGACATCGTCGTGCAAAGAAAGATGGATGAGGCGAAAGAACGGGTCTTGGTAGACTGGGATCCAAGCAAGGCAAAGGAACTTCTACACCAGATACTGGAAGGCAGTGAAGACTTGAAGATCTAAGTAATAGCGAAAGAATCCGAGTCTTATTTATTAAAGAAATTGGGCTCCAGACTTGGTAGACCCCTCCAACGGCTTCCACTACGTCGATGTTCTGCACCCAAACCAACGGCAGCAATCAGGTCAAGGCACCATTCGACAGATCTGCGATCACATTGAGGGACTAAAAAAGACAAATAATACATTAAAGTACAATAAGAAGCAAGCCTGGCCCTTGATGGTATAGTTGCGCCGTCGATAGATAGTACAACAAGAAGCAACGCAACTGTGATTGACCGCAAATGTCGTCAACGTCCATCAATCAACGACCCCGATTCTCTACCAGCAGCCGGAGGATATCCCAATGCCCTTTCTCTTTCGCTCGTGTCATTGCGTCTTTTCCTCCTTGCTCTTTCAATTCCACTCGGGCACCATGGTCCAGCAGGAGCTTGACAATTACCCCATTCCCAAGCTCAGCAGCTCGTGAGAGAGGTGTTCTAATACCGGCTGGTTTGTGAAATGTTCTGGACCCCAAGTTGTTTCCAAGGTCTTGGAACTCTCTCAAAACATCTTGTTTGTCCATTTTACCCATAAGCCTCTTGAAAGACGGAGGATCTGGCTCGAGGTCGTCGAATTCGCTGAAAGCATCTCGATTATCTCTCTGTTTGACACGTTCCTTGAGCTTCCCCACGACCTCTACACTGACAGTACTCCCAATAGAATAAGCCACTTCAAAATAAGATTTGGCGAATTCGTATAGGCCGTCTTGTTTCTCGGAGATGCAATCAAAAATAGGCATCGGTAGACAATAAACATACTCAGTCTCTGCGTCACTATCAAGTAAAATTTTGACAATGTCCGGGAAACCTGCTTCTATCGCATGTGTCAATAGCGTTCGAAAGCCCAGACCTGTCGGGGAGGAATAAGCCTGTGGGACTTTCGGGAGTTTCTCGTTTGGCCATATCTTTGGCCAACGCGACAATATGTGCTCAAAAGGGTATCTCAAGTCGACGTCAATACTGCCCGTTTTCAGGAACAGCTTAACCACTGTGGTTTGTCCTTCTTCGATCGCCCATAGCAACGGCGTCATTCCCATAGAATCGACCGGACGCGCATCGTAACCGTGGTGCAAGAAACTGCGGACTTGATCGGCCAGTCCAAAAGACGCTGCGAGATGGAGCCCTGTCACCCCAAATTTAGGTTGAATAGTTCCAGCTTTGGTGAACTGCAGGAACTGGAACGATGTCACGGCGCTCATACCTCCGTGGCGCAACGGGTTATGCGTCAGGAGGTCTCAGATATGGGTCGCAGGTTCGATTCCTGCCGGAGGCCCCTGGAGGCGATCTGGGCCTGCGGCTTTTCCCCGTAGACCCATATGGCGCCAAGTAACCCAATCGCAACCATAATCTAGCCCTGCGATCTCGTGGCCTTAGGCCATAATATAAAGTTTTATAACTTAGGCCTAGATATTTTAGGG
This sequence comes from Fusarium ambrosium, assembly GCA_003947045.1. Classification (NCBI taxonomy): domain Eukaryota; kingdom Fungi; phylum Ascomycota; class Sordariomycetes; order Hypocreales; family Nectriaceae; genus Fusarium; species Fusarium ambrosium. The sequence goes on from NIZV01000148.1 coordinate 84,361, forward strand.
TTTTTATCTATACGCTAGGTTTCCCGTTTATTATCTATTTAGGAAGGGTCTTACTATATAAGCTATGTTAATCCATATAAAGTGCGCGCTCCTTTAGAGGAAGAGCTTAGACGTTTTAAAAAAACGGCGCTTATTTCTGACTTGAGGAAGGACCTGATCCATTTGTTTATAGCTTTCTTCGTGGTTCTATTCTCTTCGAGACTGTCACGCGCGTGATGGCCCTAATTCTGTGCCGCATAGCCGAAGAAGGGGTTTGCTCGAAGGAGGTGCCTTACTTCGGTAATCGTTTCAAAGGGCTCCTGTATGCGGATGCCGAATGAGAGATACTGGACACATGCTTTCGTGATGAGAGACGCCACTCCTGGAAAATGGCCACTTTTTCGCCCAAAGTACTCCTGGGCGGTTTGATGAGCTAGCCGAATGATGTCGCTTTCTCTGTCCACAATGACCAGTCCGGCAAATAGCGGCAGTAGATCGGCAAGTTTTGGAATGTAGTCTGAGCTGAAAGACTTATTTCCCTTTCCAACAGCGAGAGCGTGCAGGAGTTCCAAGGTAGATAGTGGCCTTTTCGAGTAGACGATCCACTGCAATGCCTCGATGGCCAATTCTTTTTGTGCTTGCTTTTGGTTTCCGATTCTCTTCATGATCTTGTCGTATGCGTCATCCAGTGCCGGTTCCCCCTTTCCTAGGTTTTTCAAAGCGTCTAAGAGGTGCCCCTTTGTTGACTGAGAGAGCAACGAGTCAGTTTGGAACTTCACAAGAAGGAACCTGACATGTCATTAGCTTAAACCTGCCACACACTTCAATAACGCGACGATAACATACATTCCACTAGCGGCTTCCAAGACTCCTCTCTTAACCATCTGCCGCATGTCATTATCGTCTAAATAGCCAGGGCACTCGTGTTGCATTCTGTCCTGCAAATACATGAGAATATCTTCATCAGTCGCTCTGACCTCTCTTGAGAGATGAGTTCGGAGGACAGGTGTATCCTCTGGCTTGAACCGGGAAGTGGCAAAGATGTTGACTCCACAATCTTCTTGGAGTTTAAGCAACCAGTGAAGGAACTTGGATAGGTTAAGAGAGCGGCACTCGTCCAGGGCGTCAATGACGATAAAAGCCTTTGAGAATTGCGAGCACGCATCACAGATGGTCTCAATAATAACCTCAGGTGTTGGCCTTGTATGAATCGCTTGGTGTTTGCTAAATAGATCTGTGACGCACTTGGGAAGAGGGGAACGCGGTTGGGTGAGCTGCTTCAATAAGTTCAAAAGAAGGTCTTCCGGGTCCTGAATGTCTTGCTTTCGAAAATTGAAGTAAATGTAAGCGATACCCACTTTCTGGTCGCTGCAAAATCGTTGGCATAGGTGGTCGATGACGATTGTGGTGATGATTGTCTTGCCTGCACCAGGAATGCCATGACAGAACAGCGTCTGTCCTTTTGATTCTGCCCAGTCCTTGAATTCTGGAGAGTGCAGAAGCCATTGGCCAGTTCCGGGTTGTCTTTGTCTAAACAAGTCGTTATGCTGAGGGGCGTAGTCAACTGGAGTGAGCCACTCCAGAATCCTGGCAGCATCACGATCGTGTTTCGCGCCAACCAGTGTATCAACATCCGTCCTGATGCCTTCATTCAAGTTAATAACTATGTGCAAAGGCTAGAATTTCCAAGACTAACCTTGAACAACCTCCCTCACTTGCTCCAGCTCCTCGACCTTCTCAAGCGGGACTCCCAACAACAGCATTCTGGCATAGGCGGCGGCAGCCATGGCTGCATACTGTTTCCAGTTCCCATTTTTGTGCGAATCGGCATAGTCACTAATGCCCCGAATGACCAGACAGGGCCACTCGTTCATGAGACCCGCCGCCTCCATCTCGAAGCATAGGACGTTTTCCTTCTCTGCGATGCTGTCACGCCGCCGCGCGTCCTTGATAACCGTATTGCCAGACCCGATGTTACCATAGTGGATCTTGGGGTTATTGGACTTCCGAGGCTTACGCTCGACCACATTCTTGGGGTTCTGGTCCTCGCTGCAAGCGTCACAGTCATCCCCTCCGAGATGAGGATATTCTGGTTTGAAGAGAATGTCCTTTTCAGAGCCGGGATAGGCCCAATACTCCTCGTCATCAAACTTGTCGAGGGCCTTCTTAAGCACCTTTGCAAGATTCTTGCCCTGTTTAGGGTCGGATCTCAACGTGCGCAATGTGGATAAAAGGATCTTCGGAGGTTTGTTCATGACGCCCACGCGATCAAAGGTACCGACTTCCTCTCTTCCCATGTCGTACTGGATGACCCCACCTCCCTGGCCGTCAGGCTCCGAAACAACGACATCACCAAGTCGGATATCGTTCCTCTTGCTTGGTACGTCGCCTCCAATCCCTACCATGAGGATGAACCTCAACTTAGGAAACGTGGATATCATTGACTTGACGGCGCTAGTAGCAGAACTGATGCCATATTCAGGCAGCACGGGCATAACAATATTGTGTTGCTTGATATTGCCCATGATGTAGCTGTTTTCGTCATTGCGGTGTTGATGTGAGGGACGCTCATGTTCCTGGTCGAGCATGGCACGGGCAGCACCAAGTTCCTCTGAAAGCGCGGAAATCCAGCCGATCGTGTATTGCTCGGGAGGAAAGCTGGGCTTGTCGTCGGGCTCGGAATCGGACATGATTGCTGTAATGGGCTCCCAACCGTGGACGAAAGCAAGTTGAACCAGCAAAGTCGAAGGAAAGAGTCCAGCCCTCAGAGAAGAAGAGAAGAGGACAGACGAAGGCCCTCTCCACTCTCTGCGTCGCCTCTTGGCAACGTGTCACATTTCCCATCAGGCTGTGGTTTCGGTGCTTTTTACTGGGGGCTTGTCGAGGCATTGATGCTGCGCCCCGCCCAGCTGATTGCACTTACAGATGAGCCATGGTAGTTTTAACGAATTAGATACACTCTCGTAGCGACTATGCTCTCTTGTCTTGCTCTCTTGCTCAGCTCAATGCAGCCACTCGCCAAGAAGTGGAAAGAGAAGCCATCGAGTGGCCTAGCCACAGTCAATGCTTCGCCTTGAGGCCGCCCATCTGTAGAGAGTGTGTGGTGCGCGCACCCGACCTTTCACTATCACAAATCTCAAAGTTGCTGCTCTGATGCACATAGCGAGGCAGACAACGAAGCAAACGACGAAGCAGCCAACCCAATGTGGTTTGCAGTTTAAACAGTGGCAGTTGTTGTCTATTCTTTGGGTGCCATCGGTGCACTACGGCTCTTATTGGCGAATCTCATTGGTGTACGAAGTCACATATAAGAAGGCAGTGTGTGAAACTCTCCAGTTGTCTATTCTCGACCATATCCTCAACTCTACTCCTCTCTCAAATCTCCTAAGACACCTAGTTGCACTCGTGGTTCTGGTCATCCGAGTACAGATAGTCCTTCTGGATCGTAATTCCAGCGTTGGTCCAAGTCTTGCCACCATCGGAAGTCTCAAAGCCTTCACTCGTGGCACCGGTAAGCGAAAGGGTGTTGCCGTAGTCAGGGTCAGCCGCAGACAGATGGACGGTGATATTTTCCCAAGTGTAGCCCTGGAGGGTACCGCAAGACTGCAGGTAGCATTCGTTGGCTCCGTAAAAGACGGCGGGTTTCATGCCAGCGGCGTTGGTCTGGGTCGAGATGACCTTGCCGCCAGAAGATATAGTCTGCTTGACCTCTGAACCAGCCACAAGCTCAAAGTCGAGCTGGATACCATTTTCGATAGGCAGGTAAGGCTGTCCGATCTGACCAGAAGGCGTGTAAGTGCTCGCAGCAACGCACCACTGGTTGTTGTCCGTCTCGCAACCAGTAGCCCGCTGATCCGGCGCCCAGTTCAGCAACGGCTGAACGAAACTCTCTTGAGCGACGTCTTTGCCGGTAGGATCATCTTGAATGCCGATCCAAAAGGCGAGCTCCTCGTTGCCGCCAGTAGTAGCGTAGCCACATGGGACGGATGGTGGGACCAAAGAGTATGTGGCCTTTGTGATGGTGACACCATTCTTGGTAGGTCCGGTGTAGAACATGTTTCCAAACTTGTACTGGCCCTGCCAACCAGCGGCATGGGCACCGCCAGTGGCGGCAGAGAGTAGAAGAGCGGAAGTGACAGAGGAGCGCATGTTGGGTGATTTCTTTTTTCCCACCTGGGTATCAAGGGAACGAATGATGTACAGAGAATGAAACGAATGTATTTAGTGAGAAACGAAAGATAGTGAACAAAGGTCTTGGCTCGGTAAGTCACCTTGGGATCCCTCAGTTTTATTTGCCAGATGTTTCAGAAATGGCCCGGATATGCGGCTCAGGGGCAAGTTGAAGCTGCCAGGGTCTTTAAATGATTGGCCATCATAATTAATCTGTAGTGATTAGGGACGCCTCTGATTAGTGGGTTAATCCACAGAAACTATGTCTTGGTATTTTCCGGTTGCAACTGTTCGTATCGAGTTGGAGAGAGCGCGCTAGGACCATGCTACAAGGATCAAGACCCTCGTTGATGGGACCAGTTGTTTCAATCTCAAACCGGATTAAGATTGTCCCAAACTTTCAAGCAGTTTATGACATGAGTTGGGGTTTATAGGTTGTATTTGACTCCATCGACTCAGACCCTTCCATGGGCAGGGGAGATGATCCTGTGAGAAATGAGGACTCATAACTGCCGACGACATCCAAACGCCAGTAAAGGGCCCACAAAATGCAAGCAGAATTTCACTCCAGTGGTGCTTCTTTGTCTAAGTAGGTTATGATGTTTTACGGTATTGGACTTTAATGCCGTGATAACTGTGTCCGTGTCTCCTGTGGCCAATGGTCCCTTTAGAGCCGTCATTGACGAGAATAATAAAAAATACTTCTTTGACTACTCAGAACAATATCAAAGAATCAACAAAACGCACCCTAAACCTGAAAGCGAAAGCATGAGCAAAGAGGGAAAACATTCATGTTCATTCCTCAAACTAGTTATGTTGGCAGGGATCTACCTTTTCGGCAGCGACAAAGAGAGAGCCACGGTATCCTACCATTTGTTCACAAAGGTCAACTCCAACAGCCCAGTTGGGGATCCCGGTTCACCGAGTTTAGAGACATTTCATGTAAATAAAAGGCACACGGCATGCCCCAGCTTCTCTTCCAGACCATCGCCACCGGACAAACAACCTGAGGCAATCACAATAATCACAGCAAAGACAACAGCACGGCACTTCCCAGGACCAACTACCATGTCAACTCAACAGCTCTTAGAGCCGGTTGGGCTCGCCAACCTCCCCTGCGAAATTCACCTGGAGATATTATACCTCTGCTCAATAGGAGAAGCTCTTAGCTTCGTTACTGCATGCGATAAGATCTATAATAACTTGATCGTTGAGTTCTACAAGGTTTATGGCCCGCAACTTAACTGGCTCCCCCTTCTCGTCGGCATCAGCGAGGGCAACACCCGCATCCTCGACAAATGCGAAAAGGCTGGGGCGTCGCTCAACCACCGCTGGCCGTATTTGGGCGACTTTGGAGGCGCAAGCGATGCTAAATATTTCCGACCTTGCCAGCCCCTTGATCTAGCGGCGTGGTCTGGCCAGGGCGAGGCCCTGCAATGGCTCGCTGAACGAGGAGCTGTCGCTACGGGCCAAGATGGCTCCAGTTTCATACTCATGACCGACGCCGAATGTTTTGTATCCGACCTGAGGACTGCCGAGGGTAACTGGAAGCCTATCATGTACCAGCAAGGGCTTCGTTTCAGGGAGAATTACCCACCGAACCCGTCTTTTCATTTCGTCTGGCATAGCTCCAACATCGAGCGTACAAAGATTTTTCCGAGGCTACTGCAACTCTACGCCAGATACACCTACGCATGCTTAACAAACCTGACAGATCGCATTGGCTTGGCCAACTGGGTGGCCTGGATCTGGCTTGACATGCTTCGCTCCAGCTCAGACCCAGCTCCCATCCTGAAGTCCGGTTTTTTTCAGGAGGGGTCTCTATGTGACGAGAAACCTCGCCTCCTCGGGTTTGATACAGATAATTTTGGGCAAGAGTCATTGATCCACGTTGTTGGGCGACTAACCATGCTTCCTTTCGCCAGACACGCCTCCCTGGAGATCCCTGGACTGATCAGTCGTCTACTTGACTCAGGAGCCAACATCCGCTTCATCGCGTCCGCCTACATCACCATGTTAGATTGTATGATGCGTGATGAATCGAACGGTACAGACATTTTCCCCACCTTGGACCTCTACCCTCGACTTATTCGCACCGTGGCAAATTCAGTGTCGGACGCCGAACGGCACAGTACTTCTCATCTCCCACATCGTTTTCGTCTATTTGTTCTTAGCAGGTTTCGTAGTTCTGCAGACCATGTAGAGTTTCAGGAGCATATAGAGTTTCTGGAGGGTAAGGCGTCCAAAATGGCGCTTGACATGATCGAATCAGGGGCGAGTCCTGCTGAAGTAATGTTCGCCTTCGACATTGATCCAGAAGACACAACACAGTGGGTGGCCTACCCGATTTCTCAAGCCGCTTTGCGAGTCCTTGATGGCTTGGGTCTAGTTGGCCATCCATGATCGCTCCCCAGTCGAAAGGGACCTGGCTTTGGCTACGAGCAGCCATCGTCATGTCAGAAAGATGCTTCATTTGCCATGGATATATAAGATAGCTTGAATATAACACCAATTAAATTCTTTTTAGCCATTACTAAGCCAAGTTAGCATCTCATAACCGTTTAAATCACTTCCTTGTGCCTTAGCGACCAACTCATTATGGTGAGTATTGGGTAATTTTATTGCTATGAACTTGTAATTACTATCATAAAATGTCACAGGTATTTGCTAATTATACGTCACTTTACTCAGAGGCATTTATAAAGTCTCTTATCTGACTAGATATGAGTGGTCAACTGGCACACAAGGGAATACTCTCTATTTTGCATTGTTGTCTCAGCCAAATCCCCAAGCAAGGCCAGAATAGACAAGGAGGTTGTGTTCGTGATGTCAATAAAGATGCAAGTCCCCTCTAGACAAAGACCTTTATCCGAGGAGAACAAGGACGTTTCATTAGTCTCCGTTTCATGTTTTATTCGAGGCACCTATTCGAAACACATCCTTCCCCTGGCAACAAAGAAAGGGCCTCACGGACTTCCCCGTGGCGGTAGCCCTGCTCATTGCCAAAGAACCAAGAAGAAAGCAATCAAGACTATGGGGTGTACTTCCTTCATGGAGACTAGTCAATTTCAGGGAGGTTCAAATAAGATAAAAAGGGGACATGCCCAGATACTATTACACCATCGCCATCTACTAATAATTCAACACAGCCACTACAGCCAATACAGCCAAGGACTATAACACGAAATCAGGACGGACGCAAAATCACCATGTCGACCGAAAGACTCTCAGAGGCAGATATACTCTCCGCTTTGCCTTGCAAACCTCTCTTTAAGATCCTTTCATATCTCTGCCCGATCGGAGACGGCCTAGCGCTCATTTCCACATCCAAGGCGCTCCACGAGAAACTCATTGTGCAGCTATATAAGGAAGCTGGAAGGCAGCTTAATTGGCTCCCTCTGCTCTTCGGCGTCACCGAGTGGAGGGAAACTGTCCTTGAAAGGTGCCTAAAGGCAGGGGCGCCCCTTGATCACCGCTGGCCATGCATAGACCAGTGCCCGGAAAAGAGTGATTCTGAAAGCTCCTTCAAATTCTGCGATGCCCTCGACTGGGCCGATTGGTCTGGGCAGGACAAGGCCCGGGAATGGCTCACCAAAAAGAAAGCCAACGATACACAGAAGCAGCTTCCCAGGGTTCAGCCTGGTTCCTCGATCAAGATGCTGGATGCTCGTTGGCTTGTGTTCGGCGTGAGGACTTCTAAGCCAGAAGAAATGACTTGCAAGCCAGAAGAAACCTGGAGGCCCGTCCTATATCAAAGAGAGGTCCATCAGCCTGATGCATATTCATACGAACCGTACCGGCGGTCCGCCCATCTCGTCTGGTATGGGCCCAAAATTGAGCCTTGCCTTGTCTTTCCCCGGCTGCGAGACATTCTCAAGGCCCACTGCGACTTTAGGACCTCTAGGGGCGACTTGTGGGAAGTCGATAGTGATTTCGCCCTCTGGATATCCCGCTTCTGGCTCGATATGCTTCTCTCCAGCTCAGACCGCGGCCCCATCTTTGAATCGGGCTTCTTTAAGAGCACCAGGTCGAGAGATGGCAAGTATCATGGCGAGATGGGGAACGATGTTGTGTTCGGAAAGGCATCATTGATCAGCAATATGATGCACTACCTCCAAAATCCCGAATTTGGCCGCCACTTCTCTCCCAGCATATTTCGCCTTCTTCTGGACTCTAGGGCTGATGTCTCCTTGATTGCATCGGCATACGTCAGCATATTCAAAAATCTGTTCTCTTACGGACGACAGAAAGTTGAATATATTCCCACCTTTAGGTTCTATCCGTTGATTCTTCGCGAACTGATCGACTCGGGAGCCGACATCAACGAGATTGAGGATTTTCGCTTCGAAAGTTCGGTGTCACTGTTATCCTATGCCAGTTCTAACGAGCTTCCGGGTGTGTTGTCCGAGGCTCTAGATGATATGGCTGACGGTGGCGCGAGCCCTGACGAGATGGTCTTCGCTTTTTCGCTTTTTGATGAGAGCCTACTACAATGCAGCCGGCAGCAGTCACTTTCCTCTTTTCCCCTCGTCGAAGACCTTGCCACTCGCCTGGGCGTCTAATTCCAAGTTTGAGAACGATCCCAGACTGCTTCTTCACCACTCTTTAGCGTATTGATATCTGACAACAGCCAACCCGATAGACAACTATTGAGGGTCGGTTTGGTCTCCCATAGGTATTTACGACCATAGGCTTGGTACCAGTTCAAGAGATTAAAACAGTTGCACTTTCTTCTAGCCCATCATTAACACACCCTATAAGCCATGTGTCTTGCCCAGCAGGAGGCATCCAGTTCTCTTCCTCGGTGGCTGCGTCAGCCAAATCACCAGTGACAAACGCCTGTCACAACTCACGAACTAGTTTTTAAAATGAATTGACGTAATCCCTGCAGCCTGCGCCCGGTATTGAGTGCCATCATTGATGAGGCGTCGTTAGTGCGCAAACACGGCGTTGTGCATGAACCCACCCCTATTTGCACCACCAAGCTAGAATCAGTTGCTTTGCTTGAGGGCCCTAACCCAACTGAATACTATACCTACCTTACACTTCTTGTTATCAGTCTAGATCCTATTATATTACTCCCACCCTCTCATCATCTCACAACCGGCCAAATTTCATCAACGAGGATGGCACGTTGCTTACTCTCCGCGTTCTTTGTTCTTGTTGGGGATGACGTCTCCAAAACAGGCCATCAGCCACCATAACAAGGAACACAGTTATCGATTTATGGCAGTTTTAAACCCCAGTAACTCAAGCCACTATATTCTGGGCGTTTTCTATCCTAGCCAAACGCACCGGATTCTATCATCTCTCAGATTGTCAACTCTCACCGACGGGTAGAAAATTGGGCCTTGCCAGGGATGTGACGTGTTTCTGTCTTTGTTCTCTTGCTGAGATGCATGGGACATGGCGCTGGTCTTTGGAACTATTGGGGGTCAGCAGACCCTAGGCTCTGTTATTTGTCGGTAGCTCACTTTTTGCTTTCCCGTGTTTGAATGCCCGTATATTCCAAGGGGATTAAATACTAGCAAGTCTCCTCACCTCTCCTCAACGGCCAGGAGTTGTCACCTTCAGTTCTTGCCTTCCCCAATATCACTTTGGCTTTGTCGATTCTTCCTTGATCACCAACTCTCAATCCACACCCCGTCATATCCATCATCTTGATCGTTTATTGGCATTGTCTGTCTTTTACTCCTCATCCCCAGTGGCCTGGGCACCAACGCCATGGGGCCCACAGACCCTCAGCACTACCAAGTCGTCTTGATCTTGCCCCTTAGAGGCGACTACGAGACAGCCATCAAGCTTCTCGATGAGTGCTTCACCCAACGCTCCCTTCATTCCTCCGGTGCCGAGTATACTCTTGGTCAGACCGGACTTCACCATGTTGTGCTGGTCACGGGGCTCAGCAAAACCAGTGCTGCAGATTCGGTGGCAAGCGTGGTTCCCGACTTGCTCAAGGAGTATCCATTCATCCGGGCAGGCTTCTTGGTTGGAGTTGGTGCCATAGCACCCAGCGAGGGACTGGCGCAAGTCGGTAATATAGTGGTGGGAATGCCCCAGGGGTATGAATCTGGCCTTGTACGATTCGATGCCGACAAGTCTCGACATGAAAAGCGTCTTCATGTCATCGGCCACTGGAGTAAGCCACCACTCTTTGTGAACCCAGCCGTCGATGACACATTGTCTATCCGAGGTCGCGGTGAATGGCACGCTTATCTTGATAAGCATCTGTCTGCAATGGCGCACTCGAACGAGCCCACGAATTTCCATTCAGCCAGGAACATGGACTTGTCAAAGGAGACCACTCGCACCCCGCATTCTACATCACGATTCGACTTGATACAAGGAGCGCCCAAAGTGCTAAAAGGGAGAGTTGGATCCTCGAGCACAGCACTGAGCGACCCAGAGCTCCTCCAGAGACTGGCGAGCGATAGTGGCATCCTGTGTTTTGAGACAGCAGCCGCCAACCTACAAACGCGGCTACCTTTTGTGGTTGTGTGCGGTGTAAACCAAGGGAACCCTTATGTTCTACGACAAGAGAATGCCAGCAAACTTGCCACTGCCTACGTAATGTTTCTAGCTCGTCATCTCAAGCCCTCTGAGCTAGCCAAGGGGGTCAGGTTCGACCATCTCTTCAACCACCAACCTTTCAGCTTGGGGGGCTCTACCATTCGTCTACTACAGCTTCACGGCGGAACTACGGATCCTATCCAATGTAGCATGTTTGAGGCCTGCCTGAAAGATCCAGACCGTTCTGTGGACTACGAGGCACTTTCTTACGTATGGGGAAGTAACCATACAGACGAAATGATCCATGTGGACGGTCAAATCCTGTGCATCACGAAAAGCCTCCATAGCGCGCTCAGGCACCTTCGCCACAGGAAAGATGATAGGATACTCTGGGCAGATGCCATTTGCATTGATCAGAGCAATATCATGGAGCGAGGTCATCAGGTCTCACAGATGGGCAGTATCTACAAAAAGGCAAGCAACGTCATTGTCTGGCTGGGCCCAGTCAGCAAAGATGCCGGTTTGTTGATGTCCACTCTCAAAAGCCTTCAGCTGAAAGTGTCTCCGCAACCATTCCAGCAATGGCAGTTCAGAGACGACCATTGGAGAGATGCATGGGAGGAACTCCACGGCGGAGACATTTCTGGAGAGCCGTCTCATCTTCAACTTATCAATGGACTCAACGAGTTGACAGCACAGTCTTGGTTCACAAGAGTCTGGATCCTCCAAGAGGTGGCGAATGCAAGAAGGGCTCGGATACAATGCAGCGCTGGAGCCATCGATGCCAGGTTCCTCGCCCTCGCCCCATGGCTTCTGGGGCACAGCATCGACGAACAGGCCCAAGCTGTTCTCGACATTTTCCCCGGGCCATCAAGAAGATGGTCTTGGTGGGCTGAGGAGCGGACTCTCGGGGTCTTGCTCTGGAAGTTTCGGCGCTGTCAAGCCACAGACTCTCGAGATCGGGTATATGCACTTCTTGGAATCGCGTCGGACATGGAAAACCAGGCAATCCAACCCGACTACAGCAAAAGCGAACAACAAGTGCTGAGAGACACGTGCAACTATCTCTTCGACGGGGAGCAACTTCCCGAGCTATCCAATCTTCAACGCATCGAACCCTTACAGAGCGACCTTCGTCGATGGGCAGGGGCATCCTTGGAACAAAAGATGAGGCGGGGGGTGAAATCTAAAGGCCTTGAACACTTCCTGAATCGGCACGGGCATGTCAAATGGAACGAGGAGATTCGTGAACTCGCCAGTTTTGACCTGGGTTACTCGACCCTGGCGTTGCTTTTGACCAAGTGTGAGACCCCGCTGCCCATCACCCCCAAGCTATTCAGAGAAGCTATTCAGATAGGATCCGATGCTTTGGATCTTCTCTTTAACAAGGGTGTGGTCGAAGATGACAACCTGAAGTCACTGGTACTTTTTGCAGCTGAAGTCGGAGAGGACGCCCTAGACGTGCTTTTCGAGAGATGCGAGATTCCATCTAGGCTTGCCCACGACATGATGAAGTGCATGACTGGTGTCCCAGTGCCAGTTGTGGAGCGCCTCTACCTCGGAAGATGGAGACATGAATTCGAGGTTTCCGAATCAGCGACCGTGAAGATAGCCCAGGGTGGACTGAACCTCTTGGATATTTTTCTCCGGTGCGAGTCAGGCAAGCTACAGATCACTGAAGCCGTCTTGAGACAAGCCAAATCGGAGCCAGTTTCTTATCGCTTCCTCAAGACAATGCGCAGCAGTGAAGTCAACGTGTCTGAAGAGGAAGCTATCCAAGCAATCAAGGGCGGGCCAGACACCTTGCGGCGTTGTCTTCAGAAGCCTGGAACAAACTTTCAGGTCACCGAGACCATCTTCAAAGCCGCAATGCTTAGTGGAGCAGATGTCGCAGAGATGCTCTTCAGCAAACGGGAAAGCGAGGTGACTATCCTTCAAGAAGCGGAAGAAATCTATCAACTTCGCGAGGACCTTCGCAGGCATGTCTTGGAGACACTGGGGAGAACAGAGCACACAACCATGTTGAGAGAAGCATTGGCTCGATACGAGAACCTGAACCACTCGGAAACCCGAGGGTCAGCCACGGCAGCAGCTCTTGGTGAGACCACCACGGATGTCGTTCAGTGGCTCAGAAGCGCGGGCGTGCGCGTCTCGCGCTGGAGAACGGTCCATGAGTTATTCCGGGAGCTCATGGTTGGCAGGAACATTCTCGACACCGGTTCGGGGGCCGACGCCGACGAGCTTGAGTTTCAAGGTGATAGTGGTGGTGATGTTGATGTTGAGAAATGGATGGAGCTGAGAGCACACCATCAACAGAGCTTGGGATTGCATGGTGATTTCTTTGAGCATATCTAATCCCAATTGGGCACATTACATCCGCGAAGTTCATTTCTCACCAGAAATGACAAGCTCCCAGGATCCAGGTAGGATTCTGCAACAATGGTACTGTGCTCCAATCGCTCTGTCCAAAGGTTTCTTTTTAAAAAGAAAAAAGATAATAAATAATAAACATTCTTACTCTGTACCATCAGTAACCGTCTGCCGATCATCTGAAAGCTCAATTTGCGTGCAGAGCGAGAAGCCGAGCAGAAGAGATCTACTGGGCCAACTCAACTCAACCGGGCACATAAAACTTGGTCGTTCGCTCAACTCTTTGCTTGACAACTTCTGGATCCTCCCCTCCGAGCACAGTAGCCTCTCCCCAAGCCTCGCTACACTTAGCCAAGTACGTCTTTGTCTCATCCTGACCAAACCACTCCGGCCCAACCTTGACACCCTTAAGATGATACGCAAGTCCAGCAAACGACATTTCCCAACCAACACCTCCAGCTCCAGCACCATACTCTTCCCAATGTTTGTTGACGGGTGCCGTGTGCGATAGCTCAAGGCGAGACTGGGTCTCACTGACTTGACTGATGCGAACCTCGACCCAGCTGGTGCTGTCGCCAAACTCCCAAGAGACGCGAAAGTTGGAGGGCGGAATACACTTCTCGATTGTACCGCTTGCGTTGTTCTCGACTTGGAAGCGACCGTTGACGAAGAGGTCGCCTGAGACGGGAGAGAAGAATTGCTTGATCTTGTCTGGCTTTGTGCATGTTTCCCAAAGACTCGACACATCAATGTCGAAAGTTTGGCTGATGGTAATGATGCGACCTTCGTCTCCAGACTCGAGAGTCATCTTTTCAACAGCTCTCGAAATGGCTGCTAGTTGCTGGTTGAGGTCCATGGTAATGTTGATGCTCGTCTTTGAAGCGATTCACGGTGATTCACGATGGTGATGTTTATGAAGGAGGCATGATGCGGGGCAGCGTGAAGAATAGTGAACACACTTCTTATACGTCTAGACAAAGTGGCTGAAACACAAGTAACCTCCCTAAACATCACTATACACCATTAAAAGTAATGCATAAAAGACCTCGAAAGAAAAACACGCTTCAATTCTAACAAAACAAATCTATGCCATCTAGGTCTAGTAAGTCTATACCCTCAAACACACACACACTCAATGCAATCCACTCTCGCCAGTCTCAGCCATGTGCTTCTGACACTTGAGCATAATGTTGAGCTGATCGCTCACATCCTGGAGCCGGCCCAGGACCTTCTGGTTACCATCCGTGAAGTTGAGGATAGAGTAGGGAACACCCGTGTCGTGGCAGAACTCGCGGATCATGAACTGGACCTTGCGGAGGTTATGTCGGGGAACGCGGGGGAAGAGGTGGTGCACGGCTTGGAACTGGAGACCGCCGTGGATAAAGTCCAGCCAGGCTGGGCAGTCGACGTCCATGGTTGTTCGGAGTTGACGCTGGGCGAAGGACTCGCTCTCGCCGAGGTCAATTGTTGACATGCCCCAGTGGGAGAGTGTGATTTGCACATGTAGTGGCATGGTGACAATGTGCGAGACGAGAACAAAGATGACACGGGTAGTCCAGTCGGGAAGTGAACGCCAGAGAAGACAGTATCCGAACAAGAACCAGTAACAAGCCATGAAGGTGATCTCGGTAGGTCGAATCCACCAAGCCCTGCTCTTGCCGAGAGAAGATGACTTTTCCGAAAGGACGTGAAGCCAAGAGAGGAGGTACAGGTTGAAGCGAGCGATGCCCATGACGGGGTAGTAAGTGAATTTTTGGTAGGGAACAAGGAAATCGGCGGCAGCATCCCAGACAAAGGTAAAGTTGTAGTAAGTCGAGCGAAGAGACTTAAAGAAGGAAGGACAGGTAGCAAAGAGAGGGACGTTCTGGATATCGGGATCGTGTTCCTGAATATGTCAGTAAAGAGTCAAGCTTCGATGGTGTTGATGTTGACTTACAGGCTGGTTGGTGACAAGATGGTGAACATTGTGACTGCTCTTCCACCATCCGATGGAAAGACCACAGCAAAAGTCGGCGATGAACATTCCAATCAGAGTGTCGACCACAAAGTTGGAAGTGATAGCCAAATGGCCAGCGTCATGGGCAGTGAACATGATTTGATGCTGCAACAGTTAGCAAGTCAGACCACACAGGTCAAGATGGTGATCACATACCCAGAACAAACCAAGAAACACGGCCGACGTGATATACCACTGGTGATAAAACAAGACGGCAAACAGAGTAAACAAGGTCGTGTACCGAATCATCTCCTTGCCATACTCAATGTACGGACAGTTGTAGAGACCCTCATCGTGAATCCTCTGGTGAAGACGCTGATACTTGCGAGCGATATCCCTCTGAACCTCAGGGTTAACAGAAGGATACGTAGCAGAATCCCGCTCAATCTCCCGAGAGATAGCAGCATTGGCCACCCTCAGTGTAGCAGAGTGCTTAATATCCTTTGCCGAAGGCTTCCGAGCCATCCGGTTGTGAAGCCCACAGTCCTTGTGCGTAACATCATCACCGCTGCAGCTGCAGATGGAGGAGGCTGAGCTCAAGCTGTCGTCGACGCTCTCGTCCGTGTCCGAAGCACCGCTGCTGCATGACGCAACGCTCGAGTCTGACGGCATCAGATGGTCTGCCTCTTTGCGAAAGATGCCGCCTCTTATTGGTGGTGTGCGGTTGACCCAAGACCCTTGCTTCCGGCCGATCCGATAGGGCCTCATGGACCTTAGAGTCGCTTCCGAGTGATAACTATTCCGGAAATCGTTAGGAATCTTAGAATAGAAATGTATCCCTCCCCCGCATAAGGGAATAAAAAAACGTGTTGTCCCAGGTTTTCGGAAACGGATACAACAGTCCAGTCCAATCAGGTGTTGTACGTTTCAACCTCAACTTGAGCCTCAACACCACCACCACCACCACCACCACAACAGGGTTTGTATAAACGTACGCTTTGATCTCGTCCGTGGCATCTCTTCCCACCATGTGAAGAATAGCCAATCTTCCACCAGGATGCTTATCCATCCAGCCATCAAGCTTCAAGACCATATCCTCGTAAATGACAATAGTTTGTCCATCGGCGATCATGCCCTCGACCTTTCGGGCGGTCAAGATCTGGTCGCGACCCATTTTCGCAAGATTATATCGCAATTCGACTCGTGTGTAATTCTCGCAGGTAATATTTTTTCGACCGAAGGAATGGAATTTCGATTGTGAAAATAATTCGAGGGGGAAAGGTCGACGTCGAAAAAAAGAAAGGGACAAAAGGAGAGTATGTGTCTCGTCCAGGTTGCACAAAACTGAGCACAAATCGGGAACAGAAGCTCACCAGAACCAACAAACCCCAAAAGTAGCCGGCTTCCTCCCACGATATGTATTCCTTTCTGGAGCCATTTGCCCCCCCTACCCCGTCCAGGGGAGTCTTAGTGTGCCATGGCTAAAGAACGGCGCAGCTCGCAAAAACCAAGAGACACTCAAGCCAATCGAGCCTACGCCTCGAACGATGGCGCGTCACGGTCTTGGGGGGCGTGTGTGAGCAAATCTCTTTTCACCCAGGGAGAGAGCATCGTCGTCGTGTCCCCCTTCCCTCTCCCCCCCTTCCCTCTCCCCCCCTTTCCCGAAGGAGCAGGAGATTCGAGGGCGTACAGCTAGCAAAGACCGACGGACTCTCTTCCTCGTTTAGAGTCAAGGCAGGAAACCAGGTTCGCCCAGACCACACTCAATTGAGAGGAGAGAGAGAGAGGATTGGCTCCACGTGGAGAAGGGGAAGGATACAGGACCCTGAAACGAGGGACGCACCGGGCGGATTACCTCCAGCTGGTCTAGACCGGCAGTGGCTTGTGGGTAGGCTG
>NIZV01000149.1:0-100944 GCA_003947045.1 Fusarium ambrosium
TTTTTTTATTTCGCTTGCCGAAAGAGGGGTTGTGCCGAAAGAGGGGTTGTGGATGGTACGACCAGGGAGCTTCCACGGATGCCAAGGGCAAGGGTCGTGCCGTCGACCTTCCCAACGGCTTCGCTGGTGCTTCTTCTGGTACCGCTACTGTTCGAGCGCGTGTCTACCCTCACGTCGAGGAGGATCCCTTTGCCGGACCTTCGACCGTCGCCGGCCAGTTTAACCACGCCGGTCTTTCGCCCATGGCATCGGCTTTTCAGCCTACTGCCGGCTTTGTCCAGCATGATGATCGAGTCGCCGATTTTCTCAGCACTGATCTCGGGATTTCCCGCCTGATCGAGGTCTCCGGCAACGATGTCGCCGTTACCGTCACCGTCACCGTGGCTGAAGTCGGAAACTTCCTCGCCGTAAGTACCATCTCCTGCCAACCGAGTGAACGAAGAATCTAACATGCTTCCAGGGAAAGGCCAACGAAGATGGAGTCCAGCTTCATGGCGGTCGCACTCTGTCTACTGCCGACAGCAAGGTCTACATCAGCTTCGAGGATCTTCGCGATGCTGGCTGGGCCTCTACTGCCCTCCGCAGAAACAACGCGTGGAAGAATGGATTTCTTCACGGAAACATGACTGAGGTAAGTCTTCTCACCAAATACTTTCTTTGTCCATGAGCTAACGTAGTTTCTTAGCACGGCTACGAATATGCCGGCGACCAGCGGCTCACCCACCTCGGCCAGGTCGCGATTTTTGCGTCGCCCCCCTTCGGTGCCGTTGCCGACCCTTTCCAGGTTGTTGAAGTCGCCAAGGCCGTTCTGAATGCACACGGCCAGCTATTCGGACTTGTCAAGCAGCTTGGATACGGTGACGGATCTTTCCGCGCCATCGCTCAGTTTTGCAAGGTTGCCGATGCGATCAACGCCGTCCGACTCTTCAACGGTGCTACTCCGCACGTAAGTATTCCTTTCGTCCCAAGGGTTCAAAACATCCAGACGATAGCTAACACTGCTTGTCAGGGACTTCACCTGGAGGTCACCGCGCCTATCGGGCCCAGCATCGTCAAGAATCCTATGCATGGTCTTGCTCTCGTGCAGGTCGCCAACCGTCAGCAGGGAGCTGGAGGTGGAAACCGCCCTGCCCCTTACCTGATTCCATCCGGCCCTGCTAGTATGCAGTATGGGATGCATGGCATGAACATTGTCGGTCCTGTTTACCAGGGTCCTCCCTCTCCCGCCATGACTTCTCGTCATGGTGGCATTGGTGGTCACATGCACTCGCCTTCTCGTTACCGCAACGGGAATCATTTTAATTACAACCACGCATACCACAATGGTATGCTCACGCGATGGGACCCTCGCAGACAGCCTCGTTCTCACCGCCCCGGGCGGAATGCTGCTAACAACAACAACCATGTTGACCTGCAGGAAGTCATCTCTGGCCGCGACTGCCGAACGACCGTAAGCTTCACGCTATTTCGCAGACTCCTTCAGATGCTGACTTGTGAACAGATTATGTTGCGTAACATACCCAACAAGGTCGATCAGCCCATGCTCAAGCGTTTTGTTGATGAGTCGAGCTTTGGCAAATACGATTTTATGTATTTGAGAATTGATTTTGCGAACGACTGCAAGTAAGTTACTTCTCTTTTGCGGACATGATCAGTGCTGATACTTTTGCTAGCGTCGGGTACGCTTTCATCAACTTTGCTAAGGTAAGTACCAGCACAATCCACTCTTCAAGTTCGATGCTGATCACTCTTAGGCTGAATACATCATCCCCGTATGTCAAACATCCATGGAGAAGCTAATGTGTAGGCACAACTGACTTGGTGACGCAGTTCGTCGAGCATCGCGCCAACAAGCGCTGGTGAGTAACTGAATAGCGAGCCTGGCTCTTTCAATCTAACGACACAATAGGAACCTTTTCCGTTCCGACAAGGTTGCTGAGGTGTCCTATGCCAGTAAGTTTACACTTCTCCGAGCGAGCTGGCAGAAACTGACACGAATTAGCTATCCAGGGCAAGGACTGTCTTGTCCAGAAGTTCCGCAACAGCTCGGTCATGCTGGAGGCCGAACACTACCGCCCCAAGGTGAGTTTTTCTCTCAGCCCTTCTCTGCTTCTTATCTAACATGTCTAGTTGTTCTACACCGATAACTGTGAAGACCCCCAGTTGATCGGCCGCGAGGAACCGTTCCCCGGCCCTGACAACCACTCTAAGATGAAGCGGTCTTGTGAGAATGCCGAGCATGTTGGTAAGTGTTCTTCAAACCCAGTCTTATTTCATATGCTGACTCCGCTTGCCGCAGGGCTATTCACCCCCAACGCCGGCCAGCACTACCGTGACGAGCAGCGCCGCCGCCGCTCCCAGTATGATCGCGGCACCCGTCTCGCTGTCCTCGAGGAAATGGGCGAGACCAGTCTCGGGCCCTACTACGCCCGGGACCTCAACCTGCGTCGTTGAGGTTTGGATGGGACCACCGTTCAGTCAGAAGTCATCTTGATTTTTGACATTTTTTCAAAGGTCATCTTCTTTGAGTGGTTGTTGAGGCACATTGGCACTACGCCCATTGGCTTGACGCAGAATTCGATTTCGGAGGCTTTTCCTGGGGGTTGGGGGTTGAAGGCTATGGCCTGGTCTGCATTGTCTCGGTTGGTCGTCTCGAATAGTCACAGGAAGCAATAGCTCTTCGTAGCTACATGGAATCAAGGATATGGATCAAAAAGTTTGCAGTGATGCATGTGCGCGCGTGTCGATGCTTGGCAGCTGGTGTCTGTCACGTCACTTCGAAGTATGTCACGTTGTGAAAAGGTACCTCTAACCATCTAGTAACCGAAGAAATACGCCATTACTATCTATGCGGCCAGCCGCGATTTATGGGGATGAGGGATTCTCAGGTAAAGCAGGTAAGGGTTTACGAGAGTTGTTTGGATGCATGGCAGGGGAGCGACGGAGGACAGCAGGCTGGGTTTCATGGGACGAGAGGGGGGTATCTGTCGAAGATGAATAACCATCAACAGGTCCAGGTGTTGGGGGCGGCGAAAGCTGCTCACATCCAAGACGAGATTCGTCGACGAACGAGGTACGACGACGAAGATCACCAGAAGACACATCTCCAGCTGATGACGATAGGGGAATGTAGTCTCTTCTCGACCGAGGCGTCAATAGAGATGGATCTTCCCCATCGGTATCGTATGAATTCCCATACAGAGCGCGAACACGACCTGGCGATGAAGCCGAGGCGTCATACGAGGCCAAGCCGGCTTGGTCCATGAAGGGCGCAAGGTAAGGGAGAGACACACCCCGAGAGAAGATGACGAGCAATAGACAGGACAGAAGAAGCACAGCTTGTACTATGGCCATGCGCTTCTGGAATACGACCTCGTCGGCGAGAAGGTTTAGACGGGTGCTGAGAGCAACGATCTCGCGGTTGGACTGCTCGCGCTGGCTTTCCAGTGCGATGACGGTGGACTGCCATATCTGGTCGTACTGCTCTCGGACGGAGCGCAGCTCGGCGAGGACGGTCTGGTTAAGATTGTAGAGGAAAAGGGTCGCTTTGGAGATCTGCTTCTGCTCTGTGCGATGGAGGGTGTCGGACATGTGGCGGGCTTGGTCCTCGACGTACTTGAGGGAGAGTGTGAGGTTGGATTCGACTTGGTGGAGACGCTTGGAGATGGCTTTGAAAAAACCTTCCTGGACGGTGGGGGATGCGGGAGAATTCGATGTCGTGGCGGTTGTGCGATTTTTGGGGTTGGCCGTGTTTGCTGGAGAGGGTTTTGCGATGGATGTGGAGGCCGAACTGGAGGTGGTGGACGAGGTTGAAGCTGTCTTGGCGCTTGTTGCTGGAGCCGTCGAGTTTGAGCCGTTGCTGGCACTCGACGAAGAGATGGAAGAAGGGCTGGTTGGTGAGATTGCTGGTGTTGCGCTTGGGGAGGCGGTTGTTGAAGATGACGAGGATGTGGCATCATCTGTCGCTGGGTATTCAGCCCTAGGGACGTGAGGTGTCGAGGTACCACTCCTTTCCCTATCCTCCGTTGATACGTTCTGAGAGCTTGCGCTAATTCCCTCGATAGAACTGGTATCAGGTTGACTGGGAACTCTGGCCGTCGTTGCGTTGAACGAGGCAGGGCAGACCATTGGGTCCAGGAACAGCTTCGTGGGATCATCGACTTCACAATACGGCATCTTTTCTGTCGATGTTGGTACGACGGATTCCTGAGGCTGCTCAATTTCCTGGGGCTTTGCAGATTCATCCTCTGGACTGGGCAGCTGTTGAAGCTCTTCAGGCTCCTCATGGGAGTCATCATCACGTTCCTTCCACGAGTCAAGCATTCGAGAGCCGTGGATACGGATCAATGACACGGGGCAATAATACTCATTGCCATACTGAGTCAGGAACTCGATCCGGACATACTTTGCCCAGATCTGCGGATTCTCCACCAGGAAGGGCTGGATATCTCGCGAGTTCCTCGCCTCGAAGGAACCGAGCTCTTTCCACTTGTCGGGCTTAACGGGATAGCGGTCACTAACACTGACACGGAATAGGCGGACCATGCTGGAGAAGAACTCAAAGTTTGCGATGACGACCGTGTCGATGAGGACGTCGTCGCTCAGCTCGACGATGACGAACTTGCGCGGGGCGGAACACTCGAGGAGCATGTACGAGTCCTTGTTCTCGACGAGGATGGCCTTGGCGTTCTTTGCGCCGGGGCTCGACTTGAGGACAGTGGCGCCGGCGTCGAAGGACGAGTAGGAGAAGCGCTCCTTGCATGTCTTGCCGGCGTCTTTGCTCTTCTCGATGTCGTACACGACCTCCTTGCCTGCGCCGTCCCTCCTGGCGGCCTCAATGTCGCCACCAGAGGGGCGATCTTTTTGCTCCCCGGCGTTATCGAGGTAGCTGTCAAAGTTGAGAGATATCTCGTCCTCCTCCCCAAGGCCGGCGTGGCCCATGTCTGGGGGTATCCTGTCGTCTGCGCGGCGAGGCTGGTTGTTCCGGGATCGCAGGTCCTGGGGGTCCTGCCCTGTCTTTCGAAGCATCATCTCCTTCCAGTCCTCAAAGGACATGAAGGGTTTTGTTGGCTCCTCGCCTGCGGCATCTTGTTCGCCCTCGGCGGGGGTGGATGATGTGGACTCGGCGTCTGCGCTGGAGGACTGCGGCGCATCGCTGCTGGTCACGTTGGACGGAGCATCGGCTGTCGCATTGGAAGCCGAGGGTGTTGCGCTCGACCAAGAGCTCGTCAGACAGGATTGTGGAAGGGTATGCGTGATGTAGTTGATGGTTCGGGCATCGCAGGACGAGACGGCGGTGGTGGACGTGGACGAGTCGGCGCGATTGGGCTCTTGGCTCTGGGCTTGGGCTTGGGTCGGAGGCGTCCAGGCTGACGAGATGGCTAGGAGGCGGAGGACAGTCGAGCCCAAGGACGGAGTCATGGTCGAGGGGACATTGGAACTTTGTTGGGAGGGACGGATTTCGCTCGTCGGGGGCGTTGATGGATGGACGTTGTGTGTGGGTGAGACTTGTACCGACGATCTTCTTGACCCACCGACGTGTCCCCAGCGCTGATTGGCTGACAGGGTGGTATTATAGACGTGCAGGGAACAAAGTTCAACTCCTTTTATTTGGGTTTGATAGAGGGGATATTGAAGAAGGTAGAGTTTGGGGATGTATTTGTTGTCTACTTCTTGGTGTTGTGTCTTTGCACTTACACTTGGATTGCCAAATGCAGACGCAGCGGAGTGAGGATGAAGACGAGGTTCAGAGACACCATGCTAAGAAATAATTCCTACCAAGAGACAAAAAATAGGCTTCCCCTTCCTTTCGAGAAAAAGAAGAAAATCAAAGGAAGGATGTTGATTTGGACAGGAATTTGCATCTACATCGCAGGATTTGGCAGTGCATCACGATGTGGCGCATGGTGTGGAGTGTGATTCAGAATGTGTTGTGGCTACTACGAGCTACAACATTGCCAGCAATGCGATTTGGCTTCATAAAAGAACCCATTTGGAATCATGTATCAATACCCATTAAAATCCATGCCATGTCCATTTTGACCAAGTATCCTCCCTTGCTTGCAAACATGAGGCGTCGTTCAACCCTCCCACACGAGAACCGAAAACTTGCGCCAGCGACCATTGGCCAAAACCCATCTTCGATCGAGGATGCAGTCAATACACGGGTCTCTCTTTCGAGTCAACCCTAAGTGGTTCAGTTTGTAGTCACCGCAAGGCCTCGTTTCATTGCACCAGCGCATGCGGAGGAGTTCGTCTGGGCCGTGGTGGCCGCAGACCATTCTAGAGGGTGCAACGTCGAATTCGCACATTTTCTAGAGTAGAAACTTGTTAGATATCTGAGGGTGTAGTGGAGTTTGAAGTGGGATGTGACTGTACCTTTGACGGTGTTGCTTGAGGTTGATAGGAGAAGCTGGTGAGGAGATGGGCTTGGGGATGCTTGCGCAGCTGAAAGAACTGAAGCATTATTAGCATGATACCACCTGAACAAGAAAGAATATCATACCTGATGATGCGTATTGATTAAAGTCGTAGAGAATGCTTAGATAGAATGCTCAAATATCAAATGCCGTCGGTGTTTGATCGAAGAGGGGCTGACGAGCAAAAAGTTGAAATTCGGCTCGGGATAATTGCAAGTAAGTGTTGCCAGGCGCTTGGCCAGTCACGGTGCCCGCTAAAGTACAGTCACAGTACGGATGAGTCGTTGCCTGAATTGCACTGGCTGGTTATGCACTGTCGTTTGCTACCGCGTGCACTGCAAGCTCTTTTTTATTCAGGGGACTCGGCGATTGCAGGTGACCTTGATGGGCAAACGACGGGGCACTGGCTGCGTTCTACCTATTGTATGATGTAATTTTCAGTACGGCCTTTGACATGCACGAAAACTGTCTGTAGAAATCAATGTGGTGGTGCATGGTGCCTGTTAACCCGTGGTGCGCACTTTGAAAGAATCTCTATCATGTTTGGGTCTACATTGCATTGCACGCCTATTATCTACTGTATCTACTTGAATAAACCTTCTCACACCTTTTCAGATGCCTTTGAAAGATACTGCGTCAAATCTGGGACCTTGAGCCCTTTGGTGACTCCATAATCGCCGACAAAGTCGAGCTCGCCCACAAGCAACCCCTGATGCCAGAACTGGTAAATCGAGAACCAGTTGGCCTAGTAGTATGGTATATATTTGAAAGATAATTCTGTACATTAGTGGCCTTGAATACTACACGACGACGTTCGTTCTCGCCGGCTGGGGGAGATGCGAGTGTCGAGATTGAGCTTATTGCCGCCGTTGATCGCTGCCCAGGCCTTGAACACAGACTTGCCATGCACCGTCCACTCTGTACTCCTGTTTCCGGGACCCTGGTCCAAAGTGAAAACAAGGGAGTCTCTGTCGTTCGTGGTGTACTTGCTGATCGCTTGCGAGCGAGGTTCTCGAAGTAGAGCACTACCCCCTGAACCATTAGATTCAGTGGATCTCTTCCAGCAGCATAGCTATCTGGCCTTGTAACGTCGGTCGTGATTCTAACGTCGTACTCGGGAATGATGGCGATGTAAGTGACGGGTAAGACGCTGTCGCCGGCTTTGGTGTAAACGTCGACAGGCTGCGGAGGAGGGCGTCGGCTCTGAAACTCAGTAGATCTCTCAGGGAGTGCTAACTGCGCCTCAAGCGGTCGAGAGGTACGAGGTAGGCTTGATCTGGAGGTCGGTTTGAGGGGAGGAAAGGAGGTCGTGGCGGAGGATACTTGGAACGAACTTTGCGAGGTCTTCAGGGGTTTTGTACGACCCGGCTGCTCTTTTCTAGCAGTTAGCAGTTGACTTCAAGAAGGGAGAGGAGTTAACTTACGGGTCATAGCTTCTGAGGGGATAGACATGAGCTCGGATCCACGGTCAGGGGGAAGCACTGCCTGTGGAAGATCCTGAAGGACGAAGCCAGTGGCCGAGGGGAGACTCAGGGGCTCAGAGAGATCTTCTCACGGATGGTTTCCTTGAACTTTATTGAAGTCAGGTTCTCGAGAACAAAGCCTAGGATGGTGAAGCCCGCTGTTGAAAGAGGCTGCTCTCTGGCCCGGTTTCCAAGTGAGGTTGTGGTCCTTGAGGGATTCGGAGAACTCTATGCAAGTCTTGCTAGGAGCAGTGTAAGATCACTGAAGAGAGACTTGACTGACCAGAACGAGTACACGGTCGAGTGTCTGCAGTGTCATAGACGGGAGCACCAGGCATTGGAGGTGCTTCCAGAAATCCTAGAGCACGGAGAGCCTCGAAGACAAGGCTCGTGGCAAGATCGAAAGCGTATTTTCTAGCTTGTTAGTTAACTGAAGGGTGGCATGAGTTAGTAGAGCAGATCGGGATTTGTTGTCTTCCCGAAGAACACCACCCAACTGGCCAGCCAACCTCCTGAGCTTCCTTTCCTTGTAGTGTTTGATCCTGAACATCTCTGGAACGTATTTCGAAGCGGGATCGTCCAGGTCGAGGTTGTTCTGGAGCAGGAGAGCCAAGACGGTGAAGATCTTTGTGACACTGGCCACGCGGTAGATGAAACTGCTGATCACCCTGTGAACGCCAGTTTCTTCAAGGCTATCAGCGGTATGGTGAAAGCTGAAGAGACTCTCGTCCTTGCTCGTCACTTTGACGAAGAAGGAGTTTGTCGAAGCGTTCCACGACTTGCTTGACTGTACGAGATCTTTCAGGCTTTTGGCCAACGACTCGACGAGGTTTTCCGTCTGACGAAATTGTCGGAGGAGGAGGGCGGACTGTTACAGTTGGAGAATATTATGACTAGAATAGAGGAAGCCAGAGAAGGCCGAGGAGAGGGAATGTCGAGGGTTTCATGCTGGGTTCTTTCGCTTCGGTAGGTGAAGGTTCGCGCTTAGGGGCTCGTTGCAAGGCATGCTGGAATTCTATCGATAAATTAGTTATGTATATATAAGATCTAACATACACGAAAGACTGAAATCAGCTTGAAAATAATTGGTATCATTCTCAGATTGGCCATGACCGTGGCGCCTGGGGGAGATGTTGGCAAAGCAAACTGAAGCAATCCATACGGTTTGTGACAAGCAGTGGGGGACACAGTTCCACAGCGGCTGCGACCCCTGTAAATTACTGGGAAATCCATGCGGTAACTCAAATGTCGGTAGGCGATGCCGCTGTGCCCCACGAACAGCATCGGCAGAGCCGCCTGCGCTGGATCAGGATAGGAGCGCGAGGGGATGTGGAATTCGAACGCAAGAAACACTAGAAAATCAGTTTTGACTGGAAGTATACAAATAAACTATTTGTGAGGGTTGAAATAGATTTTTAATTTTACAGGTGTAATTCAGGGGTAATTACGCCTTCAGATCCCAACTCGACTCCTGCTTACTAGCACGATGAAGGATGGAGGCGTGTCACGTAGAAACGGTTGGCGAAGGCCACCAGGTGACAAGAGTATCCGCTCAAGACGTCTAGCTGAAGCATGGCTGGAGGAGTTGGGTGGGAGATACGACAGGAGGGCACCGAGGAGCGAAGATGCATGATTTGATTTCCCTCTCTTAGACCAACTGTGTTCTTCTCTGCTTCGTAGACCCCTCAGAATTGTAGTAGATGTTTAAATTGTGTGTGTACATGTCAAGAAGCCCTTCTCCGTAGATCTTGCTTCCATTCCCTGACGTCGATCTCGAGATCCTTCAAGTCGCGTGCTCTTCTCACGTTTCACCACCAACGGGAAAGCAATCCTAACGATTTAGGCCTAAGAAACTGAATTAAATGTAACCATGGCATAAAAGACGCCAGGGAAAAAGGTATGACATTGGTGACTTAATGGTAGTAAGGAAGGTTTTAGAAGTATAACTTGGTAGTCTGAAACGCAGCCATCTTCCCATCGAACTCAAATGTACTTGTAGATGCCAAGCAAGAGGATCAAGAAGATCAACACTGGCTCCTGAAGCTTCCCATCACCTGTCCCTGAGATTCCTAGTGGCGCCTTCACTGCCCTTCGCATGCGTCGACAATAGAAAGGATCGATCGGTACTAGTATCGTCTTTGGACGCACGACTCGAACCAGTTCATAGAAGAATGCCCACATACTCTTGTACTCTGAGGAAGCTACAGCTGCCATACTGGCCCTGATGGGTGTTCGGCGAGAGCCCTTGGCAGAGACCAAGTAGTATTTCGGGCTGGCACGGTGCAAGGTGTACCAAAGGTTCTCGACCCCCTTTCCACCAAGTACAGTTCCTAGTGCGAAGTAGGATATCTTGAGCAAGAACTTGGAGACGTTCGAGGGATGCCACGGTCTGGCTCGAGGTAAATGGAATCTTCTCATGGTGTCGGTTCGTAGGAACTGGTTCGTTGTGTAAGTCAGTACAGCTGCTTCACTGTTCCCCCTGAAGGAGTAGGAAAACTCACCCATGACTTGAATATGATGATGTGATTGAGAAGCTTTTCTTTGAGGAAATGCGATGAATGGGCGATCGATTCGTGTTGAGAGAGTTTGGGGGAGGGAAGCGTTGGTTCTGGGAGAGTAGCCAGCAGCACCAGAGCTTGCAGCGGATCGATTTTGGAGAGCGAAGACCAGATGCCAGTTAGCTGAAGGCTCATAGGAACAGTATAGAGTGCTCACCTCTGTCAGTGAGCGATGCTATACCTGGACAGCTCGGGCAGGAGATTGGAGAGGGCGAAGTTCCAAGGGAGCGACCGTGTAGATAGGCAGGATTCGCTGGACTCAGCCGGAAGCACTGTAAATTACTGCTAAGTGTATACATGTAGAGCTTGAAGATGTCCTTCTGAAGGAGCGTAGGGTGTCTGGAACGAGATCGGGGTCGTGGAAGAGGGCTGAAGCAACCTGACGGGCGCTGCACCTGGTCAGGGACGAAGCGTTTGGATGCACCACGACTACCATGCAACGCAGAGCGTTAGATGACGCTCTCAGACGTGCAAGGAAGTGAATAGAACAAAGAACTGACGTCTGACAATGTGTACTGGACTCGAGGACTCTGGAGGGTGAATACGTCGGAACGTTCAGGTATGCACGGGCACATTAGGGGGCACGATGCATCACCAGGTCTTCATGCACAGGCTAGATACCCTTCTGGTTGCTCGCATACGGGGAGCGCAGCTGCACGAGGCTACTGAATTTCTAATATCAAACCCCCTGACCTAACCGTCCTAGTGGGCAAAGTCCCTGGAACTGTTCCGAAGAGGGACGACGCTCGAGATTGGCCGACAGGCTGCTCCATCCTGCCAGTGCCAGAGCAGTGTCAAGCATTTCCACACGAATATATAACCCGCGCCA
The DNA here is from genome assembly GCA_003947045.1 of Fusarium ambrosium. Taxonomy (NCBI): domain Eukaryota; kingdom Fungi; phylum Ascomycota; class Sordariomycetes; order Hypocreales; family Nectriaceae; genus Fusarium; species Fusarium ambrosium. The sequence continues at coordinate 11,270 of NIZV01000149.1, forward strand.
GCTCCCAGAAAACAAACTCTCCCCGCTTCTCTTCTTTCTTCCTCAGAAGCATCCAACACTCACCTTTTCCCACACACACTCTCTCTCCCTTTGAAATCAAGTCTTCAAGACTATTTCAAGCTTCTCTTCTCTCTTCAAAACATTCTTTTCTTCGCGGAAGAGTTTGTCGCGAAGCGCAGCGTTCCCCTTGCACAACATCAACACAAAAGCCCCAGCATCTGCTATCCCAAGCCCACTCTCTCTTTGATTTTCTTTCGTCGCTCGATCGTTTGTTTCTCTTCCCTTCACGGTACGACAAACATTTCATCGAAATGGATCACCACGTTGAGCACGACAACGACTTCGCCGCCCTTGTGGTGTTCTCGCAACCCCACCATGAAGACCTGGTCGACCCGCATGATGACGGGCTCCCCTTCTATCAGGGAGCCCCCATCCCTGAGCTCGGCGATGACATGAAGAAGGACTTCCATATTCGACGTGAGATCTCCAAGCACTTTCTCGCCGCCCAGATCGAGTTCGGCAAGGCTTACCACGACGCTACCAACTACGCCAATACCCCCGACATTGGCCGTGGTAAGTCACACCCTTCTGCTTGCTTCATGGAACTTTGCTGACTGTTCTCTCTTTAGACACTTGGTACTTTGCTCGTCGCTTTGCGCGTGCTCAGGGAAGAGCCTTCCTCAAGAATTCCGGTGAGGCCATTCGCCAGGTCGCCGTCTTGTTCGACATCCTGTGCGCTCTGGCTGCTGTCCGTCAGGCAAAGAAGCTTGAGATCGACATCTTCAATCTTGGCAACATCATGTAAGTAAAAAACTTGCTTCTTTTCGTCTAGAATGGCTGTCCTGACTCTGACTATAGTGCCGTCGTCTGCCTTGCTGGCGTGTTCCTGACCGATGACGTTCTCATCGCTCACCTCCTGTTCCTCACTGCTATTGTCCACCTCGTATTCACTTACCTGCCACTCATCGCTTACATTTTCCTCGGACTCGCGATTGAGAAGGGCAAGAACGTCCTGTGCAAGGTTCGTGATGCTGCTTGGGACGGTTCCCTGACCATGAACGACGTCGGCGCCCTCGACTCTTGGGTGTTCTCGATCCTCTGGTTCTTCGCCCCCGAGGACGTCACTCCCTCCGGATGGTGGGCCCTCTGAAGAACTCTCCCGAGTTCGAGTGTGATCCAAGTGGCCTGGAACGCACGTAGAGGTTTCGTCAAGGAACTCGGACTGACACGCCACTCGCGTTTTTTTGTACAAGCACTTCACGACAACTGACATGATGATTCATTCATGGTATGGATGAGAGGCACAATTCACTTTACAATCGGTTTATCTGATGAGGGTGGGACAATCTGACTCGAGGCCGGTCTAGGGCCACTGCTCCCAGAGCAGGATAGCTTTCTTGTAACATCCACAGTACAGAATGAAATTTCAGTCTGTAAAACTTTCTCGTCCCTGCTCGTGATGTCTTGTAGACGTGCTTCTCTAGATGCCTGCTACGCGTAGTCTGAACTGTGGCAAATGATGCGAACAACACGCGTCGCCACGGAGACGCGATCACGGTCACCTGACCTTTTTTTCTGTCGAGCATCCGACGCTGCGTCCTGCTGGAAAAATGGTTGCCTACCGGAGGAAAGCTTCCGGAGCTGGCGGGTGGGATGTTCGTCGACGAGGCGAGGGGGTTCAGGGCGACGGCACTCGGTTCCAGGCCATGAGGCAGACCATGTATTCTATCTAAAGTATTTCTCTGAAAAAAAGTGGCTCATACTCTGTCTAATCTCTTGATATGCTCTTGAAGCTCATCAGACATCCGTCAAGCGAACAATGTCCGAGTCCCAGTTCAAGAGCACCCCTTGCTCTCGTAGCCCCCCAAGGCGAACCCCCTCGTTCCCAAGGACCTCCAGAGGTCTCGAGTGTTATCATGACTTGAAGAGGAACAGTAGATAGAACCAAGTGGTTTCTGAGAATATTCTTCCCGTGTTGTGGCTTTCCTAAGCTCTGAACCTTCGAATCTGGGCTGGAGGACAGTTGTGCCAATCTCTGCTTTGCCGTTGCGGGAATTCTACAGCGAGTCACCATCTGGAATATGGCAAGTAGCTCGGATAAATGAGGTGAGAATCGATATATACACTCGGGGGCTTCGTAGAGTGACGGGACGTCGGAGAGGTCGTTCGTTCAGAGGTAAGGGGTGGGCTTCAGGAGAGGTTATCTCACGATTCTTGGTACCCTGAAGAGACCTAAAAGTCAGCACCATCTTTGAAAGTTGAAAAGGAAGATGAAGGGACCTGAATCGTAGATCTGAGCTTCGGGGAAGCCACAGCAGGCTCGGGAGCCTCGCCGGACATGAGCCTCGCCCCCTGAGAACACTGTGGACCTAAACCTTGAGGAAATACCGAGTAACTGACAACTTCAAAGAAGCTCGAAAACGTGTTTTGGACCTGTAGAAGCGTGGAAAATCAGAAGCGAGGGTGTTGGGCGTCTTCAGCGTTGGTGACACAGGTACAGTTGGCCGAGGCTCAGGGGGAGACGACCTGTAGAAACTGGTTCAGGGACAATCCATCTCTCGTTAAGGATGAATATCCAAAAAAGTAAAAGAGCAGAAAATGAAATCGAAAAAAGACCATTGCAATGTAATAAAGGCATCTTCGGCCTGACTGGAAAGGCAGTGTGCTACCGCAGCTGTGTCGAGGTGCTGGGCAAATGTTGAAGCTGAGTCATCAAGAGCCCGATTTGGACTTCATCGGTGAGGATGGTTACCTGTGGGCACCGCAACGTTTCCTTCTGGCTGTCTACCCTTTGTTCTTTGGTAATTGGATATTGTTTGATTTTCTATTGTGTGACGATAGGGCGAGATGCCCGCACAAACGACCTCGGGAAACCCCGCTACTCGAAGATGCCACAAGCTGGTAGGCCGCTTGCCTCGATCATATATTAATGTACCAAGCGAAATGATTCAGACGGAGATACGGCAAGTTGACTATGAGAGGAACTACACTGGCACGGTTGACCACTCTATCCTGTAAACTCTGGCATACTCCCGTTGATCCTACGCATCTCTGATTTCTTGATCTGCTAACAAATCTTTCCAGACGGTTTTGAAATCAGAAAGGTCTGTCCCTGATGCAAGAGAAGCCCTCGAACTCTTGCCGCGGCGAGAAACATCCCCGTCCCTAGATGCGCCCACCGACGTTACTTCACCTACGAGAACGGCAGCAAGGAAGGAGAGCTCGCCATTGATTTACGTCGAGTCTCAGAATGATGGGAGTCTTCTCAAGCGTCGAAGCTGGGTTGTAGGACGACGGTGCTGGCCTATGCTATCCCTCCGAGAGCTCTCTGTTGAAGAGGTACTGTCTCACTTGAGTTGGAGAAGTCGGGAAAACAAGGCAAGTGACCGTCGATGGACTTGAAGGCTTGGTAAGACGACAGGACATCGATGAAGCCGCTCCACACCAATGGGGCCGTGGTTTCGAGATTGACATCCTCACGCGACGTCTGGTAGTCAGGGTAGACGCCAAGCGCTATCCCATGGTTGGCAAAGATCAAGAACCGGGATATCTTCTCTTGAGGGCCAGTTGCTTCGAACTTCCGCAGGATTTGTATGAAGTACATTGCAGGTCAAGGCGGGGTGGTCTTGAGTGCCACGAGCCCTTCGAACCTTGAGGACTTTGATGGGGTTCTTGGTCCTGGGTATGTACGGCTACCACAACGCTGCCGACAGCAAGTGAGTTGCTGACCAAGCTTAGTGATATCTTTTGAACCCCTTCACAAGCACAAGTGTTTAATGAAGATGCTCTCTCAACGGTGTCACGTTTACGCATACGAACCTCATACATTTTCCCACCGGCGAGTTCCTGGGCTGTCTTGGCCCGGCTGAAAGAAATCCGATCAAAGAGTGTAGCCAGAGCCAAGACGACGCTATCTCAAGATAGCTAGGGGCGAAAGACCTCAGAGACTCTTCGAGCTGAACACCAGGGGCTCTGTCAGAGCTGGTGTCCGGCGTCTGTAGCAGGGGCAAGAGCCATTGCTGGGGTTTCGTCGACTTCCAACTCCCAATGCCCGGGTCGACAGTCTGTGACAAGAGACCCGTAATTCTCTTTCCAGCAGAACATGGCCACTGTGTTAGCATTGGGATATGATGCCATTATGTGTTGGAAATGTGTTCTATATCATAGTTGAAGCCGGGATAACCGACATACAAGATCGTGTTATTACTATCTGCAGCTGAGCAGCTGGACAACGCCGAACGCTGTTTTGGAGTAAGTGTCCTACATCCATTCCAACTGTTCCGCCTCCTCACACTAATCGGTCTGGTTCATGCACAGGGCATGTATCGAGAAGTCAGGGGCTCGCCATGGCACCTTCGACTGATCAGCACAACCCGGAGGCCTTCCGCGCCGTTGAGGAGGGCACCATTAATCAAAATACACCTATGCCGGAGTGTACCGCCCCAAGATCAGGAGAGTGCCTGTTAGAGAGGTGAATGATCGAGGGAAACGCGAGACATAGAGCAAAACACGTCGACATGAGAAAAAAAGGTTATTAGGCAGGAGATATGACTTGGATCCCCCTCTAGTCAGGGGTCAGTTTTTCTTGGGCAACATGCAATATGTTTAATAACAAGCCTCGGGACTTGGATGCTTGCTGTAAGAAGTAGACCTGTGATTCAAGACACTCGAAAGTAGGACCCCCAATGGCGCCCTTTGTGGTTATCTGCCTCTGGCTGATGGCCCAGCTGAGACGATTACGTTTGCTTCTGCATGCCTTTTGCGCCCTAGAGGCCTGGGAAATGTCGATTCCCTGCACCCACTTGGCTATATCTTCCACGGTATGCATGACATGGATGTCGTGGTGTTGATATCGAAAGTGTTGATGAAGCTAATATCTCCAAGTGTACTATACCTAAGAATACATTTGATTTGATGGACTAACCGCCTCCTGCCAGCGAACCAGCGCGACAGTCCCGCCTTGTCTTCTCACCGACGAGCTTGCAGAGACCTGATGGGCACTGCTGATGCGTGGCGTGCCCGAGGTCGCATCGTCATGATTCATGACCAATGCAGGCTGAACGCCCAAAACAGGAAGAAATGGCAAAAAGAAATGCCTTGCCGTCAGCAAGACTCGAACTTGCGTTTTCAGTGCTTCAAGAGACCACAAACTGATGTACTAACCCCTATACGATGACGGCTTTGTCTGGTGTTTGTTGAAGGGTGGTGTTGTATTAGAGACTATGTAGTGTTAGGGGCTTCCCACGCCAAAACGCCACGATTCAGGTAAAATAACGCAGCGCCCACCAGGTGCTGACTTCCTGTAATAAGCGTTTGCATTCCTCCGGTTGCTGCACCAAGCTTTCTGGCAGTGTCCAGGGCTTGCTGGACGCTGGGCTCGTAGAGGACGTGGGAATTTCGATGCAACCTCTTCCATGCTTCACCATATATCCGTTGAGATACGGTTTCTGGGCCAGGGCTCATGCCTATTTGGTAGTTAGAGCGTGGTATTGCTCGAGGGGGGTTCATTCTGACCTGCCGTGGATTCAATATCGAATCCCTGCTTTGGATCGTACAAGGTGAAGATGACGTGATGAATCTTGACACGACAGAGGATAGCGGCCAAGCGCTGGAGTACTGCAACGCCATCCCTCTGGTTCGAAACTTGACCAAATATCAAGATGCGCGTAGGATCGGCCCTGTCTACCGGTCAGCATGATTTGGGCAGCAGCCATCAAGAATAGCACCTTTGAGCCTTCGTGTTATCAATGAACCATTCGGCAGCTTTGACGACACTCATCTCATTGTGTGCACCGTCCAGGAACCAGTTGAACTTGTCCTCTATCACATGCTGGAACCGTCCCGGCCAAGAGAACTGGCATATGCCCTGGACTTTATCCAAAGACGACAATGACCCGGCGTTCTTTTCTTGGAGAAAACGATCAACTGCTGCAAGAGCAACAGAGCAGTTCATACACTGCACATCGGGTCTCAGCTGTGGTGTGTCCTCTGGGAGAGTCGAGTCCAACTTGACAAACTCCAGGTTGACACCTTTCTCTGATGACCGACTCCGGAGAACCTCGGTAGAGAGGTATCTTGTGCAGACGAAATCGCAGGAGATCCGGTTTTGAAGATACCCGCTTTGTGCCAGGCAATGCTCTCAATGGTAGGACCCAACTGCTTCACGTGGTCCATGCCGAGCGGAGTGATGACAGACACGACGGGATGCTCGATGACGTTGGTAGCGTCGTACTCACCCCCGTGGTGAGTCTCAACGATGGCTACTTCGACACCTTCTCTGATGAAGGCATGGAAAGACACTAGGGCAAGGAGCTGAAGGTAACGAGGTAAAGTTCCTGAGCTCCTAGTCAGGGCATCCCATACCTCAAAGAAGTATTTCGTGAAAAGATCCCGCTCGATGGGTTGGAAGTCAAGTCTGATCCTCTCCTCGGGGTAGATGAGATGCGGTGACGTGTAGAGACCTGTCTTGCGTGGGAAACCGGTTCTTTTTCCATGGGTTCTGAGGAAGGAGTCGATGAAGGCGCAGGTGCTGCCTTTTCCCTTGGTGCCGGCGACGTGAATGATGTTGAGGCGGTCGATATCGGCCATCTTTGTTCTTGGTCAGTATATTTTCTGGCTTTATAAGTGAGACATACCGAGTGGCCCATAAGATCAAGCCATTCTTTCATTCCAGCTATGCTTGGAGTTCCTCTTAGGTCGGGGTTTCTATTCGTGCTGGGAATATCACCCAGAACTGGCACAGTGTCATCTGGTTCTGGACTTGGTCTCTTTGGACGGCGTCGAGTGTTGAGAATATTGATGGCATGCTAGAGAGGTTAGACGGAGTTCGATGGAAAAATGCCCTAGTTACCTTGTAGTCTCTGTTTGGCGATGGTAAAGCAGCGCCACGGTCCATTGCGAATACTTGGTTAAATGGTGATGGGTTCCTAAATTGTCTGCCCTACTCGAGAAACCAACTTTTGCAGTGTCTAGATGAAAGGAGAAGAAAAGGCATATTTCCAATTCGGCGAGATACAGTGCGATTCTAGCTGGAACCCCAAGAAGTGAGAGAGAACAAAGGACTCTCCCCCTTGCTTACACCTTGGCCTTCCAACCCTGATCTAGCTTCCTAGCCCTGATACCCTTGGCAATAACAAAGGAACAGCTGCCAAGAACCAAACAACTCCCCGCAAAAGCCTGGGCCCCGACGTAATGACCACCTTGTGATTTGATGATGGCCCCTGCGATTGGCTGACCCGTCAACGTGGCAAAGCTCACAATCGTGAATGCCATGCCCAGCCTGGTTCCCTGCCTACTCGGATCGGACGTCATGCTGCTTAGGCCAACGGGGAACATGCTCTGCACGCCTCCAGTCCATATCCCGTAGATAGCGGCCCAGATGAATAGACCTGTGGTGGACTTTATAGCTGCCCAGCAGTACATCATTGCCCCGGTTACTAGTGCCAATGGGATCTGGACTGTGAGACAGCCGTAGCGGTCTGCTATGTAGTTTGGTATGACACGGCCGATTGCTCCGGTTCCGTTGAGGACTAGGAGGACGTCGAGGGATTTGGTGAAGCTGACGCCTAGGACGTCTCGAGCATAGGCTGCTAGGTAGTAGAAGGCAAAGTAAACTCCCCAGAAGGCCTTGATTTGTTAGTCAGGTCTTTGAACGTTAGACGACCCGATGCCATGAGACTCACCATGAAAGAACCAAGGACATAGAAGGAGTATTCAAGTTCCTTGAATGCTGACCATTCGACCAACGGCCCCGACCTACGGGGTGGAATCCGAGACTTGAGAAAACAAGCTGCCACTCCTAGAGTTCCAAGCTGCACAAAGGCAATGGCACGGATAGCCCAAGGAAACCCAACCGAAGGGAGTAGCTGCCTCATGATACTCGGGTAGACCAAGCCCCCAGTTGCACTCCCAGCAGCAGCAACACCCATAGCCAAAGCACGACGCTTCTCAAAGTAAGTCGATATAGTAGCCATAGAAGGACAAAAGATGAATCCATTTCCTAGACCCATGCAGATTCCCTGAGCGAGAAAGAACTGCCAGTATGTCTTGCAGAAAGAAGTGGCGAAGCAACCGAGGATGACGAGGAGGAAACCTAGAGCGAAGAGCTGTCGAAAGTATCCTGCGTCTGTCATGCGGCCGGTGAAGGTTCCGACGAAGAAGAGGAAGAAGACTTCGAAGGATCCTATCCAGGATATGTCCGAAGGAGCGCGGTTTAGCATTTGGGCGTAGTATGGTTGGAAGACGCCGAAGGAGTTGATGATGCCCCTGGGAGAGGTTAGATGAGTTGCACGGAGCGGAAAGGAAGACTTGCCAGCTATTCATGACGACGAAATGGCCGCTCACGACTTTTGGTCTGTCAGGATATGAGCTCCGTGATGCTGTGCGTCAGTGTCAACTCACCAACCATCCAAGCTATCCATCCTCCGTCAGGTGCAGGGCCTGGGTCTTGATAATGCTGTTCAACATCTTGCCGACCATTTCCTGGAGGTGCGGTCTCTGTCTCGGTATAAACAGCTTTTTCATCACGGTTGTTTCCCGGCAATGTTTCATCGACCTGCGTGTGTGTCAGTTGCAGGGCCTGTGGCTTGGTCAGGGCGCATACCCGTTGAGTTTCAGACAAAGCCGATTGGCCACGGGAAGCAGTGATGTCATCCATTTCAACGCTCAACGATGCAAAACCTCTGTTTTCAACGTGTTGGAACCTCTGTTGTTATGTGCAACGACGGGCAACAGAACCAAACATTTGATTCATAATCAAAGGGGAAGTGAAGGATTGCGGGGATAAACATTTCCGTGTATTTTATACGGATACGGTTATTAGAGAGTGGAGAGAGGTCACAGTCAGCGAGCCGCCGAGGGCCGAGTCAAATAGCCTGAACGGATACAGGCCGGATCGTCGGTGTTGGCCGTGGGAATTCATCCTTGAGTTACAAATATTCTACTTTTTAATAAGAATATTGTCAGTTTCACATCAATAAATACAGTTGATCTATGCTACTAAAGATACCAGTTTCACGTTGGGCCTTGGCATCGGGGTTGGAACCGGAGAACCACCCGATCTGGATCAGACCTCGTCAAAGACAGCTGAGTCAGCATTCTTGGCACTGACTCGGGACTCTCAACCGAGCATGACATTAACCACTCCCTAACAATTAACAACTTCCCGAAGACAAACAGCATCATGCCAAACAGTTCCTCCGCGGACAAAGGAAATCACTACACGCAACCTGTAGCACTTACAAAGGACCTTGGGTCATCATGCCGTAAGTGTCAACCTTGCATCAATCCAGCGAACTACGATTGGCTGAACAATACGAGCTGACTAGCATCGCGGACCGGGTACGTAACTCTCCCGACAGTCAATATTGGTTTGAATTTGTCAGGTCAGAACCTCAAAGGCGCGCCCTAAACTTGGCACGGTTTGGAATCATCTTTATTACTGCGGGAGTGACTGCTTCTCAGCACCTCGAGATGGTTGGCACACCATGGCTGACAGCATCCTACGATGATGTGAGCTTCTTCATATGCTGAGAACTCAAATTTCGGAAAGGTTTGTAATTCACCCGCAGCTGGATTGCTCACGGTAGAAGAGGAAATGGTTGGCGACGAGTAGTTCAGGATATCTATATAGGTATGCTGCACCCCTTACCCTGGGTTGATATTCACAACACATACAACCAAGTCACAGTCCATAACTAAACCAGCAATAATATCAAACACTCCCCAAATGTCAACCACCATGAAAGCCATCGTCATCTCCGAGTTCGGTCCCGTCGAAAACCTCATCATCAAGCAAATCCCCAAACCCTCCGCCACAGAACCAGGCACATCCCTCATCCGCATCAAGGCCTTCGGCATCAACCACGCCGAGATGCACATGCGTCGTGGAGAATGGGCAGAATCAGTTCCCATCAGCGGTATTGAATGCGTTGGAATCATTGAGGAGTGTCCGGGTGGCGAGTTTGCTTCTGGGACACCTGTGGCGGCGCTCATGGGAGGACTTGGTCGTACGATTCCTGGCAGTTATGCAGAGTATACTGTTGCGAATACTTCCAACATTGTTGCTCTGGGGAAGTCGGGTGAAGAGTTGCCTATTTCTTGGGCTGATGCTGCTGCTCTTCCAGAGAGCTATGCGACGGCTTGGACTTGCCTCTTCCGAAACTTGAACCTTCAACGGGGACAGCGGATTCTCATCAGAGGCGCTACCTCTTCCTTCGGCCGAGCAGCTGTTAACCTAGCTGTCGAAGCGGGTGCCATCGTCACAGCAACAAGCCGCAGCGAAGCCAAGTTTGCGATACTCAAGGATCTCGGAGTCTCTGAATGCGTGCTCGAAGCACCCAACCTCAGCGAACGCCTCAGCAAGGACAGCTACTTCAAAAAGTTCGACTGCGTGTTGGAATTAGTCGGCAACAGTACCGTCGTTGACTCACTCCATCTCGTCCACCGAGACGGCCATCTCTGTCTAGCCGGCTGGCTCGGAGGCCTCGACCCAATCAAAGGACCCCCAGGACCAGAAGAATCACGAGGCTTTAATCCACTCTTACAAATGGCGAGTGGTGTTCACTTTAGCTTCTTTGGCAGTTTCGTGTTCGGCACAAAGGAATTTCCAGTGTCCGACGTGCCTCTGAGGAGCGTCATGGAAAAGGTCGCGGAGGGCAAGATTGATGCTAAGCCGTGGAAGGTTTTTGCTTTTGAGGATATTAGGGATGCTCATCGGGTTATGGAGAGTGGACAGACTGGTGGGAAGATGGTGGTTGTGGTTGACTAGTTTTAGGGATTAATGCAGACATTCAAGTCTTTCAAGTTCCAGTTTCTACGCACATCAGAACATCACAGTCCTTGCCCCTAACAGGTCCAAGACATTCCCGCTTTTCCCGTTCAATCAACTCCCTTCAGACAATCGCAAGACTTTGGATCAGACTTTCGTTCGACTGACATCTGAAACGCTGCAGCTAAGACCGCTACGAGGTTCCAGACAAAGAGAGTTCGGTCAAGTACGAGCCCGAATGACTCAATAAGGAAGTTTCCAACCGTTCTAATTTCTACCTGAATTAGATTCCTAGAGTACCTACCTCTATGAATTGCGAGACACGCGCGTTGCCCGTACAATCCATTGCCTTGAGAAAACAGCCAGACTCCGAATCAGACTTTCACCCGCCGCGGGGGCTGGATCACTGTAGCCTGGGTCATCACGAGGTTCCTAATAAAGATATTTTGATTAGGTAGGAGTCCAAGTGACTCAATAAGGAACTTTAGCACTGATTTGGAACTCTCTTTGTGTTCGTGATAAGGTTGTTCATTGCGTTTGTAGAACCTTTCAGCACACATTTAGAACCGCCATCCTCTAGGTTTAACCCAAGCTGATATCCTTCCGACTCTGATTCTCGCAGGTATAAATGAGATGATACCCTTTTCGACCATGCCGAGCCGACCAACTCTGACTCTTTCTCTCACCTCGACCTGTCCTCCCACGCTTCCAAGCCCCAGACACCATGACTCGTTCTAAGAACTCGCACCGCGTTAACCAACGACTCGAATATGCCAAAGAGATAGAGTCTAAGATCCGGACATGGACAATGGGAGAGGTTTTTCGGTTGAGTACGGTTCATCTCGCCCTCTTTCTCATGGCCCCTATGTCAGTGTTTCGGCCGGGTCGGATTCTTTCGCCAGTGGACCAGGACGAGGAATTCTTGCATCTTGGGTTGACAACGTTTCCTCCACTAATTCGACATTGTAAGTTTTCAATTTACTAGTTAAAACTGTTGTATGGGAAGAAGCTAATTGTATGATAGTCTTGGAACAGTCGCTCCGTCCTCAACGCCGCAATGACGATCCCGTCAACCAGTCCGAGAAGAACCTATGTCTCCAACGAGATCAAAACGTCTGCGTCTTGACCGGAGATTCCAACCCCAAGGTCTGCCACATCCTTCCTCTTTCATGGGGTAACAGCAAGGCAGCCATGAAAAAGACTCTATTGTTGCGTCCGGCTATCAATGCCCTGATGGGAACAGACTGGATGCGTCAACACCATAAGCATATTGCCGACGCAGATAGAGTTTGGAATATACTTTGTCTCAACGAAAAGCTCTGCGAACTTTGGGCACGCGGTTCCTGTGCGTTTAAGGGTATTAGGGTTCAGCACTTGAGCCACCGGGAGTCTATCGTTGTTCTTGAGTTTCACTGGATGCCGAAACTGGAGGATACGAAGCCGATGGTACATGTGAACTTGGTAGGGAGGCAAAATGACTGGACCAAAATGGCCAACGCCATGCACCAGCTCCATGCTTCCAAGTTACCAGCGACAGAGGCAGAGGCTCAGTCAGGCTTGTCAATCCCATCGGGGAAGCGCATCGACATCAGAATGGCAAGAAGAGAAGCGGCCGCCTTCAAGGCAATGATCGACTTGCAATGGGCCTGCAACACAGCCGCGGCTCTGAGCGGTGTTGCATCGCCAAAGATGCTGCATGAGTACGAGCCATATTGGTGGAGATGTGACGAGCAGTACTGGTATAAATGTGAGGAGGGTATCAAGTTTAATGTCTTGTCGTGGCTTGACAATATTGACTAGACTTAGACAGTTGGTACGAGGTGGTATGTGGTATAGGTTGCTTTTGAAGTGAAATGGATTTATGAGATAGAAGTTGGAATAAACATGTCATGGCATCGCAAGATAAACACGATTTCTTTTTTATTTGCGCCGGTTTTATTTAACCAAGTGTTGAGATTTTGTGACTTTGGATACGAGAAGGATGAAATGACATGCGAGAAGACAAATTCCTTGTAGACGAAACGTGCAGACTGAGTCGTACGATGCTGCGAAGAATCACACTTCTGCTATAGTCCCTCTCGATACACCCTTTCGGCACCTTGACCTCGTAAAGGGATCACAGGACTAGGTCGACGTCGCTCTTGAGATGTGAAGAAGAAGTCCACGCTACCTCAACTCAGAAGGGATTCTGTGACCGGCTGCTCGAGCACGTCACATTTATACCCCCATGTCAACGCATGGCCCCAAGCACTGATTCAACCACCACCCAGAAGTGACATTCTGAAACCTTTCAAGGAAGGGATCTATACGAGGTTGAGGCCCTAAACTGACCTGACTTTGATCCAGTTAACAAACCAATTATATCCCAATGGGATGTTGCAATCCTACATCGCATCATTTCTCCCCTCACCATCGGAGTTTTCTGATCTGACCTCGTGTGGGGAGGTAGATTTGGGATCGACATACTACCTTCGTATCAGATGATTCGGAGCTAAGAGCTGACAGGTTTGATGGAGCGCGTTATTCCCTATGGAATGAGGTGGGTGATATATCTGCGTCATCGAATTACTATATTTAGGTGGGTGCTATACGAGGTGCTGGGACGAGGCATATGCGGCAATCTAGAGGGATATATAAAGGGCGGTTTGGGGACATGATTGATGTTGAATCAAGCAGACTCACTCAAACAAGCTTAACCGAACTACAACGCAACTCACCGACACCATCACTCGATAATCATGCGCTTCACAAACTCCCTCTTCGCAGCTATTGCTGCCCTGACATCAACCGCCTTAGCCGGAAACATGGGCTATGCCAACATCCTCGCAATAAAAGGCCCATCCGGCGGCCAACACACAGAAACGGAAGTCACCGTCCCCTTCGGCCAGCTCACACACTACGACTTGGCCATCAGCGAGCTTCGCCTCGCGAGCATAGCCGTGACACTCCCCGGCGGCGCCATCGAGCCTAACATTCAGGACATTACGTGTCAGATGTACAAGGATGAGCATGGACTTGATCCTGGGAGTAGGGAGTTTACTATTGAGGGGCCGGCGCTTTTGAGTACGAATACTGTTCAGTTTGGATGGGTGCTTTGTTATGTTGAGGTTGAGAAATAGGGAGTAGATTGTGCTTCAAATGTTGCGCGCCTGGGGATTGCTTAGTGGAAACCTTCTCTTAATGCTCGTGATGTATACACCTTATATGAACACTCTACAGCTTAATTATTTCACTGTGAGCATAAACCAACAACTCCACGTGTGTTCTGCGTCTCTCCTTCTCCTTAGAATCAATGCCGTCTCTAAAAATCACCCAAGACGCCGTGATAAATACATGACTCTATTAGAACATTACCCTCAGATGCTTTGATTTTCTGCTGTGATCGTATCTTGGGGATGTAGTTATCACGAACTCGAACCTTCAGGTGCTCCCTCCCCTTCATTGTTCCCTGAGGTACGTATTCCGGGAGCTAGAATGACGAGGCCCATCACATGACGTAGGTCCAATAAGAGCGTCTCCCCTCTGTCTGGGCCCAGGAAAGACTCTTCCCCTTCACCTCCATGCCTTTTTCCTAAGACAAGAATCTACCCAAGAAGATCTCGCCAGATACACGATCTTCTATATCGGTTATCTCGGCTTCAACTATTCGCCAGATACACATTTTGCACTCCCGCCGCCATCTCCAGCCACCGTCTTCAGTCCCCTCCGTCCTGACCAGGCTCTCTAGCAGGATCCCATCATTCACAATTTGTTATTGTGCCACCTTCTGCCTCGAAACAGCCATCGAAACAGCCATCGAAACAGCAACATGTTCTCATCACTCGCTTCGGGTAGTATTCTTGGATATATACCTAGGCAAGGTTGACGGCCCGCTACAAGCTCTATCGCTGACCTGGAGCTGGGCTTGAATCTCTCCTCTATCTCCTCGCTGCATGCCGATGCCTTGATTTGCACCTCGTGACACTCAGCCTTAAAACGCACAGCTTCCGTGAAACCCGAGTTAGAGCCGAGAAGGAATATGCCTTGGGCGTTCTTGGGTGTCCTCAAATGAGGGCCTCGTTTGTTCGTTTTCCACTCACGACGCGAGGACGACTATAAAGTGCAAATCTCGACCCCGCAGGCGCGCGCTTCTTTGGATGCCCCAACAGGGCTCAGCCTCCACGGGAGGGCATCCTGCTTTGGATTCACCAGTTGAATTATGCTTATTGTTTCACAACGAAGAGGCGCTACTGGCGGGATGCAGGTGTGGCCGTCTTGTCGGTATTTATAGCTGTATTTCAACACGTCCGATTCCACTGGCCTTTGCTCTACGACCAAACTCTTTCATTGTCATTGTTATCATGGTGCAATCAGCCCATTCTCCGAAGCCTGCGCTGCAGCCTCTCTTGGGTGAGACGCAGAGCGAGTCCTTAGCTCAAACAACTTGCAGCTCGGGATGTGCGTCCCCCGAGAAGAAAAAGGATGCGAACACCCAAAAGCTTCACATCTCGTGGTGGCTCGAGTTGAGCGCCCTGACCCTTAGCCTCGCATCCTTGGGTGCGCTTGTCGCTCTCTTGGCCATCTCTGACGGACAGCCGGTGTCGAAATGGGCTGGACTCTCCTTGAACGCCATCGTTTCTATCCTCGCAGGCACCTCAAGGGCTAGCCTCGCATTCGTTATAAGCACCTGTCTCTCTCAGGGCAAGTGGAACTGGGCTGGACGGTTTGTCGGGCCGCTTATTGATTTTGATCGGTTCGATGCCGCCAGCCGTGGCGCCTGGGGGAGTATTCGCCTTTTGAGGACAATGATACGTCAGCCGTGAGTAGCCTTTCGACCTTTTGAGTATTGCTTGCTAACTGCATGTGTCCAGGCACTGGGCTTCGATCGGCGCTTTCACGGTCATCATCCTTCTCGCCTACGAACCTTTCATCCAGGCAGTCCTCACGCTCCAGGACTTGCCCTTAGTACTAGACAGCGCCAATTACACCCAGTTCCCGGCAACTGAATTAGATTCAAACCAGCCACCAGAGGCCGGACCCGTTATTGGAAAGTCGTCTAGGTTGGATGCTGGATACTGGAACCCAAACACGACCCCTCCAGTAGGGATGGTATTATTCCCTGGCCCAGACGGCAAAGAAATGATCTTCGCCCCAGACTTTGGCCTCGACGCCCCCGAAGATATGGGCCTTACAGCTTCTGTTTGGAACGGTTTCTCCTCTTTCGTGACACCACGGAATCTTTGGCCCGCCTTTTCGTGCGCGTCAGGTAACTGCTCGTGGACTCCATTCACCTCTCTCGCGATATGTTCCAGATGTGTTGACCTGTCTGGAGACGTCGAGAAAACCTCGGGAAACCTAACACTACCCCAGGGGTACCAGCGACCTGGAGGTTGGGTGTTTCAAAAGAATGAGACTCTCCCCGAGGTCAGCAACAAGGATTTCTTTGCGCACTCGCGCATGGGATCCAAGGGGCCATTTGCCTGGACAAAGCACGAGATCCCTGAGGTCGGACTTGACCTGACGGACTACGACGGGGCGAGCAAGTGCGGCTCTGGGAATGACAACTGTCCTGACACATATCTATCGGTCACCTTTACGACAAATCCTGGGCGTACCATCAACTTTCGCAACTCCTCAACACTTGTTCTAGTTATTCGGTACCTGGAGGCTGATAATAGCTGGAAGGAGAATAAGAATGTGTGGCAGGACACGCCAGTTACAGCACAAGAATGTGGTCTATACTTTTGCATTAATGAGTACGAAACGAGCCTTGAGCGAGGAGTCCTCAAGGAACGGATAGTCAATTCGTGGACGGACATGACTGCCAACTCTTACAATTCACCCGGGGGAAATGTGTCCGAATACCGCGAGTACCTCAACAACACTCTAGATATGCACCCTTACTACACACGCTTGCCAGACCTCCAGCTCTTCATCCCTGACCAGCGCGACAAGAGGTCGGCAAAAGAGACATTCAATGTGACCCAGACCAGCATAGTACTACTATTCGACACCATCAGACGCGGGTTAGAACAAAAAATCGCACCTGGCTGTGCTAACTGCACAGGAGGTCGGGAGGGCACCGGGACCTTCATCTACCCTTCCTTTGGATTGAACAGACCGTCTGGAATTGTGTTCGGTGTAGGGGAAGGCGGAAATGTCTCTGCAAGCGTGGAGAAGGCGGCGCTGAGCCTGACGAAGTGGATGCGTGACCGCGAACTGGCGTCGTCCCCCGCACGTGGCGAGGCTACTGTGATGACGGTCATCACTCGGGTTCGATGGGAATTTCTGATCTTTCCTGCTGTGGTGCATCTCCTGGGGCTTGTGTTTTCTATTGTCTCTATCTGGGAGACACGCTCTCTCAAGCAGCCAGCTTGGAAGAGTAGCATGTTGGCGGCTCTTTCGCATGCCCCTGATGGGGTGCTAAGGGAGAAGTTGCGAGAGGCCACTACCCCTGATGATATACAGGAGGTCGGAAGGAAGAACAAGGTGATCATGAAGCATCAGGATGGTGGGGATCGGTTGATGTCGAAGGGAGAGGCAGAGTGAGAGGAATTTGTAGTTCTGACTTGACCGGTAGGTTGTAGTGAACAGGGGCGTCAATTGCCAAGTTTGTGCTGGAGCAGATTTGGCGCCAGCTAAGATGGAGATTCACACATTTATCTTCTAGATAGGATACGATTCTAACAGAGCTTTCAACGGCCCCGACAGGATAGGCTTTTCAATCATTGCATTCATCCCCCCTTCCACCTTGGCTTTCTCGCCATTTGGGTCATCAGCGCCCGTAGACGAGACTAGAAGAGCAACAATGACAGCGGGCTGCAACCCATGCTCCTTCTCATGCTCTCTTATCTCCCGAGACGCCGCGATGCCGCCCATGATGGGCATGCTGAGATCCATAAGGATAAACCGATACCTTTCTGGATCCGCCTTGTATATATCAACGGCCTCTTTTCCGTTCTCAGCCGTATGGCATGGGAGACCTAGGTTCTTGAAGGCTTTTAAACAGATGATTTGGTTGATGCGGTTATCTTCGACGAGGAGATGTCTGACCTCTTTGTCGGGAGTGGGAGTTGAAGAGGTTTGCTTGTCGATGGCTGTGGGCTCTGGCGCAACACCCGATTGCTCCGGAGAACTGCTCATTGTTTTCGGATGTTTCAGAATGATGAAATATTGCGAGAAATTTGGTGTTTGTCTCTCACAGTGGTTTTTAGTTGAGAAGGAGGGGTTGGTTGGAAACATGGAGTGTCAGTGTTCCAACTTGACTAAGCGGTGATCGACATGGCATACTCTTGAAAGACCGTCTTACAGCGACGGACCAACACCTGACCCGCGTGTGACAGGGTAACGGCATTATTTCCCAACCAAGACGCCATTTGCAGTCTAATTCTTTGCTCCGAATGTAACATCTAATATTTAATTATCCAAAATACGCGAGGATATTAATATGATTCTTGGAACAGGAGATATTGTCCATGACATTGATGGCGGCTCGGGAGGTATTGTCAATGACGATATCAACAAACACTAGGTAGAATATATAGTTGACAGCATTTAAACCCAATGCTATAAAACAGCACAGGTAGCCTCGATAAAGCTAAACTTTTATGGCGCCAGAACATGAGATATATCTATGGATTATGAAAGGTTGATGGTTGCGTTTCGTCTTTCTGGAACTCCTTTGCTGCCAACCAATACGTGGGCTGATCGAGGCAACCTGCGGCCCGGCTTTCCGACGGTGTTCATTACCTAGGTATGACAAACCAGTAATCCCTGTATATATAACTCTGTTGGTTGCCATCAGGCTCTTTTCAGTTGAGTATTGGAGGTTCAGGTTCTGTGCAATATTGGCAACCGGACACTTTTGAATGTACAGGGAAAACCGCATGGATATGCTCTTATAAAACGACTTGAATTTAAACTCCTACATCATGAACACACCAGAGTGGCCATATTCTGGTCGTCGCCAAGAGACCAGCCTGAAACTGTTGGTTGTCAGTTGTCACGTGGGACCATTAATACGGATAGGCGTTGTTCCCGCACTCCCCGTCACGAGCGGCTGAATTCACACACTCTCTTCCCAAATGCAACATTGCTTTAAAATTACAGCCAACGCCAAGACTCGAAATCGGTAAATCAGGCGACGTCCAGGCTGAAAGAGACCACAGCTGCGCGATGTGATAAAGGGAACCGAACCCCGCCCACGATGCATTCTCCAACGCAAACTCGTTCCTTTTAGCGCGAGAGTGATAATCAGTTGCTTGTGTCATTTTAGTGACTGCGCAACCAACGACATCTTCACAAGACAAACAACTGTTTCTCTCTCTTACGCCTGGCTGGCTCAAATTCACCATGGGGCCACCCAGCGACAACTTTGAGCTCCATTCAGTCCGCACCGTGACAAACGACGCGCCTCGTCGGCAAACAGGCTTGGCCAAAGAAGGGAAACTCCTCCGTTATCGCGAGCGCTCAGCATGGATATTCGCCTTTTACTTTCCACTCCTTATTTTACCCTGGATGTTTACCGCCATCTTGATGTTTCGACCCATCAACCTTCACTCGTACCTTAACCAGACTGGAATATACAGGCCCAAGGATATTACATATCTCAAGAGGTTTCGCCTAGCCGTCGATGTCCTCACGCAAATTGCTGCTACCCTTGGGATTCCTATCGTTTCGACTTTGCTCGCTCATGGAGCTGTTGTTTACACGCAGCGTCGCAGGTCGGGCCAGCATCTCGACCTGTTGCAATTGTTTACACTTGCAGATAGACAATGGCTCAACGTTAGATACATCTGGAAATCCTTGACCACCTTGCCAAAAAATTGGAATTCATCATCTACCTACCTTCGGTTGGCAGCCGGTCTGATTTTTATCAGTGAGTGTCTTTCCATATGATCCATTCCATCGCTAATGCATCCAAAGCTGCTGTCCAGCCACCTCTACAGTCAGTCCTTGTCCGAGATGAAACCATACCAATCATGACATGCTATCCAAATGCATGCAAATACAACAATCGCGATACCTGGATCGTTGGCAGCGATGCCGACCCAGAAGGCCTAGCAGAGAGCCCAAGCACGTGGATTATACAAAGAACATCCGAGAAGATAATCAGCGTGGACGAGAAAGACACGCAACTAAATCTCTGGTCCGATACTCCCTATTGGCTTGATAGATATTCAACCGCCCGCCTCGATAAAAGGAACTTTCAATGGGCTTTGGGATTACTATCGGACGAATCCGAGCATCTTTTCTTCACTTCGTCTGTTCCTAATGGCACTTCGACTGGGATATTCCGACACCACGCCGTCAGAATGGATTCCAAGGCCAAATGCACCAAGGGGCGCTCAAGTCCCAGCGGTTGCAAAGGGATCAGACCTTTCACGGCCTCCTTGTCACTCCCCTACGCAAACGTCGAGGTCTGTGTGGATGGGAATCAGGACGCCAACCCCTGGACGCTCAGTCGCGATAAACAAGAGATCAAAGAGAGGCTGTTGCTTCAGGTATCCTCATGGCACGATAACGCTTACTACGGCTCGGAAAACTTTACCATTGAGTGCGAGAGTGTTTCGAGAAGGGGTTGGTTCGAACTTCCTAACTACCACAACGGCTACAAGCCTGGTCCATTGCTGGACGTTTGGCCCCCAGAGGATGAGCTTACCCGAGGTTTTAATGACGAGATTAGAGAGGGCTTTTGGTAAGTGTTCTTGAGTGATCAACATGTGAAAGACAAGACTGACATGACGCAGGCTCGAAAACGATGAGCCAACCCCTGGCCCCCTCATGACAGCAGGACTAGCCATGTTCGGCAACACATCCTTTTTCCACTTAGCCGCCGTAGCAGCAGAAGATTCGAATAATCAGACAGCCCAACAGATATGCGAACAGATGAGGCTGCCATTCACACGCCTAACTACCTCGAAATTTCCCTCCCCTGCCTCAATATGCGATTATCGGAGCTTCCGAAGAGATCCGGACTATAATGTGTTGGACCTTCTAGGACGCTACTTTGTGTTTTTGGGCGCAGACAACATGACGCAGAATGCTCTCGACATTGCCATGTATTTTGCCAACGAGGCTCTTCTTACCGGTCGCTCTGATCGGCCACTCTACTACAACCCAGGCATCATGGTAACCAAACCTAAAAAGAGTCTACCCGCTTTGGTCGTCATCACCGTTCTTGTCGGTTTACAGGCGATTGGTCTCTGTCTACTGATGGCATTTATCTATTCGACTCCGACATGGACGGTCGATCTTGATGCAGATGCTTTAACACAGATAGGGGCTCAACTCAAGGATTTAGACGAAATCATGTCACGAAACCAGGTGTGCGGTCTCGTGGGAACTGTCGAAAACAGAGGTAATGATGAGACGTCATCCGTCAGGGCATCGTCCATAGAGGAGGCAACTGTTCAGGTTAGGAGGCCATTCCATCTTAGTCTAGGTGGAGAAGGCATCATATCGCCGGAATTAACAAAGGAGGGAGGATCTGGGGGAACTTAATCGTGGATGACTCAGCGGCATATCAACATCTTTTACCTTCAACCAGCCAGCCATCTGCCGTCAATGCTTCGCCTCAAGCAGCATTGTCCTCAGATAGGAGGAATACAACAACACCATATTTCTAATCAAGCTCCAGATCTTTTTTTCTTGGACTGCACCATTGAACGAACAGTTTTGTCAAGAGACGACACTAGTTGGGTCATGACCATGCCCGGTTCTGATTGGCTGCGTGGACATATCATGAGTTTGCAAGTCTAGCAGCCACCAAGGTTTAAAGAAAGAGTTATGCTTGAAACGATCACCAATCACATTACACTTTCAATGCCAAAGCTAACGCCCCTTCTCACATAGGAATCAGTTACCATCACGAACCCCAATAATTCCTTCTAGAGTGTTTCTTCACTAAGTCTCCATACGCCTACTCCACGTCCTGGTCAAAGCTGGTACTCGGGGACCCCGATTTTCGCCACAGCATCCACCACAAAAAAGATAAGGTCGAATATCTTTGTCATGCCGCGCTGCCGCCGTCTAGACCCCCCTGTAAGTTGCAAAGATTTAGAGTTCCACTTACAATAGACACCAAACCAGAACCCGCAAACAACCCCGGCCATATGCCCCATTCATCTGTCGATGGTCTGGAGCCATTACATAAAAGAAAGCTTGGGTGAGTGAAAACCTCGAATTGCGCAATCGGCCTGGTACGCGTGGTAGATATAAGGACGTCTCTTGGCTTGGCTTTTCCCTCTCTATCGATGTCTTGTCTTGTGCGACAACTACGAAATCATCATGGGGACTCATCAACAAGACGACATTGTCGAAACCGCTCCTAGAGTGGAGGACGCTCATGATTTTGCAGACGATGAAAAGCCTGTGCTTAATCACGGTGGTCATGGACCTACCCAACGACGACTGAAAGATTATCATATCACCTGGATTGGTCTTTGCAGTGGTATTGGAACTGGTCTTTTCATCGGGGCTGGATCTGCTTATGCTACTGCTGGACCAGCTGGTTTGTTGTTGGCGTATATCGTCGTTGGTTCTGTTCTTTGGTGTGTTATGCAGAGTATTTCGGAGCTTGCTACGCTGGTAATTTCTAACTATCCCTTTTCTTGATGTTGAAAGCTGACGGCGCACATAGCTTCCTACGGCTGGGTCTTTTCCTCACTGGGCGACTCGCTTTATTGATCCCGCTGTTGGCTTTTCTCTTGCAATCTCTTACGGCTACTGCTACACCATCGCTCTCGCATCAGAATGCTCAGCTGCCGCGGTTCTCGTGGGCTACTGGACAGATCTCAACCCTGCTGTTGTAATAACAGTCAGTCTCGTCCTAATCCTCGCCATCAATCTAATGAACGTACGCTTCTTTGGAGAAACAGAAGTAGTAGCCGGAGCCATCAAAGTCCTCTGCTTCATCGGTCTCGTCATAGTCGCCATCGTCATCACAGCCGGAGGAGGACCCAACCATGAATCCATCGGTTTCCGATACTGGCGTGATCCTGGAGCGTGGGTGAACTATAACGGCATCACTGGCTCCGCTGGTCACTTTTTGGGTTTCCTCTCCGCGTTTGTTAATGCTTCTTTCTCGTTTGTTAGCGTTGAGACTGTTGTCATTACTGCCGCTGAGTCTGTCAACCCGCACAAGTCTATCCCCAAGGCTGCGAACCGAGTTACGTATCGAATTGGTTTCTTTTATATCCTTGGCGCGTTCTTGATTGGGTTGATCGTCGACCCTCGCAACGCGGATCTTGTTTCGGGTACTGGAAATGCCAACAGTTCACCTTGGGTCATTGCTATCAGAGAAGCTGGTATCACCGCGCTGCCCTCGATCGTCAACGCATGCATCTTGGTTTCTGCTTGGTCTGCTGGTAGTTCTTACTGCTGGGTAGGATCCCGTATCATTCTCGCTATGACGACGGATAGACAGCTGCCTCAGTTCTTTGGTCGTACGACAAAAAACGGTGTCCCCTGGGTTGCTGTCCTGGCTTCCTGGCTCTTTGGACCTCTGGCTTATCTTAGTATGTCTAACCCCTATACTTCAAGTTTACTTTCTAAATTGTCTAGGTCTCGGTAGTGGCGGTGCCGCTCAAGCCTTTACTTGGCTTCTCAACCTCAGCACAGTCGCTGGTCTCATTGCTTGGGGAACTCTCTGTGTTTGCTACATCCGGTTTCACCGTGCCCTCAAGGTCCAGGGCGTTAGCCGTGATACTCTGCCATGGAAGGCTCCGTGGATGCCCTACACGGCCTGGTATGGTGCTATCGGATCGATCATCATCACTCTGGTGGCTGGATTCCCTGTTTTCCTCAAGGGCAACTGGTCCACGACTGATTTCATTGCCTCTTATATTGGCATTCCCATCTTTATTATTCCTATTATTGGATGGAAGATTGCGTTCGGCACCAAGGTTAGTATTTTCTCTTTCAACCTCATATCAGACGGCTGTTTCTAACTGATTCACTCCAGTTCATTCGGGCTAAGGATATCGATGTGTGGTCTGGTCGTCTTCCCCATGATTGGGTCCCTCATGACGCGGCGAGTCATCATACAAGCGACAAGGCCATTCAGTCGGTTGCATAGAGGATGTATCCGCTTTGGCCCGGATCATATATGGGTCAGTGGCAATACTTGATTTAAATCTATAGACGCTATTTATCTCTGCTAGATACAGCCCTCCTTGGGGTTGGCTTGGCCGACATCTTCCGAGAATATGATGAGATATGATTAGCATCTGAATAAAAATAGAGGCGTCAATAGCCATTATAGAACAACATCTTCAACAGATTTCGGCCACCTTTTCCTAATCCATTCGAGATGTTAGAACTTTTCTATCAGCTATTATGTTATTTTTATCATATCTTTGTGGCTACCCTTTGGGGAAGATGAACTTCCGGCACTGACGCATCCCCGTCAAACTTCGGGATACAGCCGCCCTTGATTAAAGTTAATGCATTCAACAAAACTCAAACTGGCCGGATTGAGTCACATATCTCATCACATGATCTGGCCTCTGTTGACTAGAAAAAGACCCTTTCCATCCCTAACCCTCTTCTTCTTCTACAAGACTCTCTCGAGCAAGATCCTGCCAGGTCAACCACCTTCTCTTCCATCAGATAAACTCCACCATACGAGCCACCTCAATCACTCCCACCTCCTATTCCAGTCCATCAAACGCAATCATGATCACTACCGCACACGAAGACGACACATCAACCTCGTGGCAGGGACATTGTCCAGGATCAGTTTTCGCGGCCGCCATCATCAACACATTAACCTCAACATCAAGCCCGCTCCTCGAAGATGGAGCCGGGGGCACGGAGGAAGAATCGCTTCAACCAGAGGAACCGACCTCTGAACAAGAAGAGACCTACGATGAGTTTTGCCGATCAATCCTCAACGTCTGCAGGAACGGGCCTTTTGAAGAGAGCTCGATCGCAAATACCCACCCAGGCAACGAAGCTTTCGTGGGGGCTCCCGAACTATCGAAACTGTCCAGAGTTACTGAAGCAGCCTTCTTCATCGATGAAACGACCGGGCTTACTTGTCAGAAACGTGTGTCTCCCATGGCAGAGTTGTTCCTCCAGACATGTCCCGGAGATGAGTGCAGCGGTTGGGGCCCAATGGTACGCAACAGGCTTCGGTCTTCAACAGAGAAGAACCTCCCTCAAGATGATCTCGAAGAAGTGGCTGGCCTCATTAGTTTCCGGTGGGAGCTTGGCTTACTAGCTGACTACCTGGTTGAAATATCTGGGCTTCCACAGCCTGGTGGAAAGATCTGTGTCTTGTGGAATAGCCAGCCTTGGTACTCGGAAGCTATAAAGTACCCCTTACACAGCATCATCTTTGATCGTCTAGTTCGCGGAGGCTTTCTACCCACCCCAACAGTGAATCAAGGTCCTCCATTCGATCGATTCCTGCATTACATGGCAGCTGCGGTCGCTCTCAAAGACCTCCCGGAGCCTTGCACCAACCAACTAGTAGACCAGCTGGTCCTCTTCATGGCTGAGGCGAGGAAATTCCAGGAACAACGCGTTGTCTCAGATCATACCACTCTGGAGAAGGCTCAAAGATGGTTCAAGGCAATTGGGAGGAGGATGAAGTCGGCTTAGTGGATAGTTTTACAAGGCCATCATCGAGCGCCATTTTCATAGAAATTGGACCAGATCCGATGGCACTTTTTTTTCCAAGTCAATTTAATGTGTGACCGTAAGGTCGGGCCCAGGGTGCCGCCGTACTACGTCGTGCCTCGTGTGGGTGATGGCGTAGCACCCCATGATTACCCCTGCACAAACAGTTCGAGCAACCCAAACACGACACCGCCACTCTACAATGGCTTCCAAAGAGTCTTTTCAGCTCCCAGGATCCATGGCTGGGCTAGAAATATCACCTCTATCTTCAAACAAGCGGACTGTAAAGACGGACGACATTGCTAAACTCACCTCTCTCGACGACCTGATCCTCTCGCCAGATGGTAGCCAAGCCATCTTCGGTCGCAGTGATCTTGACAATACTGGAAAGCGCCGAAAGGACACGTTCTGGCTTCTAGATATTACGACCAAAACAACGAAACCCTTCCTCGAAAATGAAGAGCATGAGGGTCTTAGTCACATCGTCTGGTCTCCTACCGGCGACACCATCGGACTCCTGCTAGCAAAGGACGGCCCACCTCAGCTGCACGTCGTTTCTACATCGGGCACAGGATTAAAACACTTGACTTGTCTTCCGGACGGTGTCGAGGAGTTCCTTTGGTCTCCAGATGGTCGGCAGATTGCTATCCTGTCTGTGATTCCAGAGGAGGATACCCTTCCAGATGGCGTCACCATCTCTACCCGAGCTGATTTCCGTACTGGGGACGAACCCTTCAAGAGCGCATGCATATACATGGTCGATAGTAGCGGCAAAGATGCCCCCAGACATGTGATGAGCGCCAGCTTATCCATTACCCTGTCATTTTGGTCCAGCAACGGGAAGGCTCTATACTACACCGTGGACGAGGCTGTAGAGCCGTACTATGGCAACACAACATCCTCCCTCGTGAGCGTTAGCATCACCGATGGCTTGCAGCTCACGAAAACTCTTCTGACCGTTCCCGGGAAAAGTGAGAGTCTTGGGGCTGCTCCCACTTTCGTCCCAAGCCCTGACGGCACTCGCGTCGCGTTTTCTATTGGGAATCCCGACGCTCCCTCAGACTTTGCTCAAGATGAGATTTTTGTCATTGATCTAGCCACTGGCGACACGGACAAGGTCACAGATGGGTACGATCGTGAGGTTGGAGGCGATGGATTCGAGTGGCTGGACAATGACCACCTCATCGCCATCAACTCGGACCATGGCAACGCCAATCTCGTCGAGATACATGTCCGCAGTCATACTGTCACGCCCTGGTGGACTGGTCAGAGAGTAGTTTCCAGCTTTGCCTACGCGCGTCAGGGGAAACGACTCCTCGCCATTGCATCGGATTTCACAAGCCCTGGGGAGATTTACGACGTCAGCCAACGTGAGAAGCCAACTGTCATCACAAGCATCAACAAGAGTCTTTCCGACGAGCTCCAGTTAACAAAGCCAGAAGCAATTCTCTACCAAGGTCCATCGGGAGACACAATCCACGGATATCTCCATAAGCCGCCCAGCTTCGATCCTACCCAGAAATATCCCATGATCACGCTCGCCCACGGGGGTCCTTATGCCTGGTGGAGTAGCGCCTACAACGGAGACATCCAAGCCATGGCAGCCGCGGGATACCTTGTCTTCTACCCGAATCCCCGAGGCAGCATGTCATACGGCCAGGCCTTTGCTAGTGCACTTGCAGATAAGTGGCCGGGCCCTGAGTACGACGACATCATGGCCGGCGTCGACCACCTCGTCACTCGTCCGTACGTTGACGGGGCTAAACTTGGTATATCGGGAGCCTCGGCTGGCGGAACTCTAACGGACTGGGCCATCACGCATACAGACCGCTTCGGTGCTGCAGTTTCCATCAGCGACATTGCCGATCTCTTGGCATACTGGTTCCTAGGGGACCAGCCTGATATGGAAGACCAGGCCAAGAAACCTTGGCTGGACCCCAAGGACAAGAAGCTATCGCCCATCACATACGGTCATCAAGCCAAGACACCGACGCTATTTATGATGGGGACGAGAGACGTGAGAACACCTGCGGCAGTGGGGGGAGAGATGATGTTTATGCTTCTCAAGCACCTCCGAGTACCAACAGCCTTGATTCAGTTCGAGGGCGCTGGGCATGCCATCTTTAGGAGTCGCGATGCGCGGCATCCGGGGCTCGCCGTGCACTATTTGTTGAGATGGATGGATTTGCATTTAAAGGGGGTCCCAGCACCCGAGTTTGATGTCAAGAGGGTTAGATAAGATGGTGTATCGTGAGCTCAGGTTGGATTCTCACCACCGAGGTAGCTCCCTGTTTAGAAGTATCAATCTATGGGATAACAACAATCTCTCCAGGCTCGATCCTCTCAGCAGCCGTATCCAACGCCTCCTTCCACTCCTCCAACCCAAACTTCCTCACAGGTCCCATACCAGCTCGAGATCCCAACGGCAAAACACCCGTCTCAACCATCCTAATGAGTCTCTTTGTCTGCTCTCTCGTACACATCCAAGTTCCCTTGATGGTCAGCGCCTTGAACATGATCTGCATGTAATCAAAGCTGACGCCCGATGCGACGCTTCCTAGGAGACTGACACGAGCACCCTCTTTTAGGACGTTTAAGCTGGTGGTAAAGTGTGTTGAGTTTCCAGCTCCTGGT
Source organism: Fusarium ambrosium (assembly GCA_003947045.1). Lineage (NCBI taxonomy): Eukaryota > Fungi > Ascomycota > Sordariomycetes > Hypocreales > Nectriaceae > Fusarium > Fusarium ambrosium. Next base: position 39,276 of record NIZV01000149.1, read on the forward strand.
GGTGACATGTCCCAGAAGACGTCCGCACCGCCGGGGCCAGCCGCTTCACCGAGCACTTTGGTGTCCTTGTCGATGTCGCCAGTGATTTGAACCGTCTTTAGTCGTGTGGGATTGATGCTGCTCAGTTGGGATAGGACAGTGGTATTGCGGCCAATCGCAATGACTTTAGCTCCCATGGCCAACGCGACATGCGCCGCGGCGCTGCCATATCGTCCCGTCGCCGGTGCAATAATAGCTGTATCCCCAGCCTTGACATCGACGTCAGCAAGACCGCCAAATGGGATCAGCATGCTGAATAGATGCGTGAGATCATCTAGAGTGTACCCAAGCCCGCCGTCTTTGACATCACCAAAGAGTCTCTTCTCATCCAGGGGATGGCAGTTCTCCAGAGGCAACTTGGCGTACTCAGCGAGTGTCGAATCCCGCCACTCTCCCCGTGCAAGCTTCCTGCTTTCTTCATTAAACCCCTCCATAAATCCACTAATGTACTTTGCATTTGGGTTATCGCGGCCGATAATGTACGGGTCAAACAAGACGAGATCACCTGCCTGGAGGCGCGCAGCGTCAGGTCCAGTCTCAGCGACCCGAGCGATGGCTATGAACCCAGGGATAAACGGGAATGGTAGTGGGTGGCCACTCTCGGGATCACGGTAGACTTTTGGGGCGTTGGCTCTGAGTGATACGGCGAGGACCCGGACGATGACGCTGCCGGGACCGGCTTTGGGTGTGGGCCGCACTTCGAGGCGCATAGGCTTTCCGGGCTCGTCTAGGACGAGGACACGGTGCTCAGGTGGGATTTCGGTGGCCATGATGATGGGTAAGGAAGAATAATGTTGCTTGTGGTAGTAAAAACGAGGGAATGGTGGTCCTTGAATGGTCCCTTGTCTACTATCTATGAAGAATAATCACTTATATAACAAGCGGTAAAAGATAGACCCAGATTTTTAGGTTTAGAGCCATCGTCAAATGCCATGAAAAGAGATCAACTAGCGGCGGATGTGGAACGATTGGGCTGCGGAGTTTTGTATCTGGACCCAGGCCCAACTGTATAAGACGCCATGGGTAGCTGCACATACCATACGGCAGTAATTTGATTCCGATCTGACAAATCCAAAGAGGTCTATAGCTATTTGAATGACCTAGGTGAGTTCTTTGAGCTCATTGGTGTACACAGATATAGAGTATAGGTTAAAGCTCGAGATTCCAAACCAGACTAGGATGTTCTACACAAGGGGCTTGAGAAAAAGTATCTTTCAGACCCGAGTCTACCATCTTTCAACAGTCGAGATGCGTCATAGTGTTTTCCTTTGCCCTCGAGGTGTCCTGACGCCATAGACTATCGTTTCAGCTCTGGGACCATGGTTTGTAAGCCACATGGCGCCGTCTCGGGTTGCGGGCTGCAACAAGACTCCGGTCTATCATCATGGCCTTTGAAAGAGGCTGGACTTTGCATTAACGTTATATCTATGCGGAGTTTTAAGAGGGTCGAGTTGCGGACTTGCGGACTTGTGTGTGGAGAATTAGCCCCTTACCTTGGCGTCAACGACGGACAACTAGTTAACTGATTCAATCCTGTTTTGAGGTGATAGAATAAGAAGAAATATTAAAAGTGCATAAAATGCATATACTCAGAAATAAAGCATATCCCTATGCTAACTAGTACTATCCATCAACTCAACATAGATACAGCATAGCATCCTGATCCAAGCACTGAACCTCCCCATCCATCAACCCATGCACATAGCACTCCCCCCTCAGACGATGCTTCTCCGAGTTATCACAATCCACCACGAATGGTGTCCGGAGCCCATGAATTAGATAAACAGAGTCCCCCTCTTCCACCTGAGGTCCTCCCAGACCCGACCTTCCACTCTCAGTGATGAACAACAGCCGGTGGCGACAGAGCTCCTCAGCTATATACCTAAACTCGGTTACACCGTTAATAGTCATGCCCTAATTTTCCTCTTCATTGCCAGGGTATACTCTATAGTCCCCTTGATTATGTCTCTCGAAATCAACTAGAGCGGTGACGGGGTCTAAATCCTCCTGGCCACGCCTTGGTATGCCCACTTTCAGGTCCATGGTCAGAGTCTGAGAAAACATTCGCTTAACAACGGTGCCATCTATGTAAGACTTTGCCATTTCTAGCCAGTCTTGGATAAACTTGTTCGCCACGGCTGGGGAATCGTCGATAGACGGGTGGTATGGCTGACTTCTGGCCTTGACCCTGTCAATCTCGATAGCGCTGACATGTAGCGTCTGAGAACTGAGATCCAGAGAATAGCTCGGTTTAGAAGCCGTGGCCGAGAAATTTACCTTTATGCTGTCTTGAACGTTGGTGAAAAGTAGCAATGGACGCCTTCGCACTCGCCAATCTGGCACCCAGGACGACATGACTGGCTAGGATTCGTAGCCCATGTCCTTCAGGTCTCACAGAAGTAGGAGAATCTTGACACCCAGCAAAGTGAAGTATCTCCAGCCCATCAGTGACGCTCATATGCCGTGCCGCAAACATGGCGAACAGCTCAGGTCCAGACATGGAGTAACTAGGTTTGAACCATGCAGCATCCGGATCACAACGAAACGCAACCCCGAAAAGACCGTTCAGACGGTCTTGAGGAAGCTGGCCTAGCTTCAGAGCACTCTCGTAAATGAGTCCAATAGTCGTCGAGACAGGGATTGTAGTTGCAGAAGATAGCAAGTCAATCGCAGTGAAGAATTCGTCGCCGGAAATCGATGATGAGCCGCAACGAAGCTTGAGATCTTTGGCTAGAGCTACATCCTGGATGATCCATAGCCTACGGAACAATGGTCTTTGAACAAGGGCAGCGCATGCGCGTCCCAACTTCCCTTCCATGGGGTTTGATATATAGGAAATTAGTTCAAGATGGATTTCGTTTCCTAATTCATGGGGTGGCGGACCCAGCTTCAGCTTGGAGGCATCTCTGTGAACGCGAGTGATGCAGCTAAAGGACACCAGAGCAAGGTCGCTTGCGTCAGCTTCATCGCCAAGCCAGCATATAACCAGCCGAGCCTGGCTATATATCTTGGACATGAGCTGTACTTGATGTTCCTTCTCCATGTTATCGTTCTGGTTGATGCAGATCTGGTCGATCCAGAGCCTGATCTTGCCTTTTGGGTTGTCGGATACCAACACTGTGATGGCTTGGAAGAGCGACTCTCGGATTTGGAATGGATGACCAGCCATCTCTATTATCGGGTCTTTGGATGAAGAAGCTCCCCAGACATTAGACAAGGCGACATAGTCAGGGTGATCATGTAAACTTTTCATGGTGAGGCGCCCGCTGAGGTGATAGCCGGCAGGGCGGCGGACCAGGTCGATCTCGAGGACTCTGATAGTGTCGGGGTCACCCAGCGGGGTGTATATGGGTGTGGAACTCATCTTGAAGGGTTTCCTTCTATTTTGCTCCATAGTTGGGCAAGTTTTGGAAGAAGAGGCCTTGTTTGAGGCTGTGGGGTGCTGTCTTTATGTTGTAGAGCTGCGGGCTGAGAAAACACCTTGGCGACCCAATTTCGTATGTGGTCGCCTTGAGGGATATTTCTATGGCCTTCCAAGATACAAATGGATGTTTCGCAGATTGAGTCTTCTTTCATTATAAAGCCATCCAAGCACTATCCATTACCCAACGGCACAGTCTCGTTAAACAACTCCCCATTGGCCTCTACCCCATGCATCAACAGAACCTGCGATAACCGATTAGAAACAATCGTGCAAGATTTATCAAATTCCTCAGTCATTGTCGATGCCAATAGAATCACCCTCCCTCTTCTTAGTTGATCCTGGACTACCTGTATCGTAGGTCGTGCGAGAAGGGTTGGGAAAGTTACGTCTTCCCAGCCACTCCCTCGGGCAAGTATCTTGTCGAGAATCTCTTCCAGAAGATCCATCGCGCTTGTATCTCTACATAAGAGCCCAGCTAGAAATAACATGGAACAAATTCCTCTCCGATACATGTTTCGGTGAGCGCACTTGGCGATATCCAGCCCTCGGGCGATTCGTATCAGGATTTGGAGCCAATGTGAGGCTTGTCCATTAGTTGCCGGGCCATCGGTCTGCAGGATAAAAGACTCAGGTAGTGGAGCGAAATTTCGTACCAGATTTTCGTCGCAAAGAATCTGGAAGAAGGCGTAATCTGCAGCATGCATTGCACGCTCGTGGCTTTCAAACTGCATAGGCTCACACTCTACAGAGTGACCCAGTTGTGACAGAGAATCTGAAGGAGGCTTCTTTCCCGAGCTCAGCCTCGACAGATGTCTAATCTCTGTGATCGACTGTCTGTATGCTTCTGCGAGGTCCAGCTCCGATTCTTGCTCCGCGAAGTCGGGCGCTATATGCGGCGAGAGTTGCTTGATCAAATCCTCCGTAACGGGGTTTGGACTCATCCGGTGATGCTGCATTGTGATGATTAGACGGATTCGCTGTATAACCAAGTATGCGTCCGAGCCAGCCTTTTGGAACGACGCCGAGTTAGACAACACTTGGCGCTCCAGTCCAACCCAAAAACGTTCCCTCTCTGAGAGGGTAGTCGAAGTACTCCAAGGTCCAACTATATACCTCTGCGTAGTTCGGGCATGAACTGCGGCGACCAATAAGTCCTGACCCTTTTCATAGCCTAGGAGCTTATCTTTTGTCTTGTAGATCAGGTCGTCCAAGCTGCTGAGATATCGATGCAGCCCGTCAAAAGTCCCCAATTCCAACTCGACAAACGATAGAAGGAGGTGGACAGATACAAGCACGTCGACTCCTATAATCTGATCTCTTCTGGCCAATGATAATGCATTTCCAGCATACTTCAGGGCATCGAGCCTGTGGCGAGGGTCAGGCACCCATGCCTGCATACTGGTGCTTTGGTGGCTGGTGTAACTCCCCTGTAGGTTGGCCATATTTGCCGCTCCGATAGCCATGGAGGCATTGTGAAGAATGGACTTCCCTTTAGCGGCAATACTCATAGCTTCGAGGCTTGGTGGGAGGATGTCGCAAACGTGGATGGCGAAATGCGTCATGTATAGTTCATCCTTGGACCCACCGAAGAGGCGTGGGCTTGGTAGAAGTGTACGGTACACAGACCGACTTTTACTGCTCTTCCCCCCGGGTGCCCTCTGAAACTCTTTGGGACGTGGGATTTGCGAAAGATTTTGATTTGGCGCTGGCTGGCGAGCTTCTAGGTGGGATTCTAGCAGAGGGCCTGCAACCTCACGCCCAGTCACACTAGGACTTTCGTTTTGGGAAAGCGAATTCTGAACATATGGCGGGCAGTGTATGTTGACCCTATCGCCTCTAACTTGCTTTACCTTCTGCGCTGCCCAATAGTTGGCATCTCGGAACTGCAACGGGGCGCTTCCATACGAGCAAACAGTCCCCTTTGTCTCGCAGCGTTGGCATGTGGGTTTGCTTTCATCACACTAGGATTGCGGCAAGAATTAGCAACATGAAACCCCAAAACAGTCGAGGAAAATCGTATGTGTCCGCACCTTTTTCTTTACGCTGCGGCATGGTTCACAGCCAGCACGGCTTCGTCGGAAGTTGGTCTTCTTGGGACGTGGGGGAGCGGGACCGTACATGGCTGGCTCAGGCCAATGCCATAGTTATTTGTCTCAAGTGAGCCGTCAGGATCGGACAGGTAGACACAGAGGTAGGTAGGCTGACGACTCAAGAGATGTAAGATCGGACGCAACGATCGAGGTCCGGGACCGGAAGCTCGCTTTAACCCGCCTCCGGCCCCACCCGGAACCTCAGCCCATCCATCGGGACCCTGGCTTCTTCACTCCTTCACTCCACCCCTCCACTTCCTATTCGGGTCAGCACAAGCGCGAATTCGTGCTTGGTTACTTCAGATCATCATGGACAGGGATAAACCATGCGAGGTGAGTTCCTAGAGGAGGGGAATGTCCATCATCTTGAATCCTCCTCGTTGTATAAAAGCCTCCGATAGGCCCTTCCTCTGACCGTTGTCCTCTCTTTCACACACAACCCAGACGTACAACCCAGAGATTTCATTTTAAAGGATCAAGAGAATAAACCACCATTCTTTATTACAAACATGTAAGTACTCTTTATGTCCAGGCCAAGGGTCGCGCCATTCAAGGTAACAACTGACATCAATCTTCCAACAGGTCCATCAAACCAGATAGTGATTATGAGTGGCTCGAGACACAAGAGTCTCCTGAGGCCCTCGAATGGGTCGACAAACAGAATGAACTCAGCACGCACAAGCTGGACTCGTTGCCGCGCACCAAGAGTATCCAAGAGAAGCTGGTGGCCCTGTCTGCAACTGACGTGAATCGCCCAACCTACTCGATCGCCGGTGAGCTCTTTCGACTGAGAAAGGATTCCACCAACAAGCATGGTATCCTCGAGGTTTCTGAGAAGCAGGATGACGGCTCATTGGGAACCTGGCGAGTCGTTCTCGACGTCGATGAACTGGGTCGAGAGGAAGGTAGAGAACTTGAGTTTCTCGATTTCAACTTTCAGAGTCGTGCCTTTGGACCTGATGCCTCGCGTCTCCTTGTTCTCTTGTCCGATGGGGGCTCTGACTTGGTCGAGTTGCGTGAGATCGATACCAAGCAGGGCAAATTCGTTCAAGATGGGTTCCGTACTGGACCGGGTCGTATGGCTGTTACGTGGCTGGACATTGATCATGTCTTGATCAACCACAATCTCAACGGCAGTCCGACTACGGCGGCAGGCTGGGGAACCACCTCGTTCATCTGGAAGCGAGGTACTGATTTGGAGGAGGCCAAGGCTGTCAAAGAGATACCGTCGGCCAGTTCTCTCGCTCTCGTTTCCTCAGTGGGCCCAACAAACAGTGGACGTGCCCTCATCACCTGCGCTGTGGACTACTCGACACTCGTCTACAGCATTGTTTCCCTCGATGGCACTGTGGAGGAGCTTGATCTACCCAAGAAGCAATCCATGTCACTTCCGCCCAAAACCACCTCCAAGCATGTGGTGTGCGTGCTAGCTGAAAAGACGACCGTCTGTCGTCAAGAGGTCCCAGTTGGTTCCGTAATCGCCTACAACACAACCCCAAACACACCGGCCGATGAAAGGACTTCTATTGTTTACGTGCCAGAGCAGGATGAAGTCAACGCACATCTCTTTGTCGATGGAATCCAAGCAAGTCAAACCAGAGTTTACTTGACGATGAACAAGAGACAATCGGAGCGCCGCTTGACCTTGGAGAATGACGCCAATGAATGGAGGATCATTCGGAGCATAGAGACTAGCATCGGATCTCATGCGGCTGTGACCAGCGGTGACCCTTATAGCGACGATACAGTCGTAACCGAGTCTGGCCTCCTTTCCCCATCGACTACTTGGTTAGAACAAGGCGAAACCAAAGAATCTTTGTACACTCAGCCATCCGTCTTTGACGCCAGTGCCTTTCAACTAAGCCAGAAGAGCACCTCCAGCAAGGATGGCACTTCGATCGACTATCTCGTCCTCTCGCCCAAGAAGCCGAAACACCCACAAGGCAAGCAGCCCATCATGATGATTGGGTACGGTGCCTTTGGTCTTTCCGTCCCGTTGTCATACCTGGACATGATTCTAGGTGGCATCTCACTGGTTCCTTGGTTGGAGAGTGGCGGATCGTTGGTCATTCCGTTCATTCGGGGTGGTGGCGAACGAGGAGAGGCATGGCATCAGGCAGCACGACAAGAGAAGCGACAGAATTCGTATGACGACTTCATCGCCGTTGCTGAGACTCTCGTCAAGGATGGGATTACTTCTCCGAAGAACATTAGCGTTTGTGGTGGATCTAACGGCGGTTTGCTTGCTGCTGTCATGGGCACCCAGCGACCAGACCTCTTTGGCGCCATCGTCAGCGACGTGCCCCTGACAGACATGTTGAGATACCCTCTAATGGGTATGGGAGCCGCATGGATATACGAATACGGGGATCCTCAAGATGCTGAAATGGCCAAGGTCCTTCGAGCCTACTCGCCTTTCCACAACATCCGCGACGGGGTTCAGTATCCCCCCTTTCTCGTCACAGTTTCTACAAAGGACGATCGAGTCGGTGCTGGCCATGCACGGAAGCTTGTTGCAAAGTTGAAGGATGCAGGAGCATCGGATGTGTTTTTGTATGAGGATCGCACTGGTGGACATGGCGTCAGTGATCCTTTTAAGAATGCGACGCTTATGGCTAGACGGATCGCCTTTTTGATAGAGTTTCTTCAGTCCGAGGGGTTGAGTGACTAAATGGATGGGCTGGGTAGTTTATATTGCTTTAGTCTAGAAGGCATTACTGTCTTGGGTAGTAGTCAAGCCTCAACTTGGCCATTTGGAAACCTCAGACTTGAAAAAGCTGCCATGATCTTGTGCCCTATCTGAGTTTCAAACCCCCAATCTCCGGCAGCTGGTCTTGTTCTAGCCCTCAGAAAGGTCACCTCATTCAGCTTGAACGCGATGTTCAAACCCGAGCCAAACATCAGACACCCTCACAAAGGATTGGCTAGAACGACTAAAATCACATCATAGAACAACACTAGCCACGTTCCTATAAGTATCCAGCTCACACTCCGTAGCCACTGTTCAAACTTAACAAGCCATAAGCTTAGGTCAACCATATCGAGTATATTCACCGGGATAACTAAGCCAGAATATTGAGTATATTCGCAGACCTAGTCCAACCTTCAACATGGCCCCTCACGCCTACAAGTCCAACGACTGGTCCTCTCTCCAAGAAGCAGCCACCATGACAGCCATCTTGGCAAGGGATGATACTGGTGAAAAGATTAAAAACTGGTTTACACCAGACAGGATCTTTTTCTTCTCGGCCTTTGGGTTCCTGTTGGTTGTGGCGGTGGGGTATATTATCTGGTGCTCTTGTAGACGTAAACCTGGACAGTAGATGAGTACTTGCATAGAGACTTGGTAGATTTTCCATTATGGGTATATGGAACTATAACAAATAAAATACAATTGTATGAACTACTTACTATCTCCTATAGAAAATAAAAAATAAAATAAAAAAAGGAGGAAAAAAAAAACTAGAGGTAACGGTAATACCCCTATCTCTCCATGTTCATGTTATACAGGTGCACATTACAGATACAATTGACAGGACTCATACTTTAGCGTCACCACCTTCTCTAGTGGCATGCCATGAAACTATAGAATACATGCTATTTCATATGAAAGGACTGGTTCATGTTCGAGGCGCCTGACCTATGCTGGCATCGCGCAACAATACGAAAGGGTGCCCTCCGAGCAAACGCAAAAATCATGAATCTTGTCAAACGTAAAACAAAATGAATCATTTTCAGGCTAAGGCTATCCTACAAATCAAACAATAAGGGCATTTTGTTGTTTATCTCTATTGAATTGCTCCGTCAAACAAAGAACAAACGACATAAACAAAGCACAAGAACAACAAATACAAATACCAAATATGAACATGCCATGATTCCATCAACTCCCTCCGTTACTTGTGCCAAACCTTTCACGCAAATACTCTTCTATCTCATCATGATCCAATCAACCTCTATATCCCATATCCTCTCATTATCAACTCGGGGCGTCAAAGTATTCGACATGACAAAAGGGGATCGCCCGATACGCAAAGTCTGCAAAGCTTCCATCATTCAGATAATCTGCGGCATCCTCATCTTCTTTACTGTCGTTCCGTCCCTCGCGTTGGTGATTGTCGTCGTCATACAGGGGCTCAAGGCTAAAAGGTCGCGTGGGGGGTATGCTAAGAAAGGGATGAGAGTCAAGAAGATCAAGACGGAGTAGCGAATCAGCTCTAGGCTCCGAAAAAAGGTTTTTTTTTTTTTTTTTCACCTAGCCTCGCTCAAGGTAAGGACATCTGAGCCGTTCGCATGTTTGTTATATTTGGAGCTCTTGTGCTTACCGAGGCTCGCAGTACTCTGCCATATCTGAAGGCCTCTCGACCTTGGTACGTCACTCGAGCAACAAGGGGGATCCTCAAGGCCCGAGAGCAGATGCTGTTGTCCCCAGGCTATGGAAGGGGGGAAGTTGGACCTGGTCAAAGACAATGCCAGTCTACGTGGGGGGGCTTCTGCAGTTGCTACCTCTAAAGTTTTGAAATATAAGCTACTCGACTAATAAAATGTTTCTGTCTCTACTCATAACTAGGACTACTTGTAGGGAGATAAACTTGCCATGTTAACTAAAAGAATTATTTAAGAATAAAAAAAAAGGCATAAAGAGTAGCCTAAAAATCATACACAGGCTGCCACTACGCTTTTCATAAGTTCACTTTCCAAGGGTGAAACATAGTCGACTATCTGAACATGAAACCCTGGAATCCAAAACATTGACATAGAGCCTTCAAGGACAAAACGAGGTTCTGCGTCGAGATCAACCGTTGAACAAAAAGTCTCTATGGGGAGAAGGATGAATCAGTCGCCCATTTCTTGCTTAACCATCCAAAAAGAGAGAAGAGAAGCTGAAGCCCCGGAACACTAGCAATGGAATCTCTAGAGGCAAAAAGAGTGGTTCCGCCCGGGATCGAACCGGGGACCTTCTCGGTGTTAACGAGATGCCATAACCAACTAGACCACGGAACCAAGTCCTATGATTGGTTGAGGTTGGCGGTTGCAAACACCTCTGAAGAGCCTGGACATGAATAGAGTTTAGACAACAACACCACGGTCGATTTCTCCACAGCCTGGGGAAGCCTTATAATAAACTTCAACCCTTCCCCTCCCATCCTAAAAGCACATCCTCGTGCTAAGCGACCTAGTCGAGTGGTTAACTCTTCCTTAATTTCCGCACCTAAAAACTCTCCCTTCTTTCCGCAGACCTAAAAACCACTCTTTTTGCCAGCACGTCACGTTCACTCTAGAAGCTCTATAAGTAAGGTTACCCTTTCATCTCCCACCCTAAAAGCACATGAGTGCTCAGCGGGCACCTGGTCAAGTGGTATAACTTCTTTAATTCCGCTCCTATAAACTCTCTCTTCTTTCCATAGACCTAAATCCACCTCTGACCAGGTGCCATTACGCCCACCTCAAAACCACTCTTTTTGGTTCAAGACAATCGCATCACATCTTGTCCAGTGTCTCGGCAAAGTATGGTTTATTCATCCGTATAGAGCCAAGTTTTACATACATTTGGAAACCCATCTCTCGGGGCCAATTCCATTTTTCACACTAGAAACTAGCTTAGAGGCCAAGGATCTCGTCCTTACGCTTCTGGAGCATGTAGTAGTACTGCTGCAGAGGCGTCGTCGCTGTAGGGGCTCTGTCACCGTCAAAGGTACCCTTTCCATGGCCATCAAAGTGAACCTTCCAGGCTGTTCGACGGTTAGCTTGCTATTCAATCTGGGTGTACTGTATAACTTACTGCTGGCATCAAAGCCAAGGTACGACCAGCTATCGTTGAGGTAGGCCTTCTCAGTGCCGACTTGGATTGTCTTGACCTCGCCCATCTGACCTGGTGCAGGTCGGAGTTGCTTAAGGTCAGCCACCAACTTAATGAGGCCAGTGACAAAAGCAAGAGCCATATCCTTTGCCAGGCACTCGTGCTGTCCATAGCTAAAGGCCGTGACGGCATCCGTCTTGCGACGGGCGTCGAACTTGTCGGCATCAGGAACCTCCTTGCCGTTGCGGCCAGCCATGCCCTATAATACAGTCAGTGATTTTCTTACTTGTGGGAAATTATGGACTTACAAGCATCATGACAACAGGAGTGCCGGGCTGAACAGGCTTGCCCTCGAGCTCAGCTGGCGCCGTAGCAATGCGCACGTTGCGCTGAGAGCTGGTCAGACGCTGAGCCTCGGCGACATAGGCGTGGAGGGTGGCATCATCGCCCTTCTGAGCAATACCCTGGACCTCAGCCCAGATGGCAGCGTTCTCGGGTCGTAGGAAGAATGCGAGCACCTCGTAGAACTAAAGCAGTGTGGTCAGTAGATGACTATGGATAAGGACTTGAGGGATGCTTACTGAAGTAACTGGCACACCGATACCACCAAAGGCAGTGAGCCACAGGTTGTCGGTGACCTGGTCGGCATTGTTGCCCTGACCCAACAGCTCCTCGACGAGCTTCAGACCGCAGGAACGCAGAGAGTCCTTCTTGAGGTAAGACTTGCGGCCAACCTTACTAGAGATGGCCGAAGCGATGCCCAGACCCATGCCGCGGCCGAGGACAGCCTCGTCAACAAGCTTCTTGGTAGAGTTGTAGACGGCAGTGACACCCTCCTGAGCCCAGCGGCGGCGGTTCCATGCCTGACCGGGATCGTTGTTGTTAACGCCCCAGATGCGAATGTTGAGCAGGTGTCGGTACAGCTCAGCAACGCCAAGAGTTCCGTCAGGGTTCTCATCGGTCCGCAGATCAAAGTAGAACAGGTCAGCCAGAAGCTGTGTGTTGAGAGGAATGGCAACATCGCGGATGATGTCGATCTGCTCAAGGCCAGCCTTGAGCTTGAAGGTCTCCTTCTCAATGAGCTTGGCACCCACACGTTCAATCATGTTGTGCACAGCGGCGTGGAGGTTGGGAACCTTGGCCATGGCCTTTTGGAAGTCGGCACGGTGCTTGAAGTTCTTGGCCTCGTCACCAGCGAGCATGAACCAGCCATAGTCCTTCTTGCCAGGGAACAGAGTGTTGAGGGGCTGGAGCCAAGGCACGACAAACTGCTTGGGGTTGCTGAGAGTCTTTTTGATGGCCTCGTTGGTCGTGACGACAATGGGCTTGGCAGGTGGCTTGGGGTCGGCCTCACTGAACTGGTCATAGGTGCCAATCTCCTTGGCGATGGCAATGTTGGCCTTCTTGGTGTACATAGGCTGCATAACGGCAACCGAGTTGAAGGGGAACCAGTTGGGGACACCACGCTGGATGAGCTTGTACAGCATCGAACCACCAAGGGTCTTGTAGTCCTGCTGGACCTCATTGTAACCCCATGCTGTCAGGTTGGAGACTGTGTAGTCGATAGTGTTGAATCTGTCAGAGCGGACAAGTGTGACAGCATCAGACAGCACAGCTCGGCCAACAGAGTAGGTAGGCATGATACCGCTACCTGGGTTGCGAGCAGGCTTGATGTCCTCAATCATCAGGCCAGGGTAGAGCTCAACCATGTCGGGATCTGTGTACAGCTTCTCAAGGATGTTGGCAATATCAGGGTTCGAGTTGATCTCGCTGAACGAGTCGTACTTCTTGAGTCCAAAGAACTCTCGGAACTCATTCAGAGAGGCAACCTGCCACTTGCGACCCTGGATGATACCCAGGACCTCAACGACCTTGAGCGCCTTGGGGACCATGCGAGCACCAAAGGTACCAGCAGGGTCGTCCATGGCCTCCTTGAGGATGCGGACAAGGTCTTCGTCCTTGAAGGTGCCGTTCTCCTGACGCTCGAGGCCGTCAAATGTACGGACGCTAGGGTCCTTGGGGGTGTTGCGCTCAAAGGTGATGAGAGCCTGGCCGAGCTCGTCCCAGCTGACATCCTGGAGGTCTTCAGCCTTGCGGCCGGGGAAGAGCTTGAGGAAGAAGTTGTTGATCCAGTGCTCATCCTTCTTGGAGATGCAAGAGTGGAATCGGTAGAGGAGGTTGAACTCGACGCTGACCTGGTTGCCGACACCACGGGGAACACCCTCACCATCGAATTGCTTGTCAATAGCAACTCGGGGGTCCAGGGTCCAGTCACTCTTGGAGTGATGGGTGTTGGTGATGGCTCGCAGGTAGTCATGGAGACAGATGTTGATGTACAGTCCGCCAGTAATGAGACGGGCCACGTTGAATAGGTCGTGGTCCTGCTTGGCCACAGCCTTGGCCTTGTCCTCTGCCGAAGCATTGGGAGGGCATTGCAGGGTGAAGCGGCCGTTCTCGTTGATCTTGAGCAAGATATCGGCAACATAGTTGTGGAAACGGCTGTAGAGGACCAGCATGACATTGACACCGGCAGGCTGTCCAAGAAGACGCTTCTCGTGGAAGGTATCAGGCTTCAGCTTACCCTCCTTCATGGTACGGATCTCGAGTTGGTCCTTGAGGGACGAACCGTACAAGGGAGCTAAGTCGAGATACGACGAGGTATCAGACTTGTTAGGGTCTGTCCGGCTAGTGCGGAAGATGTCGTGGATGATGATGGCGGCATGGTAGAAGAGCATGGAGGAGATACCAGCCGGGTTCTCGGTAAAGTTCTTGTCATCACGAGCAAGAAGAAGGTCGAAGAGTAGACCTGGGTCAGGCTTGACACCGTGAAGGCGCTTCTCAGACCTGACTGACTTGGCGTAGGGTGTGCCAGCACGACCCAGGTTGGGCTCAAGGATGTTGTTGAAGCTACCGTCAGGCATACGGTACTGGTGAAGACCATCAGGAGCCTGAGGGACCTGCTCCCGGAGGATGACATCGCTGTCTGGGGCCTTGAACTCAATGGTGTCATAGAGCTCACAGTTGTGCTTGTGTGCGGGCTCGTTCGAGTTGACCACCTCGTACTTGACATCACCGCCAACGTAGCTCAGGGGAGGGTGCTGAAGGTTGCCCCAGAGGGTATCGATGAGTTTGTTGGTGAGCTGGGTCCTCGCCTTGGAGGTTCGGGGTAGGGAGGTAAGGATTCCGATGAGGAGCTCTGTAGTTCTTGAAGGTGTTAGTAGTGGTCATGCTGGTGACAGTATCAAGACTTACCCCTTCTTGTCATCCAAAGGCTTGCCCTTTTCCACTGTGAGCTCCTTGATGAGTTCGGCGAGCTCTGGAATAGAGGCCTGGCTTCGAACACCGGCATAGTCCTTGATGATATCTGTGGCGAGCTTGATGGGATCATCCAAGAGGGCAGTTGAGCCCGTCTTGGCGTCACCGTACGACTCTCCAGCCTGAAACTTTTCGTTGAATGACGACATGATGAAGCTTCAGGACTTGATTTTTGGAGGTAGAGAAAGGAGTGTATGATGTATGAGAAGATGGGAACAGAGTCCTGGTTCTGCTAGACTGAAGCTCCTTCAACTCGCCCATTTATACCACAAACGACGCCAACCGTGACCCCTCTGATCTGAGGACTTGACCCCTCTTCTCTCCGCGGGGTCCTCAGATCAGAAGGGACTTCGCATTCCCAAGCTCGCATAACGGAGGCGAGTGGCTGCTGGTGATACGAGGGACTCATGCGGAGCGCGTTGAAGCATCGCCGGGACGATCCCCGCGATTCAACAGATTGGGAGCTGAATGGCGTCGGGTAGAGGTTGATTTGATTCGCCGGGTCCGTGATTCGTTGGGCACGGGCTGGGCAACAACAGAAGAGCTGAGAGGCCATGTTTCACATGCGCCGCCTTGTTGACATGTCGTAAACCTGTACTGTATGTGTCGTGGGGAGCCGGGCAATCTTCCAAGACTTTGAGGTCGTCTTGATGGGGTCCGCCACTTTGGACGCAGACGGCCCGTTCCGGGAGGTTGGAGGCGGTGGTCATCACATACCGGAGGCGAATTAGTGGGAGACAAGCATCTGCCGAGGGGGTCTACTTGTCTCAAACAGTGCTGACCGGTTGGAGTTGAGGCTTGGTGATACCGCGAGACATGGACCAAACAGGTCAGACAGAGTGACATTGCAGGAGCAATGATTGGATCATGCAGGAAAAGATGCATATGCCGACGAGGATCAATCTGAATCGGTTAGGCCGATTGTGCCATGTCAAAGAGGCCCTCTGTCTCTGTGCCACCTGGAAGACGATAGGTAGGGAGGGAGAGAGAAGAGAAGAGATGAGAGGTTGAGAGAGAGGGGGTTCCAAGACCTACATTTGCCATGTTTTAGACAAGCATCACGTGTTCCCTTTTTTCCCACCAAGCATTTGAATCAAGCATCAATTGACCGCTCAAACAAACACCATCAATTTTCTTGACCATTTTTTTTTTCATCTTCACAAGCAAGAATTGAAGTTTACAGTCATATGAAAATCATCTGGAATGTATCGTCGTAAATAAACAAGAAAATCACACGCAACAAACCTTGGCACGTCTCCAGCACTTGACACATGCAAGACATTCAACCCCGATCAGGACTCTAAGATAGGGATTTTTTTAGCCGCCGTCGATCCTTGTTGCTTGTCTCCGCTAAAGACGGCATCTTGCATTTCACATCCCATCTTGGGCCTTTCCCCGCTGTTGGAATCTGGCAAAGCGCCCGCAGTGGGTTTTGCCCTACAGGACGGGACGGGAGGTACAGCTTGTACTGTACCTCATACCTCACTGAGGTTATTCGCAACCTTCGAGGTACCATAGGTTGCAGCCCAGGCCGTGTCACCGCAGTTTCCTCCCCGCCCGCATACATCAACTTTTTCAGCTCCCGTAAACGACGTCCTTTTTCCCCGCTTTCAAGGCTTTTTGTGGCTTGCTGAGCTTTTATGACCTGTAATGTCATCCAATTGGCCTCAAAAACGAGACTGCTGCTCAGCACAACCCAAGCGAGAAACAAGCCAAAGTAGAAAAAAACGGTAAAAGATCATCCCCCCGCGCGCTTTGATGTGTGCCGTGTCTCTTCCTGCCTTCCTGCCCGCTTGAAAGCGGTAGGGAGACGCCCCGTGGCTGGCTGAGTGTCACCCCTTGTACGCCTCTCTCACCACCAAGACATCAATTCGCAGCACCGATTGGATGTCGTCCATACCGTCAGAATACCAGACGACCTGTCATGGTATTCCACGACAGGTGCATAGCCTTGATAAAGGATGTCGATGAGCCGAAATCCCTTAACTAGCCCCCCGCACTTTGAGCGAGACGATATCCTCCCCCCGAGAACTCTTGTCCCTCTATCCTCACCCGCCTTCTGTCTGTTCCAATATGCCTTACATGGAGAGTACCGAGACTTCAGAGCCCAAGAAGCTCATTCTCTGCTTTGATGGCACGGGAAACACCTTCAGTGGCTCCAATGCCGACACCAATGTTGTCAAGATCCTCAGTAAGTTGGATCGCAACCACCCGGGCCAGTATCATTACTACCAAAGTGAGTTCAATTTCCTCCCCAGTGCAAATTTACCCTAATACTTCAATCAGCCGGCATTGGCACCTATGACATTGGCGAGACATCCGTCAACAAGACGTACTTTGGGGAGATGAAGAGCAACATCTCGCAGACCATCGACCAGGGGTTCGGTATGACATTTGACGCCCATGTCATTGCCGGGTACCGCTTCTTGATGCGTTACTACGAATCTGTGAGTATCCCTCCACTTTACAATACCGTATACTGACCCTCGCAGGATGCCAAGATCTACATCTTTGGCTTTAGCCGCGGCGCCTTTACGGCAAAGTTCCTGGCGCGCATGGTCAACAAGGTCGGTCTCCTGTGCAAGGGCAACGAGGAGATGGTCCCTTTTGCGTTCCGTCTCTATCAGCGCTACCTCGCTGGTGACATCCAGGACCGTGTCGACGCACAGGGGAGGTGTGAGGAGGACCACGGCGACACAGACACAGGGTCTGACGCTGATCCCCTGCTTGCCGGCAACACCAAGGTACACAGGAGTCACAGCACCGAGGTTGCCTTGAACGAGATCGTAGCGTTTAGCCAGACCTTCTGTCGCAAGGAAAAGGCCAAGCCCTGCGATGATGGTGATGATGATGAGGGAGAGGACCAGAACATCAAGGTCTTCTTCCTCGGCATCTGGGACTGTGTCAACTCTGTCGCCGTCCTCGAGCGCAAGACTCCAGTCCCAGTTCCCGTCACTGGCACAGCTCGCTATGTGCGTCACGCCGTCGCCGTTGATGAACGGCGTGTCAAGTTCAAGCCAGCCCTCTTGGCCCAAGACATCCGCGTGTCCAAGCACAATCACGACGACGAGGACATCAAAGAGGTCTGGTTCGCTGGCTGCCACGGTGATGTGGGTGGTGGCTGGCCCTCAACTGAGGACAATCCCCTTGATAACAACAAGGCGGAAGAGATGTCCTTCTGGCAGCGTGTCAAGAACTTTTGGACCTCCCGCAAGGCCAAGGAGCCTAGCAAGAACATCAACGATGACCGTCTGCAGATGAGCGACATCCCTCTTGCCTGGATGATCCGTGAGGTTGAGCTTGTGGGTGAGAAGGAGCCTGATGCTGCCGTCAAGTGGTGCGACAGCCTGCAAAAGTTCAAGGCGCACATCAACGATAGGGAGAAGAAGGAGCAGGCCCTCAAGGGGTTCATGCATGACTCGCTTGCTTTCGGCTACGGCACTGGCTTCTTCAAGGTGTTGATGTGGAAGTTTATGGGTAAGAATCATCACTATGTCTTCGAGTTCCATCACTGACCTGTATAGAATACCTCCCCTTCATCACCCGTTGGGAGCTGGAGCAAACGGGTTGGGTCAACGTCCGCTTCCCCCTCAACAAGGGCGCAGCACGAGACATTCCCCAAAAGGCGGTCCTCCACGCCTCGCTAGTCAAGCGTCTAAAGGAGGATACTGAGTACTGGCCAACCAACAACCACGGCTCAGACACTGCTCCCTGCCTCAAGCGTGGCAGCGATGAGGTTCAGTTCCAGGAGCATCGGGAGAAGAACAAGAAGGACGAGTGGGTCAAGATTCTAGAGAGTGACCCCGATCATCAGACTTATGACATTGTGCATATTGTCCAGTGATGGTCTTGCTCTGTTCGAGTTGGACAGCTCTTGGCGTCAAGGTTCTTGGGTAGGTAGGTATGTAAAGCAACGTGGGTCATCGGGGGCGATTGGATAAGGCACTCGACAGGGCTCGGGCAATGCAACTGGTCAATTTGTCACTTGGAAATGATGGTACAACTTAGGTAGGTAGGTGTATTGGTAAAATTTAATATCTTCTTGTGGTCGCATTCTCCATGTCTTGGTCGCCAACACCTGCAGTGCAAATGCGCCCAGCAATTAATCTGGTCGGACAAGACCTACAGCGCCAGCCATCTACTAATGTAGTGTTACTGCTGGAAGAGTACAAGTTCGCAATTAAACACAAGTTAAATGCCAATTGAAGGCCGAGTGAGCCAAGACGAGACAGATTAGGCATAGATACAGGACAAGACAAAGGTGGCATTACTGGAATTGAGTGTATTCAACAAACACACCTCCGAAAGAGTACCAACAGACGCATCCTACCACAGACTTGGAACCCTTCCCTTAGCGCCTCTCAGGATCATGAGTCTTGAAGTCAAACTTAATGTTGTCAACCCACCCAAAATTCTGCGTACACCGAAAGTTGAACAAGACACGAGCATGTCCCAGCGCAAGCTGCTCCTCAGTCCACTGACAAGTCGCAGTGATACGCTTAAACCCAGTACCCCCATTAACAGCATCCTCAGCCTGAAGCATATCGCCCACTCCCGCAAAAGCACCATCCTCGCCGAAAGAGCATGCCAGGCGCGCGTCGTGGCATCCGCTCTCGCCTAGGGAGGAAGCTTTGTTGAAGCTGACCCATCCTGAGATTTCGTACTCTGTATTGGGAATTAGATAGCCGGCGTCTATTTCTTGGTAGATGTAGTTGTCGGTGAAGGAGCCGGTGCCGAAGTTGAGGGAGTGAGTCCAGTCGTTGGAGATGCCTCCGATGCTGATCCACGAGTTGCCCTTGTGCAGGAGACTCCAGTGCTCAGTGCTAGGAGGCGGGCCGTTAAAGTCGCCGCTCTTGACGAGGAGGGAGGGCGTCTCGGTTGCCGTGCAGACGCTGATAGTGGTGCTGGTGGTGGCCTCTGCTGTTGTAGTGGTCGGCGCAGCGGTGGTGGTGATGAGAGTGGTGGACACAAAGGTAGGCCTGCACTTGTGCGCCTCCATCAATGAAGACAAGGCAACAAGAAGACCTCGCGACATCATTTCGAAAGAGTGAATCCGGTCAGAGGAAAGAATGTAGTTGAGCAAGCACCGATCACTCACCAGGAGATGATTACACCTTATACTCCATTCCCCCTGCCAAGAAACAAACCGTCGTGTAAGCCGCTGGTCTTTCAATTAGGTTAGCTCTTCTGATAGTCTCTATAGTCTTTCTTTGCCAAGCGGGTAAGGGACTTGATCATCCCAATCACGGTCACGTTAGCATGGGAGAAATGGAGTTTTGTAACCCCACTGCCCATGCAAAAACCACATGGGATAATCTCTCAGACACGAAGTGTTGGTTGACCCCTGGATAAAGGATTTTCGATGGCGTCTACTTAATCGGGCATCAAGCCGTTCCCGCTTGACAGTTGAATCTGTGTTGTTCGTAACTCAATGGAGGGATCACCAGCCAACTCCAAGTGTTCAGAAGAGGGCAAGATAAGAGTAGCAAATGATTCATAAAGTAACATCGGAATATACATTACTATTATGGTGCTTTCTTCCATAGATGTACCTCTTTTGTCTAAATCTTTCCCTACAAACGTTGTCATATTAAAGCAGAGTTGGGATCCGTTGGCTTAGGTGTCTCTCGACTCCTTTGGAAGGGGACGGCGTTTCATAGGTCACACGAGACTTGATTGCACGTGAGAAAGTCACATTGTTTCTCAGAGTACTCCTTCGTACATCCATGGTTTAGTCAATTTTCTCAGCTCTTCCTTTCCATTCATTGTCTATTGTTGTATCGAGGAATCGTCGGACATTATCGAATCGAACCATATCAGCAGGTCGATCTTAGCCACGTCACCCTACCGTTGAAAGGCGCCTCTTTCGCAGTAGCTGTTTTTCCAAGCGAGATCTAGATTCAATAGACTTGGTGTTTAAAATAGTTACACTTGTGCCATTGTGGGTGTTACTCTGATTTCAACTGCAGCTGGAT
The DNA here is from genome assembly GCA_003947045.1 of Fusarium ambrosium. Classification (NCBI taxonomy): domain Eukaryota; kingdom Fungi; phylum Ascomycota; class Sordariomycetes; order Hypocreales; family Nectriaceae; genus Fusarium; species Fusarium ambrosium. The sequence goes on from NIZV01000149.1 coordinate 59,919, forward strand.
GAGTTGACCAAGACAACGTTAGATAGAAATACCGACTTGTGCTATTCACTTCCCCCATTGAAATGTTTGCCTTTGACATAGAATCGTACCTGGATTATTATGCATAGTCCAATTTGATCACGGCTTGTGAGGAGGACAAAGAACTCTTGCCAGCCGTCTCGCTATGTCGGTTGCCTCACGGAACTCTACATGATATCTAAGTGCAGTTGCTGGCATATAGCAGATATCGTATGCGTTGCCTTTAGAAACATACTTCAAACAATAAGTCTGCACCAGACGTATAGGATTGTTCCCGTGTCAAGCAGAAGCTACGGGTCAAACCTGCCAATTATATCCTGTTTTCTCACAACCTACACCAACACCATTAATACCCAAACCTAACAAACATTACAATAGTCCATTCATCGTTGCCTAATATCAATATTCGTGACTCACCAATTCCTAGCTTTGTCATTCTCCTCGTGATGCAACATGCGGTCAACTCCCCCCAAAAGTGGGACCTCACTCTTTCTCACCTCCTCCAACTACACATCACCACGACACAAGATGCCGCCAACCATTGTCCTCATCCGCCACGCGCAGGCCCTTCACAACCTTCACAATAAGTACTCCTCTCCCTAATACACTCGTGTCTTTCTAACATACCTCACAGGACTACAGTCTTCATGATCCCCCCCTCACTGATCTAGGCATCGAGCAATGCTCCGCCCTCCGCAAGAACCTCATCTCTACCTTTACCGAGTCTACCGCCAACCCTGAGGATGTCGCCATTGTCGTTAGTCCCATGCGTCGTACTCTTCAGACGGCCATGCTCTCCCTCGACTGGCTCGTTGATCGCGGCGTCAAGATTGAAGGCAGCGCTGATTGGCAGGGTGAGTCTCTCTCCCTCCGCACACCGTGAATTTCAGTGACTCATAGGATTTTTTTTCATCAACAGAAAACTCGGATAAGCCGTGTGATACTGGAAGTCCTATTTCTTCTGTCTCGCCTGATTTTGCTAGGGTCAACTTTTCTACTGTTGATGCTCTCTGGCCGGACAAGACTTCTCCCGCAGCTCAGCGTTACGCCCACACAAAGCGTGACATCCTCGCTCGTGGCCGCCGTGCTCTCGAGGGCCTGTACAGCCGCCCCGAAAAGATCATCTTTGTCGTTTCCCACTCTGGTTTCCTCCGCGTTGGCGTCGTGGGCTTTTGGTTCTTCAACAGTGATTACAGAGTGTTTGACTTTGAGGCTGAGCGGGGTGAAGATGGGAGGTTGAAGGTCAAACAGAGCGAGGCTACTCTCTCTGGTGGACTAGGTTTATCTTGGACGGGCCCTATTCTTCTTGGTGATGGTCTTCCTGATGAGGATATTGAGGTTGATGGAGTTAATTAGTGATTTTGCTGCAATTCTCATGTCGTTTGATGAGACCTCTAGATGGAGACTTGGATAGAATCCTAGACAAGATACATTGCACCTCAATAGACGTGATGAGCTGGGTATCTCCTATTTATCAAAAAAGCCATCCATCCATGCTACTTTTATATCCCAGAATATGATACACCATATTGTACACGCTTTTTCCCCCAACATTCATCTAGACATGAAGCTTTGAAACGCCGACTGATCAATGACGACATTTCCCACAGCACGCAACCTCTTTCTACCTTCCTTTTGCTTCTCCAGTAGCTTCCGTCTTCGGGAGACATCAGCGGCATGGAGCTTGGCGAGGACATCCTTGCGGAAGGGCTTGATTGTTTCTCTTGCTACGATTCTGTTTCCGGCTGTGGCTTGGATGACGACCTCTGCAAGCGATGTTAGCAAACGTACGAAACCAACCAAGATATTACGGGTAGGGTTATGGATGAACTTACCGAAATGTTGACGGTCGACATGCTCCTTGAACTTGGTCACCCACTGGCGTCCAAGACGGTCAACCTGTGAAGAGTGCACAACACGACAGATAGCATCGACTGGCTGCCTGTTCACAAGAAGCTGGAGCTTGACCAAGTGGCTCTGTCTCCAGCCTGAATCTTCATAATCTAGAGTAGCATATCCCTTGCTGTTTGACCATGTATCAGAAAATGTGTCAATGAAGGGGGAAGTTGAAAACATACGTTGCACTCTTCAACTTTCCAAAAAGATCATCAACTAGCTGAGCCGCCGGAATCTCATACTGCAGAATAACCTGCGTCGTGTGAAAGAACTCGAGGCTCTTTTGTTCTCCACGGTTGGCCTCGCACAACTCGATGACTCGACCGAGATACTCCTCTGGCATCGTAATAGTAGCCGTGACAAAACTGCATTTTAAATTAATACGAAGGACAAGCCTGGGCAAGGTGATATTTGACTTACGGTTCAAACAGCTGAGCACCCCTAATTCGAGGATGGCTCACATCAGGGAACAAGGCTGGGTTCTGCACAACCTCCTCAGACCCATCAGGCCAGATGATCTTGGACGGCACAGTCGGTTCCGTGAGAATGACACTCTTCCCATGCTCCTGTCTCAGGCGGTCCTGAAACACGGAACAATGCAAACTCCCCAGAAATCCCAAACGCCAACCCGATCCCAACGCCTCAGAAAAGTCCTTCTGCAGCGTAACACTACGATCGTTGAGAACGAGCTGGTTGATGCTATCCGCCAATCGGCTGTAGTCACTCTGGTCCGTGGGGAACGCAGCGACAAACACCATTGGCTTGGGCTCCTCGAAGCCAGGACAGGGCTCAACCTCTTCTTCGGCGCCGACAAAGGTAAAGGTATCGCCGAGCTTGGCGTCTTGAATCTTCTTCATTCCGGGGTTGAAGTAGACGTATCCGACTTGACCAGCTCGAAGAACCTTTTGGGGCGTGGCATGGGGATATTGGATTCCCACTTGGCCAACGGTGTACTTCATGCCAGTACCAAGAGACACAACGTTGTCGCCAGTCTTGATGGTGCCGTCAAAGAGTCTCACCAGCAACACGACACCCCGAAAGTTGTCGTACCAAGAGTCCACCAGCAGCATCTTCAATGGCTTCTTCTCGTCACCTACAGGATGGGGAATCCGCTCAATTACAGCAGGCAACACATTCGGCACACCCTTCCCCGTCTTTGCGCTCAGCATGATAGCCTCCTTTGGATCCAACTCGAAGCTGTTCTGCATCTGCTCAAGTACACGGGGTATATCAGCAGCCGGCATATCGATCTTGTTGACCACAGGAACCAGTGCAAGGTCCTGCGCAAACGCAAGGTGGAAGTTGGACACAGTCTGCGCCTGAATACCCTGCGTCGCATCGACAAGCAGTAAAGCACCGCCGCAACTAGCATACGATCGAGTAACTTCGGCTCGGAAATCGACGTGACCGGGGGTATCGACAAGATGTAAAAGGTAATCCTCGCCCTCGTGGTTATGAATCATGGTACAAGTCTGCGCCTTGACAGTAATACCACGCTCCCTCTCTACATCAAGCTTATCCAGAATCTGCTTATTCGCATCGCTAGCCGATATCGTACCCGTATACTCCAACAACCGATCGCTCAGCGTACTCTTGCCATGGTCAATATGCGCAACGATGCAAAAGTTGCGATACCGCTCGATCGGGATGGCAGCGATGCGAGCATCGAGCTCAGAAGGCGGAGTCTTTGCCGCGGCGGGGGCAGCAGCGTACGCTCGAGACGGTATTCTCGGGAGGGTTTTCGAGAGGAGGAGCTGGGTAGACCACGGCCGTCTAGCTTGCGAGAGACATTGCCGACTCCAGGCGCGGCCAGCGCTCCAAGCCAGGCTCATCTAGACTTTTCCCGGGCACATTTGGCGAAGCGTTCGGTAAGTGTCGTCGAAGCCGGTCCGCGGGCAGAGGCGGCAGTTGACGGCGGCGGGTGAATTGGTCGACAATTGAAGGTCAAAGGTGCATTTAATCGTCTTCGACTTTTTTCCCCATGATGCACGAAATCCTTCCGGTTTGGTGGAGGTACGTACCTTTCAAATTCATCCCACTTGGCTTTATTCAGTTAAACGGTGGACCTGGGGATCAAAGACGCTATTCCTGACTGGGAAATACACTTTATCAATTTTCCTAGGCGCCAAGGTTGTATCAGCTCCTTTGTTGAAACACGACGAAACTTAATACTCTTGATATAAGCCAGTAGAACAAAGAGATGCAACAAATAGTAGGTCAAATAAGGCCTTTCGTTCACCTCGTATGATAAGCTCTCGGTTGGAATAGTCAGAAACTCGCTTCACTCGAACCGAAAACTCATTAATGCTCACCATCAGGGATCCAAAGCATAAGCACTTCAACAAACCGAAACATGTATATCGCTTGGGTATCGAGCCTTTCCCACCATGTGGGATACATAGTAACTTCTAAGTACTCCGCCTGGTTCAAAAACGAATGCGTAATGCCTCCATGCACCTCGTCCAACTCCTTGCATAACCCATCCATCTCTTTATTCGCCTCATGTGAGAACCCATTCGCTACCACGCTTAATGAACTTGTCTAGTAGCAACCCCAGATCTGCCAGGACAAACCGGCACACGTAGAACCCAAAGAACTCTGCAGCGTGTCGCGTGCACAACTCAAGCCCGACCTGTGTCTTATCGGCGTGTCGCAACCCAGGATCTTCTACTTGTCTTGCGATTTGATCTATGTAGCCGTTAGCATATGCTGGTGTTTCCAATAAGTCAATCCACTTACCAATAGCCTGGGCCGCGTCAAAGAGGCGAGCGAGCGAGCTCATGTACATCGCATTCGGACCCGTAAATTGTGCTTGTGTCAGATCCCTCTTAGCCGGGCGACTCGTCGGGTTAGGTGTCATGGGCAAGCTGGCGATGCTTGGCACATCCTTGCCCGTGTCTGTTGCCACCAGGCGATTTGTGTATGAGCTACCAAGCCCAACCGCCGAGTTCTTGGAACGAAGACGCCGCCAAGAGAATGATGATTTCCCTGAAACGCTAGAAGATCGTGGCACGCCAGGTGCTGTGCTGTCATCTCCATTTGTCGCATCCTTGAACAAGGTGCTAGAACTCTGTACGCCAACCTCGTTGCCAAGCTTGCGGCTTAGAGCGGTCTGAACTTGCTCTAGAATACCCTCCAGAGACTGCATTTCTTCGAGCACTGCATCAGCATCGCACGTGTCCACCCTCTCGATCTTGAGGAGAGCAGCTGTGAGGAAATCGCAGTTTGCTACCTTCTCCTCGATATTCTTGAGCTTTACCCCCTTTACTCGCCACACATCCCTTGGTACGAAGAGCCTGTGGCTGAGGTAACCACCCCGCGGATGAGCCAGAGTTTGATAGAGACATCGCATCAGCCAGAAGGGTCGCAGCATGTAGTCCGTTGGGCATGGCTCAAGAGGGACAGGCGGATCCGGGTATAGCTCGTTTGGTGAACCAGGGCTCGTCGGGGAGTAAAAATGATCGTCGAACAGAGAGAATCCAGCAGCATTGGTGTCTGACCGTTCTCGGAACGTGGTGGTGAGAGGCGTAGGGAGTGCCGGGACAGAGGGAGCATGAAGACTACCAAAAGGATTGCTTCCTGGGGTTCCAGGAGACATATCTGAGCCATCCTCAAGGTTAGTGACCGACATGTTACGACTCTTCATGCTTCTCAAACTCGACGAAGAAAAGTTCTTCCTCAATCGCGTCGCGGATGGAGATCCAGAATGTTGTGCCGGGGCGGCTTCATCTCCCTCAGCCTGTCCCACTTGGCCGAAAGGTGTGGGTTTGGTTGCCGACACATCGGTAGGACTGGCCTCGAATAAGGGGGGCGATGAAGGTCTATGAGGCGCGCTCGTCACCCTCATACCCGTATCAGCGGGAAAGCTTGACTCCTGGCCATCCATAGGAGCAGACTTGGCCTGTGCCAGATCCTCGGGGTGGTTCTGGAGGGGAGCCACCAGCTTAGACGTCTCGATCTTGAGCTGCTTAGCATTCTGTCCAGACATGCGGCGATTCCGCACACTCTGGGCGGATGAGCCGGGCCTTTGGGGCAGCTCAGGAAGAGACTGTGTTGGAGGTGGTGCAGCAGGTCCCTGCGAGATATTTGTGAACGCTGGTGGCAGTTCCGTAACCGTAGACAATGAGGTCGCTGCCGTGGGAGGGTTCGACCCCTGTGAACTATGCCAGGTGCGTGACGTGACACCGCTTGAATCGGATTCGCGAGGAACTTGTTGCTGTCGCTGACTTGCAACATACGGCCCGAGGCCATAGTCGCGGGTGATTTCTTCCAGTATCCTCTCTTCTTCGTCTGATGAATTATCGTCATAGAAATCCTGAGACATACCATGATTATCCGAGGGGAATGATTGCTGCTGCTGCTGTTGTTGTTGTTGTGCTCGTCGTCCCATCTCCAGGGCCATTCCGTACTCTTCTTCCTCCATCTCTCGAACCCGCTGGCGCGCCAGTTCAACTTTGCGCAAGGCATTAACAACTGCTTCCTCGCTCGCTTCAGCTGATGGTCGTCGTCCATAATCCATTGGGCTCATCGGCTCATAGCCGTCATCATATGCCGCTTCAATAGCTGCGTCCAGTGCAGTGTCGAATTCAGCCTCGGTTTCACCGCTAACAGCCCGAATGTGCTTTCTCCTAAAACCAAGCGAAGATGTGCGAGAGTGAACAGAGGAAGAAGTTGAGCCTCCAGACTCATCGATAGGGTCAAGCCACGAGTTCAAACTGTCGTCTCGGAAATGAGTTTGAGGTACCGCGTTTTCGACTGGAGGGTTGACTGGAGCATCTGGGACCATGGAGAAATCAGATCGAAAAGGCTCATCCATTTCGTCTGCTTCCGGTTTGACAGGTGACATCGGGCGGCGTGGTGACAACGGAGCTGGCATGTATGGGTCTGCGGACCTTTGCAAAAGGAGGTGGTCAGGCGTCCGGAGCCGGATAGGGGACCGCGAGAAGGAAGACTGAAGGAGTCCAGTATCCGGTGTAAGAGTGGTGACTATCGGCTTCGGTTTTTGTATGCTCCTCCTTCTATATCCACCATCCTCTTGTTGGGGTGGTGAGTAAGCTGGATATGGATATGGCGGTTGAGGACTACGGCTGTCATCTCTGATAACTCTCGTGATAGTTGATGTTTCGAAAAGCGTCGCGTCGTTGTCGTCATCCTCATCAAGATTCAGTACAGATTCGGATTCCGAGTGCTGTGCCATGCTCTCAGGGCGAGCTGGCAGGGCCTTAGACTCTTCCTCTGGCTGCCAGGGAGTCATTTGATCCAATTCTTCAATACGGCTCGTGTAAGTTCGTCGCTAATCCGTGTCAGTACTTGTTTAAACCTACAGCCGACCAACTTACAATGGCTTCAAGCTTGCGTTTATCTTCATCTGCTGTCGTCTTCTGCAGCACTTGCTGCAAAAGATCACAAGCCTCCGCATACGCCTCCCGGGCGCCTTCAAAATTCTGCGCATTATCTAGCTGAACTGCAGTGTTGGCCTTTTGCAAAGCACGGGACAGCATTGCCTTCTGCGACGGAGGCTTTGGTCCACGTCCTTTATCATGGCTGCTCTTCCCAGAGCGGCTCCGAGAATGGCCTCGGTGAGGCGCATATGCCTCGTGGTCCTGGTCGTAAGGCATGGCGGGTCTAAATGAAGCCATAGAGCGTGCACTTGCTGGTGTCGATGTCACGGACTGGAGTGGAGAGTCGGTCGTTCCAGGGCTTACCAGGGACTGACTCTCGCGGGCGATGGTCGATCGCCCAGGTTCAGGTGAACCAGGGCCAGTCCCTTTGGATTTAACCGCGAGGAGTTCGCTGAGCGCAGGAGGCTCTAAAGGTGATAAAGTGACAATTGGCGGGAGCGCTTGCGGTAGCTGAACGCTCTGTTCTGGAGGTTTAGGGACGGAAACGTCGGCGTTGACGGATGAAGCGCTAGGTCGTCGATTCTTCTGTAATTTCCGGGGCGATGGCTTGGATGACGGTGAAGAACGGCTACTGGGGCTCGTCGCATCGATACTGGAGCGACTACCGAATCGAGAAGCGGGCGCGCGGTGAGGTGCAGCCGAGGCACGACTAGACACAGTCGAGGTCGACCAGCGGTTGAGAAGCCACGAGCTTTCGGCAGCGTTGTGGGGGACTTCGTGTCCAGCAGAAACTGGTGAAAGATGATTCGACTGCTCGTGAGGACTGGATCTCGAAGCGGGTGTGATGTGAGGCGGCGGGAGAAGCGACGAAGTCCGGGGAAGGCGTGCAGTCGCGGGTACGTGAGACTGCGGCGCGTTTAGCGAGGGCGAAAACGAGGGCGCAGGCCTCGAGGGGTCGTGATATTGCCGATGCTGATGCTGGTGTCGCGAGTCAGTGGAGGTGGAGGTGGTAGATCGAAGCCACGACGGCGAGATTGCGACAGCAACTGCAGCCACGGCAACAGATGAGCGGGACGACGTTGACGCGGTGGACTGGTGATGTTGATGGCGAGAGTGAGAAGACGAGATCTGGCCGTCGGGCATCCTCTTTCAAAAGCCCCGAGTCGGATCCGGCGATGCGACTGGATCCAATCCCAAGCGAACAATTTCCCCCCTTTCCCGTCTATCAGTCGGCCAACGAGCTCGAATCGGTGGGTTGATTGACTGGCGACTAGGGGACAGCTAGTGGAAGCCCCCGTCCCAGTGGTGGTGGTAAGTTAGTCGTGGAGACTTTTGAGGCGGTCGAGCGTGGACCGTGGGCTAATGGCAGGCCCGCTTTCAGTACGGCGGAGTGACTTGGGCTGTCGGTACAGGGGGGGTTCAGAAGGGGTCCTGGTCTCTCGGTTGTGCAAGTATTCGATGGGGATGGGTCTCAATCGCAACGGCGCATGGTGTCCGCGTCGCTCGTCGTCGTTGGAATGCAGCAGCGTACGTCGTCGTCCGGATATGATGGATGTCGAGGAGAAGATGCAGATGCAGCATGGACAAACTGGTCTCAGACGGAACGAAACGCAGTAAAGACCAATCCATATAGCCCATCCATGTCAGGGGAGGGAGGAGCCGTACCTGCATCTGTGGTTGGTGGTTGAAGTGTATCGGTACATGGCCGTGACTCCCCTCTCTCCAACTTGTGACAGCCAGTGAATGTCTCGGCCGATTTCAGTTTAGCCTGGGCTGCAAGGCTGGCGTTTCGAAAAGGAGGTACTTGTCTGTGCGCTTCGGTCAAGTATCGGCTGATGACTGGCTGCGAGCGAGTTCGCCGGGAGCACTGTGCGGAATGTATCAGCCCTTGCCTCTTTTGGATTAGTTGTGCATTCTTTACTCCGGGTCTTTTGCATTGCCTTTAACCGACTTGGAATGCATCAATCGGGGTCATAACATGCAGGCTGAGCTTGGCACAGCTTTGAAGCATCAGCGCGTCGCCTCATCCCACGATCGCGAACAGTGCATTATTTGTCTTTGCTTCTCACTGACAAAGAAATTTGCGCCAGGTTATCTTTGTAATCATGGCGAGCGTCGACGATATCTTCAAGGTATGTTTAAAGGAAGCTCTTTCCATCCATTTCATACACTAACCAGCTTCTAGAGCTCAGGCATTTCAGGGAAGCGCAAACTTGATCCCATTCGAGATCCAAGTAAGTTGATGATTTTTCTGCTTTCCTTAAAATCGTGGAGTGGCGGAACGCGTGTTGCTAACATGATTTGTCCACAGATGAAATCTACAAGTCTGCAAAGCTCAACGCCGACAGCTCAAACCGACACGCCCGAGTCGACGATGCGCCACAGGACGACGACGATACAGCGGCAGGACCAGCGTTACCTCCCGGTGACGATGAAGACTTTGGCCCTGAGCTGTCTCCAGACGATGACGAGGGTCGTTTCTTTGGAGGAGGAATCACACAACAAGAAGAACAGATCCTCGACTACGTAGACGAGGCCGACGCTGGCGCGGCACCCGAGAAGATCGATGCAGCCTGGCTGCGCAAGACAGCGCTCAACTTTGAGAAGCGCATCAACAAGAACGCCGAACTTCGTGCCAAATTTGAGGACGAGCCGCAAAAGTTCATCAGCAGTGAAGCTGATCTTGACGCCGACATCAAGGGCCTCTCCCTTCTCTCCGAGCACCCTGAGCTATACCCCGAGTTTGTCAAGACGGGATGCGTCGCCAGTCTGGTCAGCCTGCTGGCGCACGAGAACACAGACATTGCCATCGATGCTATTGAGATCCTGGGCGAGTTGACAGACGAGGATGTTGATGCCGAGGACGAACAATGGAATGGCCTGGTAGATGCCATGATGGAGGCAGATGTCCTTGGTCTTTTGGTGTCCAACTTCTCCCGCCTAAACGAAGACGACGAGTCGGACCGGAGCGGCATCTACCACGCCCTCGGCGTGATTGAGAACCTGTGCTCGAAGCAATCTGTCACTGAGCGCGTCGGCCAGGATGAGAAGCTCCTACAGTGGTTGCTCCAGCGCATCCAGCGAAAGGAGACCCTAGTCTCTCAAAACAAGCAGTACGCGGCCGAGATTCTTGCTATCCTTGCTCAAATGGCCGTCGCCAACCGCTCACAACTCATCCGTCTCGATGCCATCGATCTACTCCTCCAACTCGCAGCCCCCTATCGAAGACGCGACCCAGACAAGGGAGGAGAGGAGGAGGAATACATGGAGAACATATTTGCATCCTTGACATCTCTCGTGGATGAAGTTTCAGGCAAGGCCAAGTTCATCGAAGCCGAGGGAGTTGAGCTATGTCTCATCATGCTCAAGGAGGGAAAGAAGAGCAAACCTCCAGCACTGCGACTCCTGAACCACGCGGCGGGAGGTAACGCTGGTGGAGAAGTCTGCCAGAAGATTGTTGAAGCTGCTGGTCTCAAGACTCTCTTCACGCTCTTCATGAAGACAAATGATCACCGTCTGGCAGAACACCTCGTCGAGATCTTTGCATCCATGCTACGTCTCCTACCAGCCAACTCTGCAGAGCGGATACGGACGCTAGCAAAGTTTGTGGAAAAGGACTACGAGAAGATATCAATGCTCATCAAATTCCGGAGAGATTACGTCGCTCGGATCTCATTAGCTGAGCAGCAAAACGAGGCTGAGAGGGCTGTGACATCCAAGGAGGATCGTGAAACAGCCGAGATTGAGTGGCTATCCCGGAGGATCGACGCCGGGCTTTTCACTCTGCAGACTATTGACGTCGTCTTGGCTTGGTTGGTGGCAGAAGACACGGGTGCAGCACGCAAGATTAGACAGCTCCTGGCTGAGCGCGATGAAAAGGTATCCGTCATCGGCGCGACGCTAAAGGAGCAGCTGGATGGACTTGACACGGCGGAGGAGAACCAGGATCTGAGGGATATGTTGAGCACTCTAGTCGAGTTTGTTCAGTAAACTTAATATAATCAAAAAGGCGTCCTCGATGGGACGCCGCCGCAGGGTGACCAATATGGCCTTGCTCTCTTGTAACAATCCTCCTCCTCTATCATGTGCAAATCACGAAGCCAACGGGACCGGGTGTATCGCTCTCGCCATTTCCCCCATCAAACATCGCCATTTCGTTCAGGCCTTGGTGGGGGCAACGGGCTGGACCTCAAAGACGGCGTTGAGCAGGTTCTTGACGACCTGGGCCTGTCCCTTCTTACCAGCCTCCTGGATGTTCTTGATCTGGGCGTCAGCCTCCTTGTTGGCCTCGTCCTCGGCCTGCTGGTTACCCTTGCTGTGCTGCACAGGCTCAGTCAGCTGTCTCGACACGGTTGGGGGGACGGTGTAGGATGTATGTACCTCGGCCTCGAACTTCTTGTACTCGTCCTCCTTGTTGTCCTTGTACTCGGCTATCTCTCGCTTGGCCTCATCGCGAGCCTCTCGAACGCGCTTGGTTCGGACTAGATGGCGATACGTGTTAGATGGATTCGTCGTGGGATCGTAGAAGGCGTCGGAATAGCTTACACTCTCGGGCTGTTATCGTTGTTAGCAGAGGTTATACAACAGACATAAAGTTTAAAGCTCACCCTTCTGAACAATCTTGGAGGCTTCTCGCTCGGCCTAATAAACGCAAGTCAGCTACACGCCAGAGGACAGCTACCAGAGCCCAAACATACGTCGAGGAGAGTCTGAATGCCGGCCGAGTTCTGGGCAGACTACCAAGGCGGGTTAACGAAATACCATGCGGTGCGAAGTCGACCAGCTAACCATGATGCTATAGGAGAAAGGTACGCGAAAGGACGATCGAGTAGTATGTATGCGAGGTCGGTGCGGAGGAGATGAGAAGGTCGATGCGGTTTGCGATGGAAGCTGTTGATGTTAAGGTTGGAGTGGATTGGAGTTGGCTTGACCCAGGTACCTCCAAGGAGGATTACGTCTGAGCTTGGGCAGGTGCCCGCCGTGCCCCCAGCTGCCTTGTCGGACTGGACTGCCAAGTACCGCCAGGTACCTTAGGCGCGTTTCTCAGCGCTGCACCACACCAACACCAGCAGGCAGTTACAGCGGATGAAAGTACCCCGGTTAGCGCCTTAGCGCAGCATGCATGGCGTCTGTAGCCGCGGTGCCGCCGCCATGCGCTTTCACGTCATGGGCTGACAAGTCCCTTCTTCTCGGGCTTCACGATAATCATCTTTCTTTTTCTCGGGCTTTTAAAACGTCGACTTATTCGCCCTCCGACGAGCCAATTCGGACACTAAGCATTCGAATCGACTCAATCGCATACCCGATCGACCGAATACCATATATACATCTCTTTGCGACTCCCGAATACTCAATCCGTCTCGCAACAGCCCGGCGCCATGTCCCGCGCCTCCAAGCTTACGCTGGCGGCCACATCACTGCTCGCGGCCGGCACCGTTGTCATCGTCCACTTCCAGCAAAAGTTTGAGAAGGATGCACGTCTTCCCTGCGAGTCAATTGACCCCAAACGACCGCTTCTCGACCGTTAAACCCGAAGATCCCGAAACTAACCTACATAACAGGCCATGCACGAGGGTGTAGTCCGAGATATGGAACAACAGAGAGTCAAGCGTGAACGACAGCTGGACTTTGATATGCAGAGGCAGCTAGAGGAAGAGTACAAGCGGGAACAGACGGTGCATGACTCGATAGCAGCCGCAGAAAAGGGTTTACCGAATCGATAACATAAGCATCATGACAGACAACATATTGTAGACCCAAAGATACCCTCCCCTCCAAGACATTGCGTTTCGAACTTCAAACGTGTTCGCAATAAAGCATTTTGATATTGTACTATCCTAATCTTGAACGACGTGCTAGTTTTGTACATGGCCAAACCCCCCCGTCACAACATTACAAAGCGTTAACTGGCTATACCGGCAAGGACGGTTGGTATTGGCAATCCGCCTCGGCTGCCGCTCAGGCTTCTCCATTCTAGTTAGATATCCATGTGTAGCCTCAATCTCTTTTTTTCCTTTTTCGAAAACGCCCTTCCAATCAATCTCACTTAACGAATTGAAACTCCAGAGCGGCTGGTAAACATTCTTGCCGCAATGTTCATCGACTGCAGCTCCTGGAAGAGCAACTTGGCAGCGTAAGGAATATGGATCTGTGCAATCTTTGTCTTGTTCTTGCAAGGTCTGCATTCGAACGACTGCTTGGAAAGGTTGCTATATCATGTTAGCTTTGGTTCATCAATATTGAGGGTTACAAGACTTACGCAATCGGTGTCATAAGTCCACAGACTTCGCAGACGTGGACTCGGAAAGCATCCGAAACTTCAAACAGACGCTCCTTGAGGAAGGCGGCTGCTCCGTGGGCAATCATACAATCACGTTCCATCTCTCCGAATCGCAGACCACCATCTCGAGCACGACCTTCGACGGGCTGTCGAGTCATGATCTGAACGGGACCACGAGCTCGGGCGTGAATCTTGTCGTCCACCATGTGACGAAGTCGCTGGTAGTAGGTAGGTCCGAAGAACACCTGCGCTCGAAGCTTGCGTCCAGTATGGCCGTTGTACATGATCTCGAAACCTCGAGACTGGTAGCCATGCTTTCGGAGCAGCTCCGAAACGGAGTCAACAGTGACATCGGTGAAAGGTGTTGCATCACCCTCCATGCCTTCCAGCGTTGACACCTTACTGAGGAGGCATTCAATCAAATGGGCAATTGTCATTCGCGACGGAATGGCGTGGGGGTTAATGATAATGTCTGGTGTCACACCCTCCCTGGAGAAAGGCATATCCTCCTGTCTGTAGGTAACACCAATGGTACCCTTCTGTCCGTGACGAGAGGCGAACTTGTCACCAATCTGGGGAATCTTGGTCGTCCTCACACGGACCTTGACGTACTTGACGTTGTCGGCATTGACAGTCACAATGACCGAGTCAACGATACCGTTCTCAGTGCTTCGCAGCGGCGTGGAGATATCACGACGCTGGTGCACTGTTGTCCTGGTACCGAGATCCTGGTTCTCTTGATCAATCGGCGCAGTTTTGCCGATGATGATATCTTCACCTGACACTCGCACACCTGGAGCCACGATACCATCCTCGTCCAACTTGTCGTAGGTACCGTGCTTCATGCGAAGTGTCGACTGCTGGAAGGGCTTCTCAAACACTTCCGTGTAGTTCAGACCGACCTTCTTCTCCTGATCGGAGTAAGATCTGAAGAACAGACTGCGGAACAAGCCTCGATCGATACTACTCTGGTTCATAATGACGGAATCTTCCTGGTTGTAACCAGAGTAGCAAGCAATAGCGACGATGGCGTTCTGACCGGCCGGCAGTTCACGGAACTTGAGGAACTCCATGGATCGTGTCGTAGCCAAGGGTTTTTGTGGGTAGTAAAGAATGTTGGCCATGGTATCCATACGTCTCGAGTAATTTGTCAGGAAGAAACCCATGGCCTGTTTGCCCATGGCAGATTGGTAGGTGTTACGGGGTGACTAGATACTGTTAGTTGTGTTGACATCACTGTGAATCAAGAGTACATACCTGGTTGTGATCAGGGAAGGGAATGATACTGGCGCAAATGCCAAGAATCATACTGGGGTGAATCTCACAATGAGTGTACATGTGAGTTGTGGGGTTCGTCTTGGTCTTCAATCTCCTGTTGGGGTCGTCTGTGTTATCCTCATCTACGACATAACCGGCCTTTTGCATTCGGTAGAGGTCAAGATCCTCAGGAGTCATGCAAATCATAGCCGTCTCCTCTTCCTCGGCATCGAGGTACTCGATAGTTCCGGCTCGGATCAGACCCTCCCATCCAATCTTCTGTGATGGGTCCTCTGGTGGCTCCGCCTGCTCCTTGGCAAGCTTGTTGACAAGGTCCTTGGTCAGAACCAGAGCTCCCTTGGCAATACCAGACTCATGGTCGTCCTCCTGCTGAACCGTAAAGACCGGCCTCATGACTCGGCCAGCGTCGGAGAAGACCTTGAACTCTCGGTCTCGAATGTCACGAACAAGTGACACCTCGTACTGCAAGTACGACTTTCGTCGTGTGTCCAGGACCTGACTGACGAGATGCTTGGGGTCTGAGTGAACACCGCACCAGACACCGTTGACGAAAATCTTGGTGGCATGGGGGTATCTCAGGGGTTCGTACTCTTCGACGACTTCCATACCTCGGTTGATCATGAACTCAATCAGAGGTTCGGAGGGAGAGCCGACACTGACGTAACACATCAGAGACAAGTTCTTGACCAGACCACAAGCTTGACCCTCGGGCGTCTCAGCTGGACAGACCAGACCCCAATGGGTGTTGTGTAGCTGACGGGGCTTGGCGAGTTTTCCATCTCGTCCAATAGGGGTGTTGGTTCGTCGCAAATGCGAAAGAGTGGATGCAAAGGTGTATCTGTTCAACACCTGCGAGACACCAGCAGTAGAGCTTGCAGCCTTCTTCTGGTCTCCCCAGTTTCCGGTAGCCAGCGAGTACTTCAAACCGTTGGACAGGGTTCCGGGCTTGATACCGACAGCCAAATTGAAGTGCCTGTTGCCTTCAACACATCGCTTGAGATAGTTGGAAAGTTCCGTGTTCATCCTTCGCACAATACCACGGAAAAGCTTCGCCAGCAGAGGACCAGCAAGATCCAAACGCTTCTTTCCGAAGTGATCACGATCGTCGGGCTCACGACGGCCCAGAGCGCACTGCAGAAGCTTGTGCACCATGTAACCTAGGAAGAAAGCCTTTCGGGTCTCACTACCCTCCGACTGGGAAATGTGAGGCAGGGTCTCCTTCTGGAGAATGTCCTTGGCGACTCGGACACGCTTCTCGCGGCCGAGACCGGCCTGGTCACGGTTTCCACGCTTTCCGATAAAGTCGAGCGCAACCTCTCGATCCTGAACACAGAAGGCCTCCTCGATACAGGGACGCAGCATCTCAAGCATCTGGCTATCGGTTCGATCGTAGCAGATATGGTTGAGAATATCCTCGTCAGAGACAACACCAAGAGCTCGGAAGACGATAGCAACAGGAAGGTCTGCCTTGACGAATGGCAGAGTAGTGTGAATAGTCTGACCGAAACCTCCTCGTGCAGAGTCTCCCTTGCCATAGAGCTTCAACATCATACTGGAGATAAGACGCGAACCCTTCTCGAGCGCACTTCGAATCTCGGCAGTGTATGTGTAAGGACTAGGCTGAGCCTTCTTGAAGACTTGGACGATGTTGGCAGCAGATCGTTCCTGGGCGATGAGTACCTTTTCACTGCCGTTGATGACAAAGTATCCACCCTGATCATATGGACACTCGTTGACGAGGAAGAGGTTATCATCGTGCTCGCTGCTCAAGTGACAGATCTTGGACTTAACCATGATAGGAAGCTTGCCGACAAAGACCATATCCTTCCAACTGTCGTCGGCCTTTCCATCATCGTCGCCACTCTCTTCGAGCTCCCAGACAAGCTTAGTGGGGTTTTCACCAGTTCGCTTGTACTCTGCCTGCTGATCATCGTCCATCTCATGCAGAGGCACCTCCTTCTCGACAGCCACGGACACCTTCTTCGTAATCTTAATATAGAGGGGACTCGCGTAAGTCAGGTTTCGGTCACGGCATTCGTAAGGTAGCAGTGAAGTAACGGTTCCATCAGTCTCGCTAATGGTCGGTCGTGAGACCATGACACTGCCGAACTTGATTTCATATCGGCGCAAGGCGATCGAAACTCCAGGAGGCGAAGGAGGATTAGGTTGGTCTAGGGAGATGACAGAGTACTCATTGACGAGATCCTGAATGGTCGTTTGCGTAAACTCGTCGAAAGAGTCTGTCTGCTGCGATGCGAGACCCTTGGATTCGAAGAAGGATGAAATGACGGTCCAGCAATCCTCGGGGGTGATGCCCTCCTCCTGGTCGTCATAGTTGTCATAATCGGAAAGTTCCTCCTCGTAGTCAGCCATGATGTCGGTAATGCCCCTGGCTATGGATATCTATTCGTTGATATTGCGATCCGGCGACAAAGATTCGGTTGCTCCGGCGATGAAGCGCAGAGAACAAAGACTATTCAGCGAGCGCTGGCGAATGCGATGGCGAATGTCAGGGCGGTCAGTTGGGGACCTGGCGCCTGAAGCACCCCGTGGTCATCCGGCGATTAATTCGATGGTTCGACGACGCTCTCCGGGGTAGGCGATGAAGCGAGAGATGCGGAGGCGCAAGATGAGGGAGGCGTGGTGGAGAGGTGATGAATTTGCGTGAAGCCGAACCTTGAGCAGTCGAGCAGCCTCAGGTTGAGGCGACGAGACGCGCCGGAAAAGAGCTAATCCTAAATAGGCTTAGACCTTGGCGTCAGGAGAAACAGCTTTGAAATCGGAAAGCGCCACATTGATGAGTCAGGGATCTGTGGCTGGAGCTCCTCTCTTTGTGGCGTATGTATTTGCCTTACATCTTAGGCACCTAGATTTCCCAAAACTCCATCTCGCCCCGGCTGGTCCCAATGGAGTAACATCCATGCTTTTTGTAAGCCGCTTCTTTGGGAAATCAGCTCATTCCCTCTCAAGGAACCAACGAGGAAAGGCTTGGGATGCAGGCGAGCGGCGACGAGCTAATTAACATGAAATATAGGGGGAAAGGGGATACGCGCGAGATGGCCCGTCACTCAATCGCCGGCACTTGGTCGCATCGCATACTTTCACGTCAATGCTTGGATGGTGGTTATCGCAACCTCAACATACAACACAACTACGGACTATCGGCACGCAGACCATCGGCACGCTCTGCCGTGTTAAGCGTCCTCTTGTTCATATGAAACTCTTCAAGTTGTTTCCCCAGTCGGTACAGCTCCAGAGTGACATGCCAGAGTACCATCCGAGAGCAAAGCTCCGCGCGGGTACGACTGCGATCCAGCGCTAACCGCCATGGGATTCTAGAAGAAGCAGGGTTCATCTCATCTCAACTCAACGGCCACGGCAAACGGCACGATTCTCATTGCTCACCTGTATCGTGCAGCTCTGTCACCGCTGCTAGTCTCGGCAAACCTGTCTGGATCGAATAATCTGACTTTCGAAACCCCCGTCGTACCCCGATCAATCCCTGTTTATCGGGACTCAATTTCGGAGCCACGGCCGAACATCCCCACAACTGGTTCTGAAACCAGAGCCTCCTGGCCTTCATTTCTCACTCGTGCGGTCCAGCCCACGCATCCCCGGCCCGTCAGACGAGCTCCGAGTTGCCCTATTAGTGGAGGATCTGCTTCCGTTTCCTAGTCCGCCCCAATATGCTCACTGGGTCGTGACATAGCACGATCATCAGCTCTTGTTCTTTGACTTCCATGATCCCTGACGTCTACCGACTCTAGCAAACATGCCTGTCGCTCTAAACTGACAGACCACTTCGAAGAATATGCTCATGATGCTTTGGACTCTGTGACGGGTGCCGCAGGAGAAAGGTCTAACCCTGCTGGACGGTTGGTCTAGAGTGTTGGTCTAGAGCAAAGTATATAAGATGGCGGCCTGCATCTCCAGATGTTGCTTGGACACTCGAGCACTTCATTCTCATTCAGTCTTCGTTCTTTCTTCTACCATTCTCTTAAACCACACTCTCTTTCAACTATCAGTCTCTCATTAACCGCTGTTTGAAACCATGCGATCCTCTACTCTTATTGCCCTGGCCGGCCCTCTTGCCGTGCGTGCCGCTTCTGGAAACGGCCACTCGACTCGATACTGGGACTGCTGCAAGCCTTCTTGCTCTTGGGCCGACAAGGCCGCTGTCAGCGCTC
The DNA here is from genome assembly GCA_003947045.1 of Fusarium ambrosium. Lineage (NCBI taxonomy): Eukaryota > Fungi > Ascomycota > Sordariomycetes > Hypocreales > Nectriaceae > Fusarium > Fusarium ambrosium. The sequence continues at coordinate 78,920 of NIZV01000149.1, forward strand.
CCGCCTTGACCTGTGACAAGAACGACAACCCCATCTCTGATGCTAACGCCAAGAGCGGTTGTGATGGCGGTTCTGCTTTCGCCTGCACCAACTACTCTCCCTGGGCCGTCAACGACAACCTCGCCTACGGTTTCGCTGCCACCAAACTCTCTGGAGGCTCCGAGGCTACCTGGTGCTGCGCTTGCTATTCGTGAGTGCCACTTACACTTGATAGGCACTTTTGATACTAACCATACTTGATAGTCTTACCTTCACTACTGGTCCCGTGAAGGGCAAGACCATGGTTGTCCAGTCCACCAACACCGGAGGCGACCTCGGTGAGAACCACTTCGATCTCCAGATGCCCGGTGGTGGTGTCGGTATCTTCGACGGCTGCTCCTCCCAGTTCGGCGGCAGCGGCCTCGGCGGTGCTCAGTACGGTGGTATCTCTGCCCGCAGCGACTGTGACAGCTTCCCCGAGCTCCTCAAGGACGGTTGCTACTGGCGTTTCGACTGGTTTGAGAACGCCGACAACCCCGACTTCACCTTTGAGCAGGTTCAGTGCCCCAAGGCTCTCACCGATATCAGCGGCTGCACCCGCGACGATGACTCAAGCTTCCCTGCTTTCTCGGGCGACACCTCGTCCTCCGGCAGCAGCAGCGGTAGCGGTAGCAGCAGCAAGGCCTCCACCTCCAAGGCTGCCGTCCAGACCCAGAAGACTCAGGCCCCCGCCACTGAGCAGAAGTCCACCCAGGTCCAGCAGCAGCCCTCTAACGTCCAGACCCAGGTCCAGAGCTCTGCTTCTCAGCCCCAGCAGACCCAAGCTCCCGTGCAGGAGCCTGCCACTTCCAAGACCACCAAGGTCGGTGCCTCCAAGACCCGATCTGGCTGCTCTGTCCCCAAGAAGACTAAACAAACTGCTCAGGCCACCGCAAAGGCCTCGGCCACCAAGTCGGCTGCCGCCTCCGCTCAGTCCGCCGTCGCCGCCTGGTACCAGTGCGGTGGCTCCAAGTCCGCCTACCCCGATGGTAACCTCCCCTGTGCTTCCGGCAGCACCTGCGTCCAGCACAACGAGTACTACTCTCAGTGCGTCCCCAACTAAGAGGTAGATCCTTTTAGATTTTGGATACGAAGGGGAGGGGGGTTCATGAGTTGAAGCGCTTTCTTGTAAGGGGGGTCATCTCACGAGCAAGCTTGTCCATTGTAGGACATGGCATCCTGAACCTGGCGTTCCGCCCTGTTGTACATAGATCATCTTCTTGTTTTTCCTGTATATACTTTTAGTATTCTTCTCGTCGGCCTTTGAGCTGACTACAAAAAGATTTGACAAGCTTGCTCAAACGTTTGATTGAGTTCGTCTATATCTGCGATTTTGAAACATTCATGCATCCCACTTCCATTACCTGTCTGCTTGGCAGACCAGGGTCACATTTACTTTACTTTACTTTATACAAGGTTTTACGCTCAATACTTGTCCATCAAGCCACTGATCATTCATAAGCACTCTATCTGTGTTGTTTAACTTGTGTATTAGTGGCACAACCAACCATGTATATAAGACACGCAACGCTCTTTTTAAGACAAAGTCTAAACAGGTCTAGTAAAGACAAATACCGCCGACATTATCGTCCATGGTCCATGATCCAGCAAGACCCTTGACTTCTACATCCTCCTTATCTAGGCTCAGAGGTCCCTGAGGTGTCTTGCCCAAGAAGAAATCATTCTTGCCCTCGGTCTGAAGTTTCCTCTTCATGAAACGCCTCGTCCACTCCTCGACTGCAGGCTCTCCTGTCTCATCTCTTGCCTGCTTCAAGAAGGGGATCAAAGCAGTGCCGCCGGTCCCCTTCTGATTCTGCTGGTTCTTGCGCGATGCGATAGCGAGGTTGAGCTTCTGACGAGTAGCCTCGGGGCTTCGTGACCGACTTCGGGCACGGACTTGCTTGGAGGGGTTGATGATGTATCGCGTAACGATGGCGATGTGCTTGTCACGGAATGCGCTGAGCATGGCCAGGCAAGCATCATATGCGAGACACAGCTGGCGATCGGACTGGTTTTCTTCGACAAACTCGCGAATGTTGGCCACGAGGGACACGTCGTTGAGGAACTGTGCGTGAGGACCGGGCATGTATCGTCTCATCTCCATGATGAAGTTGTGTCGGTGAGAAGATCGGCCACGGTCAGTGTCGGAAGAAGGATCACGGGACTCGCCGGTAGGACGGTGCTCAATGCCGAGAATAATGTCGAAGAACTGGATCAAACTGCTTTGAGCGTTGCTACCGCCGCTGTATTGTTGGTATGTCTCGTTTCCGGAGCCAGTTTCATAGATGACACCGTGGGGTAGTCCGGCCTCGGCCATATTCTTGCTACCAGCCAGGAAAGGTCGAATTCGGTGGTAGAAGATTGTAGGGTCGCAACTCTCGTGCATCCTTTGGAGAAGGGTTGTCAAGTCCGTCAAACGCTCTGCAAATGTGCGCAGACAACGGGTCACAGCAGCCGCATCGCCGTGGCGAGCAGCCGCAATGGCCGTTAGCATTAGAGGCACAATTGGGGCTCCGCGGGCTTCGATGGCGACAGAAACGAGGTAAAACCATGATTCATCGAGTCCGCCGGTAAATGTGGTGAGTGTGGCGAGGTTCTCGAGGTTGTCAATGTCCTCGTCAACGAAGAGAGGCTTAAAGTTCCACAGACAGACGGCGGCATATGTGGCAACGGGAGGAACTTCAAGATGTTCTGAAATCTCGAGGAGAGGTACTGAGATGGATGGCGGAAGACGGTCAGCTGGAGAATCGCCTCCCCAGATGTAACCGTGGGCCATGAAGCCGAGGAGCGAATAGGCTCGTCGCCACTCGGCATCATGCTCGAGGCCGATGGTGGAGAGAACAGGCAACCTATCGATGACACCACGCAACCTACGGCTAAGGATGAGAGCCGTGAGGTTGGCAGCGATGGCCTCCCACTTGTTGTAGTAAGGATCCGGCAAGCGAGTCAAAGGTAGGACATCGGGAAGAAACCCATGAGTAGGAGAGATGCCATAGTCGGCGAGGGCTGGGATGGGAGGCAACATTTTGAGACTGTTTGCCTCTTTCGCTGAGTGAAAATACGAGTTGCAAGGAAGAGAAGAGGGGGTACGAGGACGAAACAAGTAGAGAAGAGAAAGACCCGGAGATCCGGTTCCCGGAGTCGGAAGAGTGGGGCCGCTTCCCGGAGAGTACAAAGACAACAGACCGGCTGAGGAAAAGTCTGGGGAAGTTGGTAAAAAAAGCCAAGCTCGTAGTATGATGGAGGAGAAGAAAAGAAAAAGAAACGGGCGGGGGATGGGGCGCAATATGGGGGAAAAGGTTACGAGTTGCAGAAGTTTTATTAATAAATGACTCTCTCTATGCCTGTGCTAGTTTGGCGGCGAAACGGTTCAGCAAAGACGGTGATTGGCCAGTCCGGTCGAGTGGACAAGGTTTGAAGAAAAGCAGAGAGAAGAAAAAAATGGAACCATTTGATCTGGTTGGTTCGCAAGACCTTGATGGGTTTTTTCTCTAGCATAGCAAGCCACCTTTTGAGAAATGCGACACTAGGAGAAGAGACTCGTTCGTTTTCGCGGACCGGTCGGGGCCGGTTCCCATGGAGGTTGTGGCGTGACTCCGTCTTCGGCCGATGACAAAGACATACTTTTTACAAATCAGATTTTGAGGTTTGGGCGAGAGTGAAAGTCGGAAGAGTATCATTGCATGGGAAGCGATGTTCGGCTTTTAGGCTCAATGGTTTTCACATGCTGCAGCCTGCATGCGAGACATTAAGACAAGGCGCCTCTTAGCCAAAGCGCTACCCTGTAGTTTGCTGCAACAAACTCAGAGCATGAGCATTTCACCAGGTTTATTGCGCAATCTCTTCTTTTGGGCTCTCTTAATGCCCTTGGATTTATATTGAAGTGTTTTGCTTGAATTTGAGTAATGTTGCTTGTGTGTCACGTCATAGTTGAGGTTTTGTTCACATATGTTTTGGAAGTCGACAATTTCGCGGTGCTTCACATCTTGACCACACCAGAGGCACAACTTCAGAGTTGGAAACTAGACAACCAGCTTAGCAACTCGAGTGGTTCGTATAGACCCTGTCTTTAATATTTGATTAGCTCTCAGATTGATAAATAATAATTAAACGGTCCCTACCTAGCTCTTGGTCCAACGCTCGCATCTCCATCTCCGCACTCCAACCCCCACCCCCACTATCCGCCTATTCGGTTCCAGTTAGGAAGGTGCACGGTACGTACTCAATTACGTAGGTTGGTCCTACCACCAACAGGACGCACGCACCAACGGCCGACGACAAGGACGACGACCTCCAAGGTCAGGTGTGAATAGCTCCCTTTCCCTTCAACTACAACCTACCACCACGCGCCGACGATAATCCAGGGTCAGGGTCACGATGCCTGTCCAGCAGCATGTGCTGAACTGGCTCTACAGCGTCCTCACGAGTGTTTGTTCCCCCCTTCGCAGCTCCTGCTCCCCCGCTCATGACCTGAGCCACCTTCATAACCGGGCTGCCAAGTCCAAGGGCTGACATTCGACGCGACTTGACAGGAATATCACGACGTGAATCGCGCCTACAACGATGTAGCACAAGCCCTTACCCGATATCCCACGCTATCACCTCGGACCGATGTGCACAGTACGTCTCCTCCAGCGCACGCGAGCTTCGAGAGCTATGTTTGCCAGCTCTGCGCCAGCCCTCGACCTGTCGCATACGGGAACTGACTTCAGTAGCCTTCTCGCATGGCGCCAATGCGCTGCTCCTTCATCTCTCGGGAACCCTACCCGTCAACTTCCGCGGAACCACCTACCGTTTCCCGGTCTCGATATGGGTCCCCCATGCATACCCGCGAGAGCCACCCATGATCTACGTTGTGCCGACCGAGACTATGATGATCCGCCCAGGCCAACATGTTGACCCCCAGGGTCTCGTATATCACCCGTACCTTGTGGGATGGGCTGAATTTTGGGATGTACGTTCCCCTTCAAGCTTGCTTGAGCTCATGATAGACGACACAGCTGCTGACCCGAACTATAGAAGTCCAATCTTCAAGACTTTCTTGCCATCTTGACCGATATCTTTGCAAAAGAGCCTCCTGTTATATCTAGACAACAAGCACGCCCACAACCTCCTCAAGCTGGACCGACACCTCCCCCTGTCCCGCCTCTGCCTCCAGGCATGAGCTCAACATCTCAACCACCAACTCAAGATCAGCATACGCCAGAGCAGCCGCGCCCTCCTCCTCCACCCCCCAAGGGCCCTCAGAATGCATCTCCTACCCCAGCTAGTCCTCATCAAACTGGCCCACCGCTGCCTCCCATCCCGGGCAAATCTCCTGCACAGTCTAATCGGATGTCGCGGTACGATTCTGCCCCTCCTCTACCACCCCAGGTTGCGGGCGCGAATGGACAAGATCCAAGACTTGCGCGGCCTCCAGAACAATATCAAGCTCATCATATGCCACCTCCTGGGCCGACAAGGATTACCCAGCCTCCATACATGAACGAAGCCCAATCATACACCCCTCCACAGCAACAATGGCAGATGCCGCCGCCGCAGCAGCAATACCAGCAACCTCCACAACCCCCAGCATGGAACCAGGGACCTCCTCAACCGCCTGCCCCTGCTAACCCCCCTCCCCCTCCTGATTTGCTCGATGAGCCTCTGGAATTGGCATTGCCAAGTACGACAGTCGCTGCCCCTCCCATACCCCCCAATCCCGAGAAGGATGCCCTCCTCCGGCAGTTAGCTCAAACCCTACATGCAATCAGGATGCGCAGTCGTCAACAAAATGAGTCCAGCATGGCTGGCTTACAAGCGCAACGCACGGCGATGTTATCGACTATACCTAACTTCCAAGCCGAGGCTGGGCAACTGACCCAGCTAGCGAATGTGCTAACATCAAATTCCAATATTCTACGCGAGGCACTTCACAAGGCCGACGGAGTGATCGAAGGTTCACAGAGCCACCCAGTGCCGGACGTGGATGAGCTGCTTGTAGCGCCGACAGTGGTGGCCAACCAGCTCTACACGCTAGTAGCTGAAGAGAGAGCTCTTGGTGACGCCATCTTCATGCTTGGCCGGGCAGTCGAGCGCGGGCGCATCACTCCGGCAGTGTTTGCCAAGATGACGAGATCACTTGCGCGTGAGTGGTATTTGAAAAAGGCCTTGGTACGAAAGATTGGACAGGGGATGGGCCTGGCCCCGTGATGCATGCGAGCCGCGCGCGCTGCGTCATGCATGAGGCTCCCCTGTGGAGAGGCGTTTGACATTGTTGATGTGACAGTGACTGGTGGCTTGAAACGAGATCTGGATGCCGGAGCTGCGGGAGAGGCGGACAAGATAGGAGGCGATCGGGGAGGCGATCGGGGAGGAAGAAGCGAATGGGTGATTGCGACAAGAAAAGAGGCGAATTACGAAAAACCTTGATTCTCAACCGACTTGGTGATGACCGGGTAGATGGCATCTCATGGAAGAGGGCTGAAGCTTGCGAGACAGAGACAGAGGAGGTTGAAAGCTATCGGCTTGGCCTATGTCCGATAGGGCTTGCACTTGCAGGGCTGTCGGGGAGGCGGCAGGACGATCGAGACCTCTAGCAACGGAGGTTTCCCCGATTTGGATTGATCTCAGTAGTTGGCGTGCACGGAGCAAAGCTGCAAATAGCACACCGAGCATCCATCTCAAGAAGGCCGTTGAGAAACAGGAGGCTCTGGACCTGTCAGTTTGAGGCACCAGAGCCTCCAAGGGCCTGTCAAGATATGCACGGGGCAATCCTTGAGCCTACGATCGAACCAAAAGGGGGTTAGCGGCAAGCCTCGCAGCAAGCCTCACAACGGGAACAATACTAAGGAACAACGCCACCAAAGTCAGGAACAATACTAAGACCAACCTCACCCCCGCCGACCCTGGCATGCCCCCATTTCTTGGTCGATGTGATGCTCCGCTCCGTCTGAATCTGATATATTTGCATTATTCTTTGCTGCTAACAATATGTTCGCTAGTGATTGTCCTGAAAGGGAAAAGAACCTCTCCCCTCCTCGTCTTGGCTTTTGTGATCCGTCGTCAACCAAAATGCCACGACCGCTGCCACCTCCGACTGTTATCGCATCAAACTCTTGAATCACTTCAACAGGTATTGTCTGGACTTTACTGTCTGACAATTCGAGATAATTTCACAGCACCCCCTCTTCTACTTCTACCCCTACCCCTTGAGCTTTGATCATCTTATATCTCACAACAACATCCTTCTTTGTCGTGCACATCCTCCCGAGCTTCTTCACTAGAGTCTGTGCCCCATTATCAACAAGACCACTTGGACCCAAACCACCAAAGCTTTCGACATCACCGACTCTTAATCAAGCAAACATACAAGACAACATGGAAGGCTTTGACCCATACACGCAGAACGTCACCTTCTTGCTTGCTGACGGCAAGACGGAGGTGCAAATCCCCATGCCCGTCCTCGACGCATTCCGCCGCGAGATCACCAGCATCTGCATCAACTACGGTACTCAGTTCGGTGCCTGTGTCATCATGCTCATCACTCTTCTCATCATGACACCCGCGGCAAAGTTCCGCAGGGCTTCCAACATTCTTCACGTCTTGGGTCTCGTCGTCTGCGCTATCCGCATGTTGCTTCTTGGCCTCTACTGGCCTTCCGTCTTTACCGACTTCTACCACTTCTGGGCTAGAGACTACTCTCATATTCCCCAGAGTGAGTTTGCTCGCAGCGTCGCCGCCAATGTCATGTCTCTCCTCCTCGTCATCATCATCGAGCTAGCCCTCATGAACCAAGCCTGGACAATGGTCTCCCTCTGGCCCGACATCTGGAAATATGTCATTGCTGTTTCTTCCGGTATCATCACGCTCCTCACCATCGCTTCACGCATCGCCTTTACAGTTCATCAGAACAAGGCCAACCTGAACCTCGCACCGGCTTCAACCAATTTATGGCTCATTCACTGGATGGTGGTGATGAACGTCTTGTCCATCAGCTGGTTCTGCGCCATCTTCAACATCAAGCTTATTTGGCATTTGATCTCGAACCGTGGCGTTCTCCCTTCTTACAAGGCTTTGACCCCGATGGAGGTGCTCGTCATGACCAACGGAATCCTTATGATTGTTCCCGGTAAGTCTAATTAACTTTCCTAAACCAGTATATGTTCGTAACTAACAAACGGATAGTCATCTTTGCAGGCTTGGAATGGGGTCACTGGATCAACTTCGAATCTGCTTCTCTGACTCTCACATCCGTCGCCATCATCCTTCCCATGGGAACCCTCACAGCCCAACGCATGGCCCAAAACGGCTCCAACTTTTCCTACTCTTCCGCCGGCGACTCGAGCGTCCGCTACAACCCGAGCTTCAGCGGTCGCGGAGCAGGCAGCTCCATGGTCCCCCTCAAAGCATCCAGCTTCAGCACTCACCGCACTGCCACAACCGTCGAGCGTGCCCCTGCTGTCTTTGCTCGCTGCGAGGCTGGCATGTCATCTCGTGATCGCATGAATCCTGTTGATCTTGAGCTCGGAAAGTATGATTCGGACTCTCATGTTCGTATCGATCGGAACCTCACGCAGCACGAGGAACGAATCTAGTAGATTTCGTTCTACAGAGGTCTTTTTTAACCTCACTTACTGTCTTTTTCGTTTCTGGCGTTGGGTGTGATATACACACTCAACAACAAAGTAGCGCGGCGTATCGGAAGGTCCCAAGACCTCACAGTTTTCTTCCTTTTTGTTCCTTTTTTTTTTAATGATATGCGACAAATCTCAGATTGATTCCCCCTGATGCTCGACCTTTTGTCGCATCCCTAGTTTTATTATTCTCATTCGCAAGCACATGCATTCCATGTTTTTACTTGAGGTATATCGCAGTTTTTTACCTTTGTTGCTTTTAGTTGAAAAGATACATAGCAAAGCGCAGGCGCCAATACAATCCATGATGGAATTACTGTGTTGTACATGTGAATGACTGTGAATCTCAGCCATAGCCTCAATGTGAATGAAAGTGACTTGGCACAGGGACATTAATTGTAAGAGTTCATTATTTACTACATAAGAGGTGCGGTACAACCACACAATCACAATCACACCTACATAATGTCATCCATACCCAATCAACTCGCCTTGTCTTTGTAGCTACTCACTACCACCAGCGGCCGACAACTTCCGAACCTTTTGCTTGCATATCCCGACCAATCTTCTCAACTCATTAGCACGTACTGGCTTGGGCTGTTCCAGTCGGCAATGCACCTTTGAGATGAGCAAACCGTGATCTCCAAGGTGTTGGTAATGGGTAGGCCCGAAAACCTCAGCCTCCTCAGAGTGGCTTCCAAAATCTGGGAGGGAAAATCGGTCCGAAGTTCGAATAAGGGGGATCTTTGTTCTAAAGAACTTGCTCTTCTGGGACTCTGAGAACAAAGGGGCTGGCGCCGCTGCCATCGGGCCTAGGCCAGGCTCACCGTCAATGTTGTACCCAGTAAGAGGCACAGAAGTTTGTTGCACTGAGAATCTTCTCCCTATATCAAGAGGGGAGATTTCGTTCTCCAGGCGAGTTTGGCCAAGGACTGGTCGCTCGGGAATTGATTCAATAGCGCGAGGCGAAAGAGGTTCCAGCTCAAAGTCTACGATGGCCCGATGCTTGGTAGAGCCCTCAGGAATGTTTTGTATGCTGTGCTGGGAGCCGCTTCCAGGCCTGGAGCTTGTGGTACTCCATTCAGATGTGCTCTTTCGGTAAGAATTAGAGATGCGGCGCAGGGTTCCCCGAAGCCCCTTGAACGGGCCTGAGCTAGTAGTGTTTGCTTTGGGGCTGCCAAACATAGAGCGTTTCTTTGTAGGAGCCAGTTTTGCTGGGTTAGCGGCAGGCTTTTCGCGGTCGAGAGACTCAAACAGGTTGATCTTCTGCTTCAATGGTGAAACGTTGTGTTCCGTTTTGCGCCTTTGGGGAGGTGTTTGCGGTTGGCGAACAGGTTGTTCTCTCCAACGAGGAGCGTAGCTCTTTGATCGTGATGCTAGTGAAGCCATTGTGCCGATACTTGGAGTAGTCGCAGACTTGGGGAGAGAGAGCTTTGATGGCCAGTCCGAGTCCTCAGTTTTGCCCGAATCAGTTTCTCGCCGCTTCGTTGCAAGAGACGGAAGAGAAGGAACGGTTTCGTTCTTGAGAAGGTCAAACTTCTTTTGAAGGCTTGATATCCTGGAACGTGGCAGGTTGGATCGTCTGATGGCACCATTTCTCTTAAACTGAAAGGATTTGAACGCGTTGATGGCATCTGCCGAGATTCGAGGACTTTCTCGAGGTTGAGCCAATCCTGGCTTGGCTGTTCCGACCAACGCTGAACTAGATAAGGAGTGTGCCATCTTTCGAGCATTCTGTACCCAGCCATGCTGTCGGGTTTCGTCGATGGAGTGCCCATTATCGAGTCCGTCACCGCCATGGCCAGGATTAAGACTTCCGTTGAGACTTCCATTGCTCTTCAACGAGGTATGAGCAAAGTCCACTTCTGGTTCGATGTACTGAGACTTGACGTAGCTGGGACTCGTATCAAATCCGGTTACCGCAAAGCTCTCACGCTTGAGGGCCATCCATCGTTCGTCCGGATGGATAATCGGCATTGTCCATGTTCCAAATGGTTCTTCAGGGGCAAGAAAATGATGTGAAGAGTGCTCATCTGCCGAAGATGCTGGAAGCAGAGTTGAAGCCGAATCTTGATCGTGGCTTGGTAGGTGTCGTTGTACCTTGTCAGCTGTATTGGAAGACGGGGGAGGCGTGGCGCTCTCGAGGTGGGATTCTGGAATAGATCGACTTGTTTTGATCGATTTCCAGCTCTTGGAATGGGCCAGCTTGGAAGTTGACCGAGCACTGGTGTATGTTCGTACAGGCGTTGAGGGAGCTATGCCACCGTCAGTGTCATTGCCCATGAAATGCATCACCGCCAATAGCTCACCAGGGGCGTCGCCTTGCGCCTCAAACATCATTCTTCTCTCCGCCACTGATTTCTGTCTCGGCTTTGTACTCTCAACCTTGGTTGGAGTATCAGGCACCTTGGTTTCCAACGTTTGGGCTCGACGAGGACGAGGAGAGGTTCGTCTTGGAGGGATGAAGCAGCCTGGCGATATGAGGCTGCCGTCTGTAGAGCTTCGATCTCGAGACTTGAAAGTTGACGGTTTGAAGGGGGTGTGTCCTATGATTGCTGAAGAAGCAGCGGCAGCAGCTGGTACGGCTCTGGGAGGAACATGTGAATCCCTTCGAATACTCGCTGAGGACATGGCATCGAGGATTTCGAATTTGGAAACAAGTTGAGCGAAAGTATTGCCAGTCATTCGGCTGCGATTGTCTGAGCCATCAGAGATATTCTTGCGCGAGGGAGGCATCGAAGGAGATGTCGGCGTAGCCATGTTGAGCCTTCAAGTACAGCTTTCAAGCTGTTGTTGTTGATTAGTAACGCTGCTGAAGATGGTCGCCTGGTGATACCTGGATGCCACCAGAAGTATCGAGTGTGATGCCGTCAAAATCTATTGCAAGGATGAGGATTGAACATGAAGCTGAGAAGATCAGTTTTCCACGGCCAACGTGAGGTTGTAGTGTGATTGGGACAGGTGAACAGATTCGCTCCTTCCTATGAGAGAAACTTATGTTTTGGTAGGCACGACCTGCCGTAGTCGCCGTTAGGTTACCACGGTGAACATGCAAGATGCGAAGCCTATCGCGAAAAGACTTCCAACACAAAGCAAAAGCAAGAGAAGAATTGTTTGTTTCGTGTCATAACCAAAAGTCAGCCACAATGGCCCATGTTGATTTCTCTACCCTTCATATCATGAGTGCCCTCATTTTTCCCGATAGGCACAGGGTTCGTCGTGAAATCTCCCATCTGTTCTAAGCGTACACCCCGTTTGCATCTAATGTACAATTGTTGTTGATTATTTGTCTCATGGTGGGGGAGCAGCACGTCTCCTCGCGATTCCCCCATATCATGATGCTCCGCCTCTTTTTAATTCATCGATCGCGTAATTGATGCGGGTTATTTACTGACTGCGCTTGGGTCAGATATGGCTCGTTGATGTGGTTGTTGGGCTGGGTTGACTTACGGAGGCAGGAGGATCTCGCCCCAGGAGCTGGAGAGGAACGTCACAGCGGCCTGAACCATTGCGTTAGTCTCATACTTCTAGTCGCTTCGAATTTTCTAGCGAGGGAAACCATAACTTACACCAAAGATGGCAATGCTGCGGACAAAAGCGGCGTTCTCGGAGGAGGTAAGAGCGTCATAAGTGGAGGCGAGGACACCCTTGGGGGCACGGCGCGAGGCCTTTTCGACGTAAATTCGCTTGGGAGGCATCTTGATTGTGTGTGTATGTGCGTGTCGGAGCGATAGAGGTTAACGCGACTGCGGTGATGATTGAGATTCTTCAATGTTCGTCGATGGGGGGAAATTTTCGGATACACTTGGATTGAAGCTTTTCCAATGCGGAGTGCCGATAACGCGGCTATGAGCGATAGCGGCTAATATCACATGATTGGCGTCTAATCCACCACGCCATTGGATGGATTGCTGCAAGGTACGTACCGCTTCACTCATGCTTACCCCACCATGACTGAGCATCATCAAGGCCTCCGTCATCCTCTTCGCGGGGTGCGATTGTGAACCGCGACTCTTTAGAAAGACGTTATTTCTGGTATTTTGGCCTACATATTCCCAATTAATCGAGTTTCTCTGCGATATTTAGCTACATTGCTTTATAAAACTCGGCTTTAAACTTTGAACCAAATCGCAAAGACAAAGAAAGATGGATCATTAAAGGAACGCCTTCCCTCCCGCTCCCCTCCAACTCCTCCATTTACATCAATCGCACATCCATTAATCTCAATCTCAACACCGATATTGCGACTTCTCATTCATCTTCAGCCTTTCAAGACACTTACTTGATCATCGTCACTCGCCATCATGTCCAACGACATGAACTCCCCCGGCCCAGGAGGCTTCCTACCACCGCAAGTCGGCGGCCTTCCTTCCCCTGCTCCCTCTTCAGCATCATCATTTGCGACAAATATCCCAGGTCTCCCTTCGCCAAGAACTAAGGCTCTAGTGCCTAACGGCCGCAAGGAGTATACAGTTCGGAGATTCGCGGAAGAACAACTCACGCTGGCCTCAAGACGATACGTCAAAAAGTTTAGCACTCCTGCACCTGGCGACTCAGTCATTGGCTATAAGAAGTTCAGCGAGGTGTGCCAAAATCTTGACAGCGTTGTCAATGTGTTGTGGCGATCGGGCACTCGTTAGTTTACTGGTCATTCTTCTTGAAACGTGCTAACATTCATTGGGCAGCGACTCTTCAAATACCGTTCTTGCTACGTCTCACAAGCGACTTTACGCGATACGTACGAGGGTTTCCTCCTGCACCCAAGGCGTCGTTCGCGCTTCTTCGCAAGCTGGATCACTGCTTCTCAAGTCTTTTGGTTGGGAAGGACATTGAGACTAACGAGTCACTGCCCGGTTTCGAGAATGGACTACGTGGGGGTATGACAACCACAGAGATGATTCGTTGTCGAAGCCTTGTCGACCAATGCCGTGTCTTGATGGTTGAAATGATGACCGACCCCGCCGAGGACGAGGAAGATGAGGAAGAGGAAGACAGTGATACCGATATTGACATGGATGCCGACACAGACACTGGAGTCAACGGATGGGGCGGTGTCGAGGATGACGACGAGATGAGGTTGCAGATGGATGCAGCTCGCGTCTTTGAAAAGACGATTGTGCAACTCAACGAGAGACTCGGTGAGCTGGACCCGATCCGAATGTCTGACGACTGAGGCCCCGGGGGGATACTCAAACCTACAACGTATAAACGCAATTTCAGGTGGCAGCGACATGGCAGGGCGACCTGTGAGCTGTTGGATACGGTGAAGGCTTGGCTGCAGTGCGTGCCGAGGAACAGGTATCAAACTTGACCAAACCTGAAAGAGACAAAAACTCAAAGAGTCTCGAACCATTTTTTACCAGGACACGTGCAAAGCGATAAAGAGCATGCTTTAAAGCTGCAAGTCAAGGTGGGCAGAGTGATTCATTGTTTCAGAATTCTTGGTGTGTGGGGGTTTTCCAAGTCTGCCAACTCACCCAGCATCAATCGTCAAACAAAAAAGATTTTCTTGTCAGGGCAAGTTGAGCTTTTGGTTGGTTACACCGCTAAAAGTCTCATTTAAAGTGATGAAACACTTGGGGGAAGATGAGTTGTTAAAGAAGCAACCATACATAACATTACATACAATAGAGAGAACGTGGTCCACTTTGACACTTGTCGATCGTCTACAGGATTCTTTATTTTCTCTTGGCGATACTGAAGGTTTACTGGGATAAATCATGGAGGATCTACCGCTACAAAAGTCAAATGGTCGATTTTCTGTAGGGTAGAGGAACCTTCAAGCCAAAGAGCGTGCATGGTATTGAGATGGCGCTTTGCTGAAAGGGGAATAGAATCGATTGATACGAATACAGGCACAGGAACAGCCAGGCAAGAAAAATCCAAAAATAATGACTCCAATAATACTTGAAGAAACAGATTATCCAAGTTTAGATTAGACTACTACTCGTATCTCTTTTCAGCTCTCCAACAATAGCCATGATCAAACGTTTTGATGGTCTTGGCTTGACAATGCCATTGACCTTTCCCTGCAAGTCGCCTTTCACATCAGCCAGCGAAGCAAAACCCCTGGCGCCCCCTTTTAAGCCGCGCACACACCTTGCTCTTGTCCCGTTTCATATCCATGGGTTATCGTGGAGTGAGTGACATGTTCCCTGTCAAAGTCTAGACAATTGCGCGGCCCATTCCAGAGGCGACGGGCGTGGCGGCGGCTTGCGAGCGCCTCTTTTACGCATTTGTCTCTGGGGCCAAGATTTCTAAGATGCTTCAGCCAAGATTGAGTAAAGAAAAGAGCATGAATATCGGTTGGAGAATCGTCGCGTCTTGCCCACTTGGCGGCGTTTCAACTGCTGTACACTCATGGCGAATCCTCCATGAATGTAGCCCCTGATTGGAAATTTACCCAAGAATACAGATTCTCCAATCATGCGTCGCCACAACAAACGCCCGGGTTTTATCCCAAGAGTTGGTGTGTGTCTCTACCTCCGGTCCACACCCCCGGAACGTCCGTTCCCGCCGGGATGTTTCTCTCTCCAATGCCCAATCCGGAAGAGACCCTTGACGAATTAAAGGCCTATTCCCCGTTGTTATACTACGTGCTACTACTCCATATCGTACGTATCATATCACAGTCTTCGGTCTCGTCCCTGATCATCACCCGCTAAGCATGAGTTTACCGCGCTTGGCTCTTGCTTCTCGACCGGGCTATGGAACCTACCAACGTTCCCACTTTGCTTGCTTTAGCAGTGTTACTTTTTCATCCATCCATTCATTCATGCCTTTTCCCGGGGGACCTTGTTATCGTCCCTTCTTTCTCCCTCCCCCCCCATGCCTAGCCCCGGGGGGGATATGTGTTATGCGCCGGGGTGGCGGCCTCTATAGCCCAAGGCCAAAACACACTTGGACTGGTCCTGCATCTCGTTTGCTGCCAAAATACTCCACTCGACGGGTTTTCCTTGTAATGGAAGATTTTCAAGGTTTCCCATCTTTGTAGCGTAGATATAAAAACATCCACATACCAGTGCTCCCCCCCGGCCAGCCACCCTCTCTTTGCTTCACCACCATTTTGAGTCCAGCCCATTTTTGTGTGCGTTTTTTTCGTTTCCTTTCATACGTTCCCTACCGTCTAGATATTCATATCTAGACCCTTCCCTTCCTTTGACAAAACAAAATAACCAACCCGCCTTCTTCGGTTATCCTTCCTTTTAGCCCAGGAGGCGTTTTACCCTCATTCAACAACAACAACTTTGATATCAACTTTCTCTCACGGGCTGTGACTCCTTTTTTGCTTCTTGCTATTTAGCTCTGGTCTATTTTTAAGACAATTCTCAACACAGTCGATCTGTACATCTTTCCGCACGGGCTAGTTTCACCTTTCAAGCCATTCCCGACTTACACGGCATCTAAACCCACGAAAGATCGACAACAACCATCATCAACATGCGAAACTTCCTCCCCTTCCTCGCCGGCGTCCTTCCCTTCGCCTCGGCCATCCAGTGTCCTAACCGTCCTGGTTTCAAGGTTGTCTGGCAGGACGACTTTAACGGATGTCAGGGCTGTGCCCCGAGCGAGTCTAACTGGAACGTTGCTCTCAACATCAACACCAACAACGAGATTCAGGAGTACTCCGAGTCCAACCGCAATATTCAACTCTCGGGCGGTCACACGCTTCAGCTTGTGCCCTGGAAGGAGTCCAATGGCGAGTGGACTTCTGGACGCCTCGAGTCCAAGAAGGCATGGCATGCTCCCGAGGGCAAGGCCATGCGTGTCGAAGCTGCTCTGCGCACTGGAGAGGCTGCCAACAAGCAAGGTATCTGGCCTGCGTTCTGGATGCTCGGCGATTCCATGCGTCAGGGTACCCAATGGCCCCTCTGCGGTGAGCTCGACATCTTTGAGCGAGTCAACGGCGACCTCACCGGCTACGGCACCGTCCACTGCGGCCACGAGGGCGGCGGCCCCTGCAACGAGCCCGAGGGTCTCGGACAGGCTGTTGCAATTCCTGACAACAGCTTCCACACCTGGTCCATCGTCGTGGACAGGAGACCCGACAACTGGCAGCAAGAGACTATCCACTGGCTACTTGACGGAGCTCCCTTCCACTCTCTGACTGGTGCTCAGCTTGGCGATGAGGGAACTTGGGCTACGCTTGCTCACTCTCCCATGTACATCCTTCTCAACGTTGCTGTTGGCGGTAACTGGCCTGTAAGTTGATCCCCAAAGAGATATCTGTAGAATTTATACTGACAAAGAAATAGGGTGACCCCAACGATGCTACTCAGGATGGCTACGAAAACATGCTCGAAGTCGCCTACGTCGCCGTCTACGAAACCACATAGACGAGCACGTCAGTCGATATTTGTCTCTGCTTCTCTTTGCCAGCTCCGGCTGCGCCACCTTGATTCTTCTTCACAAAACTCGTGTGTTCCCACGAGTTAACATAGTACATCGTTTGGCTGCAAAAAAGAGCTCACGATTTACCGTGTTTTTGAGAGCGCCTCTGTTTAGAAACCAGCTTTTTGTTGTCATGTTTCTTTTCTTTGTCTTAGAATCTTATAGATACCCCCCCCACATGAAAAACGCTGGCGCAACGGATTGGTGTAGATATCTAGGTAGATGGAAAAGAAAACACTACGATATTTATGACTGCAGTTAAGCAGAGGCATAATCGTTGACTCATTGAGATGGTGTCATTATAGCATGAATCAGTGACAGAGACCTTTAATGCGTCATACATACTTCCACTGTATCACGGACAACTAATGAAACTTGAAGTTTTTATTCCTGCTTCAACGATAGAGAGAAAAAGCAACTAATAAAATGCAAACGTGGTATGTGATTTTTCGCCAACATCGATACACCGAGTAATAAACAACCAACACTTTACACAGAATGGCTTCTCAAGCCATGGATAGGATCCTAACCAACTGAACTGACTTCATCTCATCTCTTTCTTTCTTGCTTCTCCCCACAGAGACAACCACCCCAAGGGAACCCAGAAACAAATCAAACAACCAACAGGAGAAGAGGCAAGAAAAGAGAGATCCACAAAAAGTAGAAAGAAAAGGAGACGTGCGAGGAGCGTGTGAATGAGTCCCAAAGGAAAAAGCCAACGCAAAAGGGGGTGTCGAAACGAGCTTTAGTAGGGAACCAGCTTGAGCAACGACTGACGGCAACAACAGCAACAACACCTCCGTCACCATCACCACCACATACATCCATCCATCCATCCATCCACTATCACACCACACAACAGCCAACGTAAACAACATCAAGACAAAACAAAACAAAAACAAATAGAGGCTCTTTTCCCCTGAAGCCACCACGGAGGAGGAAAATCCTCCAAGACCTATCGCCGCATGACCATGATATAGTTTCCACATAAAACGCCGTGACGAATGATGCCTGATTAAGTGTGACCCAAGATGCGTAATGCCGACCCAACTCTTTCGCAAGTGCCATTAATCCGCCCCAATTTCGTCGCCCATCGAGAACGCCTCCGGGAAGGCAAATGCTCCGTTGTCTCCATCATTGTCGTGGAGGAACGAGTCAAAGTCAAAGTCGTTGAGCACGTTACTGCCGTCAATAGGATTTGCCAGCTCCATGCTAGGACCCATATCAAACTGCATTCAGAGTTAGCAATCTCATCTACCACTTTTAGCATAATTGCACATACCATGCCGCCAAAGGTGTTATCCATGGCCATGTTTTGGTTAGGGTCGTGGTTCTGAGGAGCCACTGGAGGAGCTGGAGGAGCACTGGTTGTAACCACGGGAGCAGCAGGAGCCGGTGCTGTGGTAGGCTGGTTGTTCTGGCCACCCTGTCCGTTCTTGAGGTTGGCATTGGCGTTGATGGGAGTTGCGGGAGTAGGAGTCTCTTGTTGGTCATTGTTCTCGCCAGAAGGAGTAGCACCCGCGTTGTTGAGGTTGGGATTCGACTTCTTCTGGGCAGCGGTACGCTACAAGATTTGTCAATATCAATTCTAGGCATGATTAGAGTCAAAATTACCTTGTCCTTGGCTGCCTTGGATTCCTTCTTCTTGGGAGCTGCCTTGTTAGTCTGGCTAGGGGTAGGCGGAGCAGCCGCTGGTTGTTGAGGCGAAGCAGTCGTCCGGTTGTTGGCGTTGTTCGCCGGTGGTGCCTGAGGAGGAGGCATTGATCGCTGTTGGGGCGTTCCCTGAATTTGAGGGCTGGCCTGTTGCATCTGCTGAGGCACCATCTGGCCATTGGGTCCCTGTTGCCATTGCTGACCTTGCGGTCCTTGTCCTGGTTGACCCTGCTGGGCCTGCTGTTGACGTGCCTGTGCCTGTGCCATCATCTGCGGTGTCATCTGCCCGTTGAAAGGCTGGCCAGGATGCGAGCTGGGAGGCCGCATGTTACCGTTCATAGGTGGTTGGCCAGCCATGTTGCCCTCCATTCCCTTAAAGAAGTGAGGTGCCATACCAGGTTCCACGTGGTTGTTCATAAAGTTCATCGCCGGGTTAGGAGAGCCGCGTGACTGACCTCCCTCGGGGACAGGTGAAGGAATGCCCGAGTTGTTCATCTGGGGTGTGCCGCGCTTCATCTGCTCAGCAGGGTTGGGTGAAGCGCCGGCTCGCATGGCTTGAGGGGATGTGTCTGGGAATTGTCCGTTAGGTCCTGGTGGGCCACCGGGTTGGCCAGGGCCGCCTTCTCTGGGCATACCGTTGCCGATGGTATCTTGCTCCTGCCTAGCCATCATGAGTCGCTTCTTATTCTGCTGCTCGAGGAGCATCAACTGCATCTGGTAGTCCTGGAGGGCATGGTTACTGCCCCCGGCAGTCTGAGGACCGTTAGGTCCCGGCCTCATGCCACCTGGACCACCCATCTCGCCCGGGTTGTAGAATGCGTTGAGAGCGGTTCCGTCGGGGCCTTGGGCCATCATCGGCGATCCCTGTCCTTGAGGGGCATTGGGCATCTTGTTACCACCCATCTGGGTTCCGTGATGCTGCTGGAGGTTCTGAGAGTAAGTGGCAATCGATTTTTGCTGGGCGGCGGGAGGAGCGTTTACAAATGTCTGCAGCTGCTGCGGATGTAGCGTGTTGGGGTTGATGCCATTGGCGGTAAGCATCTGCTGAGCGGCGGCGACGTTAGGACCGCCGGGCATCTGCTGTCCAGGCATACCCTGACCAGGACGGCCATTAGGCATCATGGCGCCGGGCTGGTTCGGGTTGAAAGGGCCGCCTTCGAGACGTTGTCGCTTGGACGGCGACGGAGCGTTCTCCCCAGAAGCTGGAGAGGAGGGTCTGTCCCGGCCGTCCATGCCGGAAGGGTCTCGTTGCATCTGGTTCTGCTTGGCCTGTTGGACCATCTGCATCTGAGGGCTAAGTGAAACAGTGAGCTTAGTTCTCAAGCTACGCTGACAGGAATGCTTACTTGTTGGCGTTAGCCATGGCAGTGCGGACAAGAGGCTGCTTCATGTTCATGGCAGCCATGTTGCCATTCTGCATGTTTCGCATCATTTGGTATTGTTGTTGGGCCATGTCTGGTCGCATCTGGCGCAGAAGTTCCTGCTGATGATTCTGCTTTAGCCGGGACTGTTGCTACATTGCCACCGAGGGTCAGCATTGGCCACCAGCGAAAGTGGTTACCAAATGTTAGGGGGACACGAGCAGCCAGCGCGGTTGACTCAATTCTCGATAGGAGGCAAGACAACCAACGATGACTGCCCGGTATGGCAGCAACTGACGGGACAACTCAAGGAAACAAACATACCTGGGTGTGTGCAACATATTGGTTAATAGTGTTGTTGTTGCTCTTGGCGCGCTGCGCGTAGTATATGTCCCAAAAGACAGAGAACCACTCGTAGAGGAAGGATGTATCGGAGGCGGGCATGGGCAGCTTCGGCGGAGGCAGATCGTCGGGGAGCTTGGCGTCGATGTCGTCCTTGGAGTCGGTGTCCATGGGGTCGTCGCCGACTCCGTTGATGAGATTG
Organism: Fusarium ambrosium; assembly: GCA_003947045.1. Lineage (NCBI taxonomy): Eukaryota > Fungi > Ascomycota > Sordariomycetes > Hypocreales > Nectriaceae > Fusarium > Fusarium ambrosium. Next base: position 99,502 of record NIZV01000149.1, read on the forward strand.
CCGTTCTCGTCGCGACGACGGTTCGCGCCGTCCTTGAGCACGTTGACCTGCTGATCGCTCGACAAAAGCGAACGGGCACAGTCGTACATGCCCATGCGGATAAAGTACTCGTAAATGTATGTGTTGAGAATGCTGCGCTGGTTATCATTTGCTTGCTGCTGGCGAGACGCGGCGGCGGCAGCGGCAGCGGCTGCAGCAGCCTGAGGGTTCATGGCGCCGTTGTTCATCATGGGCATGGGGGCACCGCCAACAGGGCCGCCCATGGGGTTCATGTTGGCCATGTTAACGTTTGGATTCATGGCCATGGCGGATTAGGAGACGACAGGAGAAGAAGCAGTGAGAGGCCTAAAGGCTCTGCTGCGGCGGCGACGATGGCGGCAGCAGCAGACGGGGGGCTCGTGTAGCCACGGGGGACGTGCCACCAGGCGGAGCGGCGCTGGGCAGCCTCCCGACGTGGACGTGACGGGCAGCGATCCCACGAGGCGCGGAGGAGTCCCAAGCTGAGGACCCGTGGACGCGGTCCAAGATGTGAGGCGCGCGGTCGGGCGGGGGGCGAGGGTCGCGAGGATCGCGAGACTGGGAGATGAGAGGCGAGTGACAGGAAGCGGGAATTGGGAGGATCGTGTCTCGTGTCGGCAATCGGCGATGATGTACGGCGAGCTGAGAGAAGAAATGAAAAAGAGCGAAGCCGCAACGGCGATGCGATGGTCGACCGAGAGTCGATGTCGCGGTGATGAGTTGGGAGGAGTATGAGAATGAGTAGTAGTATGGTGTCGGGTGGTGGTGTAGGTTGGATTTGGCGGAGTGTCGAGGTAACTGGGAGTGGAAAGTGGGCGCCGGGCTTGTCCCTTGCCTGAGGTGATGGCCTGCCTCAGTTGCTCAGTGCAGGACAGCGCTGGGTTCTGCCAGAAAAAAAAGAACGTGACTGGGGTCGGTCGATTGCCAGGGGGTGGGAGGGTACTTGTGATCCGGCGGGAGACGCACGCGAATCGCAGGTACTTCTGGGTCCGTAGCGCAACTCGGAGAAGCCAGCGGAACCGCCCCCAAGGTCGGACAGGTACCTCGCTACCGTATGTAAGGTACCTGGGCGCTGAGGTACCGGACGGCACTGGACTGGACTGGAGCAAACGGAGAGGCTCAAAGGCTGCCGACGGACACTGAGTGGAGGGCGGCTGAAAGAGACGAGAGACCCAGTCAAAGCCGTCCTTGTCTCTTCTGTCTGATCTGAGGCCGAGGGGAACTTTGGTGAGGTTCGCGCTCGCAGATAAGTCGCAAAAGCCGAGGCGGCACTAAGCCGAGCAAAGTGAGGTGATGGAGGAGGAAGAAAGAGAGTAATCAACGGGGAGAGGGTGTGAGAGGGAGCAAGACACTTGTGGGCAAAAAAACGTGGTCGCTCGCTGGTCGGGGCGGTGGGAGGACGAGAAACTTTTCCTCTCGCTGTTC